>OY757909.1:41405026-41422526 GCA_963585895.1 Sepioteuthis lessoniana
AATATTGTCTTTCTTTCTTTCTTTCTTTTTGTTGTTGTTGCTGTTGTTGTATCTAGCTCCTCAGAGACATTGGGTCGGATGGTTGGTGTGGGCGTTGCTGGTGTTGTTGATTATATGATTATGACAATGATGGTAACAATGAATCTGACCAAATGCAGTTAGCTTAAAACTAACTCTACCTTAGAATAGACATACGTTTTGGTGGGATTTTTTTGTTTTGTGTTTTTTTGGTGGGTTTTTTTTTTAATTTTTAAATACCCTGTTGCAACGTTCCTGGCTTGCGTGGCTATAGCGAATCTAACTAGCGCTGAAAACACACACGAAAGCTGTAAAAAGACCGACGAAGGCTGAATGAGTAGGGGGTCGAGGAGACTGAAGAACGGGTGGGTGAGGGTAAACATCTAAGTAAAGAATATTTTGTAGTGGTAGTGACAGTGGTGGTAGTTGGAGTAGGTATAGCATTATCAATGACCGCCGTAGTCGTCATCGCGTTAGTTGCAGTAGTAGTAGTAGTAGTAGTAGTAGTAATTGTAAAAAAGAAGGAAAAAAGTAATAGTCATCGTTGTAGTGATCTGGAGACTCAGAGGTAGAGACAGAGATATGAAAAAAAAAAAAGAAAAAAGAATGGATGGAAATAAAAAAAAGAGCTATATATATTCTTGCGATATAAAAGAAGAAAAAAAACACAAGTATTATATATATATATATATGTGTGTGTGTGTGTGTGTGTGTGTGTGTGTGTGTGTGTGTGTGTGTGTGTATATTAGCGCATGTTTGTATTTGCATATATATATATATATATATATATATATATATATATATATATATGCAAATACAAACATATATATATATATATATATATATGCATGTGTGTGTACGTGTGTGTGGTAGGGGGGTCTATTTTAACTGGATTCCGGACACAATAAAATGTTCTAGGGTCGATACTCTACCCACTTACGATTTGAATTTTTATTTTTAAAGTTTTTCGAGGTCTTGTTTTTTATTTATTTATTTTATTTTATTTTTTAATTAGCCTTCTTTATTCATTCATTCATTCGCTCATTTTGTCTTGGATGATTTAAAAAAATGATCTTCAGCGTGAATAGAGACCTCAGAAACTTATCAGTAAATCGCAAATTGGACAGGAAGTTGCTTTATTCTCAAAGCTAGTGCGTTTTCAGTGTATTGCTCATATAAAAATCTTACCATGATGTGCCGTTCTTATTTGTTTATATAAACACAATCCGAATGCTAGTAATATAATACCTTTCAAATCTGTTTAGCATTGATTATTTATTTCCACCTCCCTTTTTTCGGTTTCTTTGCTTTTAATATAAGTGTTGTTTAATAAGCTTAGTTTAGTTTGGCGCAAGGTCATTATTGTCAGGAACTGAGTGAAGATTGAACTCACTCACTTCACTCGCAAATTGGTCTGTAAAAAAGAGATTGCTAAACTCTCGCACTATGGCAGGCCCACAAAATTTTTATTACGTATGACTTCAATACTAAAATTTATAGGGCACCTCACCGGGGAGGAAGAGTTAACAAGTTAATCTTTCACAATATTACAACTGAATTACTACTTTGTTATATAGGTACTCTATACGTGTTGCCTTATATTTTACATGGCTATAATTTGTAAATAAGATGTATTTCGATTTTTATCCTCTCAGATCAATGGACATTTTCTTGTTTTGTACTTTTTCAAAATAAACTTTCTTCTTTATTTTGTTATTATTTTATTTTATAATTTTATTTATTTATTTATTTTTTTGCATGAATTTCTTTTTTCCCTCTTTTATTTTTCTTTACTCTTTTTTTTTCATATTGCTGTTTTCTTTCTTTCTTTCTTATTTATTTGATTTTCGTTCTCTCTCTTCTTTCTCTTCTTTCCCCAATTTTTTCTTGTTCTTTACTTTCCTTCTTTCTCTTAATCGATCTTACTCTTTTCCTTTTAATTTTGCATCATTTTATTTTCTTGTATTTTCGATTATTTTTCCCAATTTTCTTTTTCCCCCTTTCATTCCTATAGTTTTTTTTTGTATGTCTTTCATTTTACACTTTTTTTTCTTTCATTAATTTTTTCCCTCCGCGTCGTTGTTATTTTCATCAATTTATTTAATTTGAATTTATTCATCGATTAGTTTATCCAGCTTATCCTTGATCTCATAATATAGATAATTTCGATATATATATATATATATATATATATATATATATATATATATATATATATATATATATATATATATATATATTCCTCTTAAAACTTCTTTCCTTTTTTCAATCTATCTATCTATCTATCTATCTATCTATCTATATATATACATATATATATATATATATATATATATATATATATATATATATATATATATATATATATATATTTCGTCTTAAAACTATCTATCGTCAATCTATCTATCTATCTATCTATCTATCTATCTATCTATCTATCTTTTCTTCCTGTATATTTTATGTCTTGTTTTTCTGCTTGCTTTTTACCGTCACACAATAAAAAAGGAAACTCATTTGTTATACGACCGTATATAATCAGTCACAAGCCGGAGGCATAGATATCCGACCGTCTGAACAAATTTTGGTTGTCCGTCAGCTCTACCCTCCAGAGCAACTCACACACCCGCTTCTTATTCGTTGTCCCTTAGTTTTTCCTTTTTCCTTTGAGTCGGTGCTGTCGTCGTGACTTGGTGCGTGCCACTTGTCTCACATTATATTTGGCCTAGGGCGCACGACCATTTTTCTGCACTGGTCCAGTTTGTGTCTTTTGAGAGAACAAAAAAGAAGAAAAAGAAAAAGAAAGCCCAGCAAAATCCCTCTATGTTCCCGTTGCACACACACACACACACACACACACACACACACACACACACACACACACACACATATATATATATATATATATATATATAATGTTTCATTTTTAAAATTTAAAAGCAGTTTGCTGTTACTTAAATTTTCATGTAACTATTTCTTACAAACTTTTGAGAGCTGCCCGAAAATGTTTGAAAATTGTAACAAATACTTGAATCAAACTTTAAGCCACAGCGAAGTCTAAAAAATAAAAGCATTTAATCTCTTTTTGATTTTCCTTGTGCCATTAATATGTATTAAATATGTATTGTTAATGACTACTAACAAATTTATATTTCTCTCTTCGTCTCTTTCTCTCTCTCAATATATATATATATATATATATATATATATATATATATATATATATATATATATATCAGTAACTTAATGAGAAATAAGCATTTATTTCACATGATAATTTTTCAAAGCAATCATCTTACTTGTCACTTGGGAAGGTTAATGACGAGCATTGAAAACTGACATTTTCAGATCAAAATTCAGCAAATAATCATGTATCAACTGCAGGCCAAGGGGTTTCGTTTCGTTTCCATGTTTAATAGTATATCAACTTTCGTGGTTACTTAATACCAAAGCAATTTTTTCAGAAGAGCAGTTGTGGTACTATTTAACCAATAACTCGGGTAGATAATGGGGTTCATGCCTTTCCATGAAAGTTCGAAAGTGAACGTAATTGCGCGACTGTAGTTCGAACTCTCGACGTCACTACGACACGGGGACTCCCTTCAGACTTATTGATCCATTAATGAGTTTATTAATCCAAACATATATATATATATATATATATATATATATATATATATATATATATATATATATATATATATATATATATATATATATATATATATATATATATATATATATATATAGAGAGAGAGAGAGAGAGAGAGAGAGAGAGAGAGAGAAAAAGAGGGGGGGCTTGAAATGTTTAACAACGAGAAATAAAAAGCTCGACACCCATGTCATTATAACAGCATATCTAATTCTTACATTTTTTTACTGCCATACCATTATACATCTGCAAACGCATACAGAAAGACATTATATATATATATATATATATATATATATATATATATATAATATATATATATATATATACAAACACACACATATGTATATGTGTGCGTGTGTATGTGTGTGTGTATCTTATATATATGCATATATATTCATATAAGAGATTGAGAGAGAGAGAGAGAGAGAGAGAGAGTGAAGTAAATGTATATACACATAAGCCCAAAGTCACTTATACATACACAAGAAGAAAATGTACTTCTAACCAGTCACACCTGTTCCATTTGTCGTGTGATTGGCCTTACATGACTTTTGACTAAACACTTTCAATTCTTTCTTTGTATTCCTTCTTTTATTTCATTTTTTGCATAATCCGCACCCCCCGGTTAACATTTATTCCCCAAAACTTCTTTCTTTCTTTTTTTCTTTCTTTCATACACGATTGTCAGTGTTCTATTTCCTTTTCCTACGTTTTTTCTTTTCTTTCATAATCGGGAATTCTTTCTTTTCCCTTTGATTTTTTTCCTTTTTTTTGTGCCATTCCTTTTACTTTTTTCTCATTCTTTCGTTCTTTCGATGACCTTTTCTTTCCAGGTACATTTTTTTTTATCAATCTTTCCTTGTACTATTGTACTTGTCATCACTTCTTTCCTTGTACTATTGTACTTGTCATCACTTCTTTCTTTCTTTCTTGCTTTCGTCAAAGTTTTGTATCCTTTTTATCCTTTCTTTCTTTCTTTCTTTCTTTCTTTCTTTCTTTATTTTACGCCCAGTTGGCAGGAGCTGTAGAATACACCGATTCTGCAAAGGAGTAAGACCCCCCCCCACCAACAAGTGCTCGGGATATGACACTAAACTGCATCTGATGGTGAGGCTCCAGTCCTGGAGCTTTGGGGAATGTGACGTTCTCCTTTATTGCCATTACTCCTAGGTCCACTCTGAATCGGAGTGGTAGTTTCTATTAGGGTTCCATCTAAAGATCATATAGAACTGTTTAACCATTTAGCTGTATGCAAACAAATGAATCGTGTTGAATAGAATTATAAGTGTTCGGTAGCAATACTTAAAACCATTTAACTGTGCGCTGACAAATGAGCTTTGGCTTGTTTAAAATGTTACCTACAAACAATTCATTTACAAATCATACACATTTAAGATATTTGTCAATAAAAAGTATTTGGCATGAAATAACCTACAATAAGTAAGTAAAGTTGGCGACCCTAGTCGAGGGTGACCTGAAGGCTCCCTTTTCAATAGCTACTACACCGTGATGTAGGGGACGGCGCTACTCCATTCCCTAGATTGCTCCACTTTACCCTTGATCCTTGCCTTATTGTGCTGAGTGCTAAGCAAGGCAGCATCAAGTACCATTTTTTGAGTCTTTGGTATTACTTAACCTTGGATTGAACCCTGGTTTCACAGACTATAGGCGAACACTCTACTCATTAGGCCAATGACTCTAACCTACAATAACCTGCCATAAAACCCAACCAACCAACTAACCAACCAACGTTTTATATTTTCATCAATTCTTTCCTTTCTTTTTTTCCTTAGACAATTGCATCCGTCATTTTTTCTTTCTTTCTTTCTTTCTTTCTTTCTTTCAAGTTTTGTCCCATTTTCCCAGTTCCCTATTTTCTTTTACAATAAAAAAAATACTTCCCATCTTCTTTTTAAAATTTCCTAGACGCTCAGTTCAACTCATTTACCTACCTTTACAAATTTATTTGATTTATATTATTTAAATATTTTTGCTTGTTATATTTTTGTTCAATTGTACCCCTCAGCTCTTTTCTTTGCACCCTTTCTTTTCAACATGCATTTGTAATCAGCCCCAACCCTATAAGCTGTGTTTCCCATCCAGCGTTCTCGATTCAAAAATATCTGAGCACCTCTTTCTCTTCCTCTTGTAACCCAGCCTCTCTCTCTCTCTCTCTCTCTCTCTCTCCTTTTTTAACAACTAAATACCCTCAATGCACCGACATATCCGTGACAACTTTTTTATTCACTAACTCCTACCCGTCCACATGTCTCGGACAGTCTGGCCCCGCCTTCTTTCTTTCACAGCAATCTCGTCAGATTTTGTCACGAGGAGATGCAGGAGGAAAATAAAGGCTAAAAAAGAGCAAACTTGTTCGCGACAAAAATCATATATTCGAGGGATGCTCGAAAAGTAGGATACAAACATTTACTCCTCCAATATATTTATAATTATACAAATAACACCATATCACTGATATCAACCAGCACTACTCTAGTACTTTTCCTCTCCAGAGAAAATGGCGTCAACTCAATTGCTTTGAGACCCAACGAGATGATATTCCAATTTCTTGGGGCCGATTTCACGGTCTACCGACTTCGGAAGCGCAAGTTCCTCGGGTATATCAATAAATTTGCGCCATCTATCGTCTTGAATCAAAACTTTAAACATGTATAATTTAGTCCATCTCATTTTCAGTCATTTAAAAAAAAATAAACTTAGTATGACACCAGGATTTGGTAATGGAAGAGCACTAACTAAAGACCAAACCAACAAGATTTACGAGAGAAACTCACAAAACATTTTACCATATGAAAATAAAGGAGAAGTTGATGTATAAGTAAATCTGCTCGGTTGTAGTGAGAGACACGTGGTCAGTTTAAAGATGGGGTGGGTTGAGACATATACGCATGGGAGAAACCCAAAATAGCCCCAATGCACGTGATCAGTGTAATGAGATATTTTTGCTGCGTCGTGCTTGAAGACAAGACCACGGCTGAATGAGAAAAACAAATACTACTCTCTAATAACAACCTAAAAGCTTAAAATCGGGGGTGGTCTAGAAGGGAGTTTGGAATTTTGAAAATAGTCTTGTAAAATAATTTAATTGGTACATTTCTTTGTTGTTATACATCATTAGCTTCCTAAATTCCTAACGTGGGTATGACAATTAACTGTTTCCGATGGTGAGGCTCCATTTCAGGACCTATATAGAGTGCGGAGTCACCATTACTGCCAGGTTCACTCAGCCTTGGAGTGGCTGTACCTGTTAGGGTTCAATCAATGATTATAATTATCTCTTTAACTAACTTGTCAACAATTGTCGTACTTCAGCGACGAGCATATGGTCTTGTGTTCTAGGAATGATACAAACTGCTCCAGTTCGTTGACATTACTCCAAGGTCAACTCTTACCCAGTGTGGTAGCACTTATTAAAAGAGATCCATTCGAGATATATTTTCAAATGGTTTCAAACTACATTAACTCATTGATATTGTGAGTATAAAGGGTTTAACTGTTTAAAATGAGTGTGAAGGTACATTTTTGTGTCATATATAATTGGAGACCATAATTATTAAATTGACTTTGGTATAAAGTAACCCAACAAGGGTTCACATGCTACATAACCAACTAAACATATAATTGCTAGCAAATTATTAGTATTAGATAAATATACTTCTGGTCTACGAGGACTTCACTACACGAATCGTTATTTTTACTTTTCGTTTTAATGGAATTTAATTGATTTTTCTTATGATGTGTGATAGAGATGACTTCTATTTGGTTCTTATTCCAGCTATTAAAAGCCTATTAAGCCGATTACACAAATGATTAATTCTTTCTAATAAATGCATCTTTATGTCATTAAATGTTATAGAAATATATTTTGATATTGAAAAAATATTCATGTTGTTGAAATGCTTTAAAAAAATAATGTAAACATACTTATAACCATAACTGTGGGAAAATTATTTCTATTAGAATTAAAAACTTAAAGCTGTAATTGTTTGCTAATAAATATCATACAGGATTAGTTACATTAAACTATATAATTGCTCGCATTAAACAGGTTGACTTGCTGTAAAAACAAATTTTTAACTAAGAACCTCACATGCTATTACCATGGTACTTAGTTGGCTCGTATACTTGATTCTTGATGTATTTCGTATCAAATTGGTCTGTTTGAAATAATATATATTATTATACAACTTTGAGTCTAAAAATATTTGCAACCTATTTAAATGTTTACAAATATATTTGATAGAAATACTTGAAACCCTACTGTTGAGTTTGAATTATTAGCTTTAAATAGGAATTGTTTATTGAAGATATATAATAAAAAGCAAATTAGTTTTATTAATAAATAGAAATCATATAAGTTAGTCGACCATAGTCGAGGATGACCCAAAGGCTCCCTTTTCAACATTTACTACACCGAGGTGTTGGGGAAGACGCTATCACTTTCCCTGGTTTACTTCATTTAACCCCTATAATACTTGTAAGGCTGAGTGTTAAGCAAGGAGATATCAAGTACCAATTTTTGAGCCTTTGGTATGAATAGACCTGGAAATGAACCCCGGTCTCCCGGACCATTAGCTAACACTCTAACCATTACGCCAATAGGCCAGTTAGGAAAAAAACTGAATTAGTCAAGGTAAGAAAACGTGGTATAAAAGACACTTACGACAGTCAGTTTTAAGTTCTTAACGAAAAATATTCCCAGTCCACACGACCACCGTCATTGAACTCCTTCAACCCTTCTTCCTTTGATGTTAACGGATTTGAATGTTTAAAACCAGATACCTCTCATTCTTTGTTACATTTTATCCTGAATCAAGAGCACGACTGAGGGACATGGACGGACTCCACAATTTAATCTCAGCTCGAAGACCGAGGAATAAAACTAGTTGACTTCTCCAAGTCAAATTTATAATCTGAATTAGGAGCTAAAACAAGCCACTTGAAGTCCAGAAATAAAGTCTCCTATTTATTTCCACGGAAACTACAGCAAATACAAGGACTACAATAACACCGATGGATAGAACAAGTTTTCAGCTACAAAACACGAGTCACCGTCATTAACTATACGTTTTCACAAACGATACATAACGTAAGTGTTTGCATGGTTTGTTCGTAAGAAAATGACTTCGAAAATAATGCCTCCTTGTCTATTACAATATCCTACAACGTTATAGATAGATGTTGGCGGTATAGTAATAGATGCCAAACCTTCCTGTCTATAATGCATAATTATTTTTGCATTGTTACACATAACAGCTAAGCAATAATCTGATAAAAAAATTGTTCAACCCAAAAGTAGACATGTCTCTCTGAATTTGTGCATGCAGGAAAAAAAATTGCACCCAATGACATATATCGACTCTTGGTGAAACTTTTATGAAGTCCCAACAGTGGATATGAGCACAGTAAGGTGATGAGCAAAGTATTTTAGTTGCGTGAACCACGCTGTGAGTGACAAGTGACATTCAAAGCAGCTATTAAAACCACAAAATAGAGAGCGTCTCGATCTGCAATGATAGGGCCGATAAAAGATAGACCACACAAATGAAAATTTATCACTGCCGTGGGAAAAATGGTGTCCTGTCAAGTTAAAGATAATTTTCAATAGCTTTTTTGATCAGAGGTTTTTGGCGAAACAGAGTATTGTACAAGCGTAGCACTCTCTCTACATATGAGGACCTAGCCCCGTGCAGCTCTTTCTTTGTAAGTCGGAAATTCATCTCAACAGTAAGAGATATGAGGGTGTGGAGGACCTTAAAAGAAATACGATGATGCTGCTTCACATCATATCAAACGAGAATTTTCAGAGGTGCTTTAACCACTGGAAAACTCACTGGAATAAATTAGCATTTCATTCATTTTTAAATTTTATTTTGGGAAATTTTGAAGAAAATAAACTTTCATTCATTATTCATTTCTGTCTTGGTAAATACAGTTTCAGTCTTCATTAGTTTTAAATACACCTTTTTTCTATTTGAATGTGTTACATTAGTAATCCAACAAAATGACGTATCATAGCGAATTTTTTAAATTACTGTATTACACTTAAAATACCCTTAAAATACACTTAAACAGCTCTGACTTGAATAAAGTACTTTTTCGCCCAATTTACAAATAATTTTGTAATGTCAACGTTTGTGCAGAACAGCACTTTCTAATCTTGCAAATTCTCAATACAACCGAGATAACAAATTTAGAATCCTTCACTCTTTCCTAAACGGAAGCACCAGTATAATCATGAACCGCTGTTACAACTGGTGCTTAACAGATTCACGGATCGTCTCGCAAGATACTAAAAATTAAACTGCTTTCGTTTGTAAATTTGATATTGTGCTGTGTAACCTATGAAAGTAAGACTGACTGACATAGATGAGGATACTCATTTTGTGTGTTTGTGTGTGTGTGAGAGAGAGAGAGAGAGAAAGAGAGAGAGAGAGGGAGAGGGAGAGAGAGAAAGAGTGATTTTCTTTTTCCACTTACCGTTCTTGCTAATTTCGAATAGTCCCCCAATCGGCAGCGATTTGAGAGGCCATTGCTTAATTTCTGCGATCAAGCTGTGTCTTGACACACTTTGACCGTATCAGATCGGCTTGGGACGGATACTGACAAAAAAACAGCGGCAATTTACTGCTGAAGCTGCGACCACCATCCCAACCCCCACTGCTACCTACACCATCAAAATTCGGCCACTCCGAATTTTTCAGTGACTTCTTGACTGTAGGTCCCTTTTGTTGGCACTTATTCGGCAGGAGATCACTTAAAAACTCCAGTAAGTAACGTTCGGGGGTCTCGTAAAGGGTGATCACAGCAAAAGAATTATATTAGCGTAATAAAAAAAAGACACAAATAGGACCACCAAAAGTGTTTACGGACGCATTTTATTTGGGAGTAAAAGCGAAACGAAGGACCCCACAAAATTTAAAAGCGATGAACCGATCGGAGAGAAAGGAAAGATAGAAAGGAGATATGAACTTAATGGCAGACATCATCTTCTCTTTTTTTTAACTGATAATATGTATATTTATACTCGGAATAAATGAATGAATGAATGAATAGATGAATAAGCAAAAAATAACAATAAATAAATGAATAAACACCCAAATGCATAAAATATACGAGTAACGAGTGCCAATGTTTAGATCTGTGGATTGGGTTTTGAGATTGCTGGATGAGTATGTAGTCTAAATATGTATTTAGAGTCTACGAAACGAAAGACCGACGAGTCCTGAGACGAGATCCTAATGAAACTTCAGTCAGCTTATTAAAAACAGCGCGTGGAGAAATGGTTAGTAAGCTGGGTTAGAAGACATTGTGAGTTCGATTCTCACCAGGTGCCTCCGACTAAGATTGGTAAATATTGAAAACAACAGGGAGGCTTGCATAGTGTACTGATTAGCAAGATAAACTAGCAGACAATTTTTAATGAATTCGATTTTCACAGGGTGTCGATACTCCCGGCCTTGTGTCAATCTAAGTTAAGCTTATTAAGTGACATTAAAAAAAAGAAGTACCTCGGATGATATACGGATTAACTAACTTCGCTAGTTAACCAATGTTAGTGAGTTCCATTCTCACGGAGTGCCTCATACTTTTGTCCATGTGTGAAACTCAACTAAGCTAAGTAAATGACGACTTATTTAAAACAGCCGGCTATCTCGCGTGGTTCGCTAGCGAGACTTTTAGGCTATTCTTAGTGAGTTCGATTCTCTCCGGGTGCTCTATATTTCTAGTTTGGAAGAGATACTCTACATGGGTCTTTGTTTTTACTTTTCGTTTTAACGAAATTTGATTTTTTTTATATATAAGTGATAGAGATCACTTCTATTTGGTTCTCATTTCAGCAATCAAAAGCATATTATGCTGATTGTTAAAATGATTAACTTTTCCTAATAACTGTATCTGTATGAAATACTCTTAAAAATAGTGTTTAATGTAATAACAGATGGAACTAATTGTGATCTGATAGCCTCGCTAGTATACTAAATGAGCTAAGAGCTTGGACAATTTAGAGTCTCCTCTTTGTTACTATTTCTTTCATCTATAAGTCAAATAGATCTACTTGAAAATCATTACTATTAGATAGGAATAGTTGAACATTAAAATCATATCAAAATTAAAGATCTAATAATTAGCCATAGCACAAAACGTGAAGAATGAAGCTATCTTCTGGAATTTCAATTTCTCGAAAACAGAAAAATCAGTTTCCAATCACATTAACTTTTCTTGTTGCAAAAGTCTCAATGAATTTTATAACTTTTATCTCAGGCAAATTTTTTGGAATTAGCACATTTAGAGATTGTATACCATTTTGTTTAGCGGTAAATAAACAAACATTCTTTAGCTAAAGATTTCGGTTTCATAAATTATTCCTTTATCAAAATAGATTGAATTATTTGAATTAATGGAATATTTTTCCCAAGACTTGTAGAGGAAAATATGGAATTACGGAAAAACATTATGGAATTCATTGACAAAAATAGAATTAATACTTAGTAGCCCCAATTCGAGCTTTTATGAAAGTCTTAAAGAATTAAGACATGGATTTACTAATTCAAAGAAATATTCTTTTTCACAGTAACAGTTAACAGATCTTCTTTGGTGGATGGAGCCTTATTATAGACCTTTTTTTTTTAATTTCCATCATATTTGTCAATTGGATTTAGATCTGGACAATTTGCTTGTCATGTTAGAGATTGTAAATTAAATGCCCTTTATGAAGAAAAGTTTTAATCCTCTTTGTTTTATGACAAGATACATTATCGTCCTAAAAATAACTGCATCGTCACTATTTACGTCTTAGTTTATTGGTTTATTTACTGCTAAAAATTATTAAATAAATAAAATTAAGAAACATGTGAACATCGTCGAAATTCCATAATTTTTGCCTGGTGTAGTAAATGAGTTAGTGAAAAATATTAAGGCGAAGCAAGATAAATATTCAGGATAATTAGATAAAATTCAGTATGGAAATAAGTTCAGTCCCAGCAGAGTTAGTGCATGCGACGCGCAAACCCTACAACTGCGGGGCGAGGGGAGCACCAGAATCTAATACATCTTGGCAAATAAAGAAAAAATTGTTTAAAAAATAACAAAGGAATAAATTCGAGAATTTTTTTTTTTTAAATATTACGAAATTGTTTTTTTTTAATCTCATGATATCCAATTTATATGTCAATACATCAATGAATGTATAAATAACTTGTACAGAGCAAAAGGGTTCAAGACATCTGTACATGGTAAGCTGATGTTCATCGGACAATATTTCAACTTCAATTCGCACCATTCATACAGAGTAAAGAAAGGGATTGTCTACTGCCAATAACACAGAGCAAAAGTTATGTGGTGACCCAGAAACATACAAATAGGAATTAGTCAACATTAGGAATATTCTCGAACGCAATAACTAGCCTGCAAATATAACATCGATTCCCATTAAGAAAGAGAGAAGGGTGAAGGATAATGAGAAAGATACTGCTACGATTTTTCTAGCCTATGTGAGAGACATGTCCGAAAAGATAGAAAAGATCTGTGGTCTATATAACATCAGGATAATATACAGAAGCAGTTCAACACTTTAAAGACATCTCTTCCGACTCAAGCCTCCTATAGAGAATAGGATCAAGAGTTAGATGTCTTCCATTTCATGCAGATGTGGCCATGAATGTAAAGGAGAAACATGTCGCCCTTTATAGGTAAGGTTAGAAGAACATGAAAAAGTCGTAGTCAAAAAGGGACAAAGCATAGCTAATCATATATGAAGGAAAAAGAAGGCTATCAATTCTTAATGAATGAAGTCACAATCATAGATAGAGAACAATATGAGAAAATAAGAAACTTTACTCAATCCAGACATATGATAGGCCCTAACGACCTCTTGAGTTGGCCCTGTACCATCTGGGAACTCCTTATTAGGAAGGAAAGAGCCGATAACCCTAGAAATAAAAATAACAATTCAGATCAAAACGAACCAGGCAGACAATGGAGATATTTGGCGTACAAGTCCTCCAAATCCAGTCTGAATTGTCTACCTAGACACATGGCTGAGAGGGTTAAAAATCAAATATCTCTGTAGACTATCGCCTGAAGGTAGTGAGTCCCATCTATGGATCTAAAATTCGTTTAAATCTGTTTGAAAATCATTTGTATTGGTTAGGAATAGTTTAAACTATATAGCAGTGTGCAAATTATTGGTATTAAAAAATAGTTACTTAAAACCATATAATTGCTTGTAAAAAAGAAAGACTTTCTGTCTGCGACTTATATAATCTAAAAGTATACATGCCATAAAACCAGTTAATCAAAACTAAATTCGAGGTGTAATTTGCCAACAAATCTGTTTTTATACACATTATTTACTGTTAAGGTTTTTTTTAGTGTAAACATATTTTCAAATAAAAGATTATGTGTGTCTTTTTACATTAACAAATAATTTTAGATCATATTTTCCTCAACTCATTCTTCATTACATGAATTGTAATACAGTAATATTAAAATACTTACAAGTTAGGATGATTTTTAAAATATATATTTTAGAAAAGTTTCTTTTCTGTTATGATGGCGCAAATTTATCATTTTGCACAGGCCCCAAGATAGACCCCATTTTTGTGCTGTAGATCGAAGCTAATGAAATCCAGAATTTTAAAACTCTCGATATTTGATCGGGATCTGGTTTGTATTTAAGCAACCCTTCAGCCAGAGGCAGGATGCGACACAAATCAGTCTTTAAATGGTGTACAGCTGGTTTGAATTGTGAGTTTTTCTTCCAACCAAGGCTAAAGAATCCAATCCACCAAATTATTTACTCATAGCAAGTGGATTAGCACGAAGCGAAATACAAAGATCCTCATCCAGGATTTGAACTCTTATCGAGTTCATTTCCAACGACGATAACCATTACGATGCAAATGCCTCCATAATACTATACGTTTACTTGTTCGAATGATTCATTTGACCAGAAATTGATTTAACCGAAATTTCATTTAACCGAAAATTGAAAACAGAAAAATATTCAAAATCTAGTTTCTGAATAGTGTTTTTTTAAAATACAGTATCTGTATTATTAATAACTACTCTAGTTAATTCAATTAAATATTGTAAATATAATAGTTATTCATTTACAGTAATGAATTTATCATATAAAACAACATTTTAATGAATTCACAAGAATATTGTAAACAATTAAATCGGTTCAAGAATTTTTTCAAAACATTTTATATCAGCATCATCATTATGTCACACTTCTAGCACGGATTTCCTTGACTCTCTCTCGCCATTCGTCTCCTATCATCCATCACTTCCGGTAGATCTTCAAGACTACATCCTTTGTCTGTACAGAGCTGTTATCAATAAGCTGTAACTGGTCGTCTAACATTTGAACGTCCGTGTGAAAGGGCCAATAGGAGAACATCGCTTATGAGTTCAACCTTACTTCTCCAGCGGAGTCCCATGTGTCTTGTCCATCTTATTTGGATAGTTTTAGAGTTTAAAGGTAAGTGTCTGTACAGCTGTTGTTCTGTTGGATGTTGCTTCCAAGACTTGTTTAATATAGCTTGTGACATTCTTGTGCATTTCCCGTCTAGCTTTTTCTCTATACGTTTTGTCAACGTCCATATGGTGCATCCATAGAGTAGAATCGATGCAACCACTGATAGGAAAAAATTGCGTTTTATCTTATCGGATAAGTTTGACTTCAATATAATCGATAACCAATCGATAACAGTCCATGCCTTCCCTAGTCGCAAATTGGTGTCATTTTCAGTAAATGAGACGCTACTTTCGAGGTAGATGATATTGCTCACTGATTTCAGAGAACCACCATTTAGAGTGAAGATTTCTCCTTTTTGATTAAAACATGTGTACTCCGTTCACATGGAGGCCAATGTCATCTGCCGCCTGCTCCAGACTATGCTGTAGGGATTCAGCTTGTGCATGTGCATTTGGCAGAAGTGCTAAGTAGTTTGCGTCTGTAATAGTTCGTGCGGAGGATCGTTTGCTTCTTGCCTTTTTAGTGTAAAGCCATTTTCTTTCATTAGATCTATCGACGTTCGCAGTACCTAGTCAAGACAGATTATGAACTGGTATGGGGTTAATGTATCCCCTTGCAGAACATCAACAACAATGTCAAAGAAGTAGTCTGTGTCTCCATCCGGTGAGCGAACTTTTACCTAGGTGCTTTTATAGAGCATCTGTGTCTGTTTCTTTAGGGGAAACAATACGCTTGAAGTATTTGCCCCATCTTCCGTCTGAGTATGAAGTCAAATGCCTTGGAGAAATCTGTAAATAAGAGTGTCGTCTCAAGGTTTTTTGCACGAACTCCTTCTAAAATTCGACAGATTGTCGGAATCTGTGATGTTGTGAATAGGTTTCTCCGTAAACCATTTTGATTCTTCCCAAGAATTTTCTCAACTTCTGGTTCGATACGATTGAGTAGAAGAGCATTATAAATCTTAGCCGCTATGGAAGGAAGGTATATTTGTGTCTGCCTCCCACCAGACAGGACTTGACACTAGGTAAAATGATCCGAAGGTCGGATTATAGAGGGTTTAGGGGAGGGGAAGATCGGACCCGAGCTGAGGCTCGAGCCCTACTGATCCATGATAATCATCGGCTCACTTAGTGCTATGTAAGCCGATGAGCCTTGCTGGACATGGATCCAAACATTTACATCTTTGTACAGCACTGGACTCCGTGGAACAGTTTAAGATAAACTGGACCACGGGGTCCAGTGCTATTCAAAGATGTTAATAATGCAGCCTGTCCAGCCGACAGCAAATTTATGCAGTCGGCCTCATCCACGGAGGAAGTTAGGGTTATGCCTCGATAGTTCTTGGCAATTCCGATGTCACCTTTCTTGTGGAAAGGGAGGATGCTTAATTTTGTTCTTCTGTCTATTGTGTTCTGGTTATATACGGCGTTGCAACATCGGAGCGATATGTCGTCAAATTTCCTAGTTTTCCATACTTCTGGTGGTCTTGACGAATCAAGACGGGCAGCTTTCCTGTTTTTAATTCAAGTTCTTTTTGGGTAAAATGTCCTAATTTGGTTATTAATAATTTTGTGATAGGTTTATCTGTAACTTTAAGCGAATTTCCTAGTAGATTCTCTAAATGTTCTTTCCACATTTGTATTCGTTCTTCTTGGCTGACAGCTTTTAGTCCAGCTCTCGAGATGCTCTTCCTTTTCTTCCCTTCATTTACTGTCTGCCATGCAATTCGATATTGTCTATCTTCTACCAAGTTTCTTATTTCATTGATCTGACCTTGAATTTATTCTAATTGTTATTTTTAGCATGTGTTAATTGGTTCTCTTTGTGCATTCTTAGGTTTCTGAGCGTTGGAATTAGTTGGATTCCTTTTATTACCTTGGGGTACTGTTTTCACGTTGTCTCATTTTTTCATAACTGCTAATGATTCCCATGGAACTATATATATATATATATATATATATATATATAAATTTATTACTTAAATCTTCATTCGTGGAATAATGTAGCTTAAAATTTTAAACGTTATTCTCTAAATATTTCATTACAAATAAAAGAATGAATTAAAAATTTGAAAAAAAAAAAGAACGACGGAAAACAAACTCATTTAAATGTTGTAAAATACATGCATGAATTAATCAAATATGAAAATGCCTTTAGTATCAATTTATTCTAATCTTTTTTTGATTTATTCTATTGATGTTCTGAATAGTTTCATTTATTCATATTTTATTTTCAATATCTGTTGTGACAAAAGAACAATTATCTGATTTTAACAGATTTCGACATTAAATTACCAATAAACGATCGATAGCCTGTTAATCGAA
>OY757909.1:41427526-41457526 GCA_963585895.1 Sepioteuthis lessoniana
GTATGGAGAAAAAGCTTGACGGCAATTACACAAGAATGCTGCGAGCGATATTGAACAAGTCCTGGAGGTAACACCCAACGAAACAGTAGCTATACAGCCACCTACCATCCATCACGAAAACTATCCAATTTAGACGAACCAGAAATGCGGGACATTGCTGGAGAAGTAAGGACGAACACATAAGCGATATACGCCTGTAAACTCCTTCACATGGACGACCAGCTAGAACCTATTCACAACAGCTCTGTGCCGATACAGGAAGACCTCCCGGGAGCAATGGACAATAGAGACGGGTTGTGAGAGAGGGTCAGTGAGATCCGTGCTGGCAGCGTGACATGATGACGATGAAAGTTATTAGCATGTATCTTGAGACACCATATATATATATATATATATACATATATTCTCATTGTCCTTCTTTCTGTCTTTCTTTCTCTCAGTGTATGTCTCTCTCTCTCTATATATACACACACACACACACACACACACACACACATATATTCGTCTAATGGGTAGAGTGTCCCATAATGGTCCGAGAAGACCGGGGTTCAATCCCAGGTCGTCATACCAAAAACTCAAAAAATGGTACATGAAGCCGCCTTGTTTAACACTCATGATTATAAGGTATCAATCAAAGGTAAAGTGGAACAATGCAATGAATAGAGTAATGCCTTCCCCTATTGTAGCTTTCGGCTCATTCTCCAGTCATTTTCCAGAATGGAACAATTTGTTTTTATAGAATCTAAATAAGATTTATTTCCATTGTCTCAAGTCATTTTAAAGAACGGAGTGAACTGATTTCTATCATTTAAATATAGTTTAAATATTTAAATATAGTTTCCGTTGGTCATTTTAGCGTTGACAGTCACGATTCAAAGGAAATTAGTGATGGCCATTGAAGCGACAACGTGACGTCATGCAACAGTTTTGAGAAAAAGTGAACCCTGCATGTGTGTATGTGCGACTGTTTAAGGGTAACCTAGCAAAAAACAGTATATGGCAGTAAGATTATTATTATGGCAATGCAATTAAAGGCTCTATGAGAATGAAATAATTGACAATCTAATTTGCAAGTAAATAATTTCGTAGGTTCCACTTTTGCACTGACCGTTATCTAGAAATCTATCTATCACTAAAATTCTCATTGTTTGTATAGCCATAAAAAAAGGCCATATCACCAAGTGATTTGTATTAAAGAAAGACATTTAAAATATCCAGAAAAAATAAAACAAATTCATTATCTCAATAATTTTGCGGCATCTATATTCACTTTATATATATATATATACATATATATATATATATATATATATATATATATATATATATATATATATATATATATATATAACTACATGTCATTTCATGCTATGGAGTGATCTCGAGACAATTAAAAAAAGTGAAGATAGTTTTACTTACCTGAAACTAGCCTACAGCGTTGACTAAATTCGCTGATCTAATTAGAGTCTGCAACATTATGTTGAGTAATAGTGTACGAATATTACATAATACGATACAGTATTATAACAGGTCTATTCCATATTGCAAACTCAAAAATAGACAAAAAGATAAGGAAAAAGAAAACAATATATATATATATATATATATATATATATATATATATATATATATATATATATATATATATACTACCATTGCCAGAAAAGGATGAGGCAAAAACAATATTGTTGTAACTATACATGTCAGTGTGTCAAAAATAGTTCTGCACTCTCGTTAATTTCTCTAAATCGCGCCCCGGGTACCAGGTAATGACTTCTATTCTAACAAGTTTAGTGCTGTTAAAGGAACAAGTACGCCTTAAACAATCTTATTTTTGAGTAAAAAGTTAGTTTTATTCTAAACAAGGAAATCTGTTATTATTTCTAGTGGAAAACTATGCAATCAAAACGAGTATTATTAGGTATTATTTATTATCCAACTGTACTGAATTGAAGCTTTCCGGATGAAAGTAAAATCGCAATACTTGTTTAACTTATTTAGCTATACAATAAAAAGTGCATGTATTTGTGGACTGTTATGTATTCATGTTTTTGGATATAGAGTATATATGTTGTAGAAATTGATAATCAACAAAGCTAGATATCTGTTTTGATTGTGTGATTTTCCTCATAAAATAATAAAATCCAGTTATTTTCGATTTAGAAGAAAATAAACTTTTTACTTTTAAAAATCGTTGGAGGATAGGTGTGTATACAATATATATAGACTATACAATATATAATGGGGATTAAATTTAAATCAAATTTTAAAAAATCTTTTGCGTGGCCAAGAAAAAATTAATAAAACATTGGTTATAAAGTACGTCTATTTTTTAAAAAAATAAATCATATATATATATATATATATATATATATATATATATATATATATATATATATATATATATATATACTTTCTATTTGATTGCACTAAGTGCATCCTTTATTCTTAAAAAGTCGGTCTTACACCACGATCCATTTTGTGTTTTTAACACCCAATTTGTTGTCAGGTCATTTTCATTAACCTTTTTATTTTGATAATTTTGATGTCGATTTCCCGATTACAGGTCTTGACAAAGACAACAGTGATCAGTCACAAGATAAAAGACATAGTTATGATCATTCTAAAAAAAAGAACTTAAATAACCGGGCCATTTTAGTAGAGTGTTCACCAATGATCCGGGAGACCAGGGTTCAATCTCAGGTCGAGTCATACCAATGACTCAAAAAATAGAACATGAATCCGCCTTCCTGAGCACTCACCGCTATAATGTGAGGTTCAAGGATAAAGTTGAGCAATGCCCGGGAATGGAGTATCGCCCTCCCCAACACCTGGGTATAGTAGCAATTGAAAAAGGAGCCTTCGGGCCACCCTCGACTCAGGTCGCCAACTTTACTTACTTATTTGCCAATATATACACGCTTACTTTCAATGATACTGATATTTAAAAAGCGCCTGTTAATTAAGCATAAGGACATCGTTATTTACTAAGATTAAGACCTTAATAAGTTTAAAAGTTTGCAGATTCAATCTCGTGCTCGTTTTGACTCTTTGATGATTGTAGTGTTATAACAACAGGAAACTTTAAGTAAGAGTACATGAAACTTTGTAGAAGGGAAATCCCCGTTGCGTAGTGGCTAATGAGCTGAACTATGACATTGCTGGAGCGAGTTCGAACTCCAGTCGCGCTATTATGTTCACTCACGGATTGATACTTTTGAGAAAGGTATGAACTCTCTGATTCCTTCGACCGCAGTAGGTTGAATAGTTCCAATACTGTATGTTCCAGTTGGCTGGGGCTGCAGAATACACCGACAGCATCTCTGCAGAGGACTAAGACCCCCCCCCTAACGAGTGTCCTGATATGATACTAAACAATCTGATGGTGAGGATCCAGTAATGCAAGGGCTTTGGGGAATGTGAATGCCTTTGTTCCCAGGTCCACTCTGATAGGGTCCTATCTATGGGTCAAACGGAGCTATTTAACATTTAAACTGTGTACTTATACTAAACTGAATTGCTCGAAACAGATCAGTTTTTATATATTTTATTGTGCTTATGCTAAACTGAATTGTGAGAAAAAGAACAGATTTTACATTTAACTGTGTAAAACAAATGTTTAATTGAATTGTTAGTGATATATAGCAATACTTGGAATCATTTAACTTTGTTGACATGCTAAACTGTATTGTTTCAAATAGAACAGTTGACATTTAAACAGTACTCATTCTAAATTGAATTGATTGAAATAGAACTGTTTTTACATTTAATTGTGTGTAAACAAAAAAACTGTGTACTTAGACTAAAGTTAATTGTTTAAAATTAAGAGAAATCATTTAACTGTGAGCCAAAAAATAAGCTCTGGTTTGTTTAAAAATGTTATCTACAAAATGTGTTTAAAAATCATCTACTTAAAATATGTATAAAAAGGATTTGGCATTTAATGACCTACAGTGGTTGATATGCCATAAACCAAACCAAACTAAACCAAACCAAACCAAACTAATACTGTTCTTAGCTTTGGCATAAAATAACCTACGATGTTTGATAAGTCATTAAACAAAAAAAGAAATTTCTTTGTAAAAAAAAAGAAAAAAGACGTTTTTTGACCGTCACATAAAATAAAACTTGCTCTCTCTCTCTCTCTCTCTCTCTCACGCACACACACACACATACACCCTCTCTCTCTCTCTCTCTTTCTCTCTCTCTCTCTATATATATATATAGAGAGAGAGAGAGTGAGAATATGTGTGTGTATGTGCGCACGCGCGAGAGAGACACAGAAAAGTGGTTTAGAGTGAAATGAAACGCCTAACATTTTAACAGCCATGATAATTCTTACCTTTTTTCACTGCAATACCGTATGTACTTAAATAATCCGATTCTAACCTTTAAAAAGGATTTTATTTTTGCTTTTATAATATTTGAAACAATTAGTAACGAAAAGAACAGAATTATTTTTGTATATGGCTTTACTGGCCAGCATACGAGTGCCTTTTTTTCAACGTTCTTAAACGATTGTAGTTTCGTATATTGTATATTCTTATCCGTATATATATATTGATGGACTCTCCTGTTGATTATGACCTATGAGGGCTCAAAAGTTTACTTAAAGTTGTTAACAGTTGGCTACGTACACAGATGATGTTTTTTATATCGTGGTAAAGACTTGTGTCGAATAATCTCCATTTTTTTGGACAGGATAAAAACAGAAAAATGGTGTACATGGGTGCAACATTCTTCAAACAATTTCAAACTGATGATACGAACAGTGCTACTCAGGTTTTTAATTTAAAGATTTTTTCTCTTTGGAGCGTTTGCATTTCCAAGTCTAGAAAGCTCAGTTTGATATATTATTTCCCCTATAGCTTTGTGTTATGAAATAGCCGAGGGATTTCGGTTCATGCCTTTGAGTTTAGTTAGGTTGAGAACCTTTCGGCTCAGCACATGGGTTGGTTGGGTGTAAGATTGAAGCAGGTGTTAACGCGGGTGCGCGCGAGCGGATGGAGGTGTCACTCAGATGTCATAACAGTCCGAGACGATACTGGGTGACAAGGTGCGGGTGACGTCACGCACCGGAAGCACGCGGAAGTTTGTGTGAGAATTTGAAGAAAATAAGAGTCGGGTTTTGGACGCCGAACGTGAAGGATCAATTTTGGAGCTCGCAGGTGCGAGGCGAACTTGCGCCCTATGGGGGGCCGCTCGAGTTGGGGGCCAAATGAATAAGACAGCATAGAAGATTGTGTCTCTCCTCCTTACGTCGAAACCTTTAACTCAAAGTTAATAAAAAGGTTTCGTACCTGAACAAGAAGTAGTTACGTGTTTTTGAGATTCCTATGTTCTTTATATGTTCTATCGTTATGAACATTACATGTCTATTTCGCACATGGCCATATTCGTGTATATGGCTACGCAACATTTGGAATATGAGGAGAACAGATAGATTTATGCCTTTCCTAAGGCATAAATCCGTGACAAGTTAAACACAAATTGTTATGGGAGGTTGGTTTGTACTTCGGCTATTCTTTTTCAATCATTGTGGCTCGCCAGTGATACGATATCTTGTCAAGACGTCCGACAATTGGACAAAGCCGAGAAAGAAGTGAATTTATGATTCTTAGCCAGGATTCGAACCCACTTCTTCTGTTGTATATTCTATGCCGACATGCATGTGTGAATGTGCGCGATCACACGCACACAAACACGAGGCTCTGTGTGTTTCAATCGAGCAAGCGCTTTCGAGAAATGCACGAATCTATCTCTTCTCCCCCAGATAGGAGTAAATAGTTAGGCAGACCAGGCTCTTTAGCTTTAGTAAGGCAACTGTTCCAAGAGAAAAAAAAAACTGAATTTAAAACCTGAGAAGTGCTGTTTGGAGAATTTATGACACACTGTTGTACTCTTCTTAAGTTATCAGCTTATCTAAAAATTGCGCCTGGTTCTACAGAAACATTCACCGCTATAAACCAATCTCCTATGTAGTTGGTAAAACGGTTTTTGTACAAGTGCAGCAACCTCCATATTCACACAGGATCTTGCTCCATATGACAATTTCTTTTTTACCAAGCTGAACAGTACTATTTAAAGATGAAGGGGGTGTCCTCGTAGTGTAACGGTTAAAGCGATGGACTGCGGAATCGTTGTAAGCACCCTATTACGTTCACTTTCGGGCAAATACCCTTGGGAAAGGTATGAGCCCCCTTATCCTCCCAGCTATAGGTTAAATAGTACCACTACTGTTCTTCTTGGAGAATAGCTTTGGCATCAAATAACCTACAAAGGTTGATATGCCATTAAACAAAGAAACCAAACCAAACCTTGAAGATGAAATACAACAGCGTAACTTCACAACATATCAAAAGAAGTGTTCCGATCAACGGAAAACTCATTGGAATATGTTAATGTTGGGAGAACAGTTTTGATATTTATCTTATCTTAAATACTGGGCCTTTGATATTTCTCTTGTTTTAAATTTTAGACCGTTGAGCTTTCTCTTGTTTTAAATACTGGACCTTTGTTGTTTCTTTTTGTTTTAAATATTGGGCTTTTTTCATGTTTTAAATATGCGGCCATCTTAATCTGGCCTGTCGATGAACTTACGAATATATCTGTCACAACTGTTTTCACAGAAAGAAAATAAAAAGGAAGACATTCCAATGATTAATAGAGATTTCTCATGATTATGTTAAAACTAGTTCGTTCGTTACTGTCTTTGTCATACTGTCATCTTTAGAAAATAAAATAAAACGAAATCCATTATTTTAAAATATTCTCTATAAACAAGAGACATGAATTTGAAAAATAATAAAAAGGAAATGACATTTCGCATATTTTTTTATTTTGTTATCAGTTTGATCAAAGATAATATTGCACAAAAACTAATATATCACTCTTAAATTTTTCATTGACGCAAGTGTCTTGTGTCGTAATACAATATTATTATTCTCCTAGCGAGTTTTTCACACCAGCATGAGCTAAGGGTCTTTCATTGGAGTCTGAGTGACACTAAGTCTACTCAGGTCTCCAAGACTCTTCTCTATTTTGGCTTATCTCAACAATGCTGTAGTTTGGATGGTTTCGATTCGTCCTTCGATTTCCAAATCTTCCAACTCCCTCAGCAAAACTTTGGGAATGGTTCTAAGCGCACAAATTACAATTGATATCCCCGTTACCTTCCATAGCTTTCTTTGTCTTCTGGCATGGTGGTTTTATTATTACTATTATTTAGTCCTTGAGATTTTTTCACATCAACATTAGCTGATGGTCTTTCATTGAAATTTGAGTGACAGCAAGTCTCCTCAAGTCTTCAGGACTCTTCCCAGTATTCTGGCTATTCTCAATAATGCTGTAGTTTGGATGGTATCCAAACATCCTCCAATCTCCAAGTCCTCGAGTCTCTTCAATAATCCTTTGGTGACTGTACCAATCACGATTGGTATAATTGTCACCTTTATGTTCCATTGTTTTTTTTAATTCCTAGCAAGGTCCAGGTACTTATCCTTCTTTTCACTTTCTTTCTGTTTTATTCTGTGGTCAGCCGGGACAGCAAAGCCAACAATTTTGCAAATTCTCTTTTTTTTGTTGATTATTATAAGGTCTGGTCTTCTGGCCGAGATTCGGTGATCCGTTTGTATGTCAAAGTCCCATAGGAGTTTGTGTGTGTCATTTTCTACGACAGATGCTGAGGTTGTGTATATAATATTTGTTCGTATGGTCAGATTAAAATTTCTGGCACTTATACTCCTTCTGTGCTAATTTATTGCATTCGCTTATTATGTGATTGATCGTTTCGTCTCTATCACCACATAACCTACATTTGCTATTTTTTGCGTCATATCTATTCTCGCTTTGATTTGATTGGTTCTTAAGGCGTTGTTTTCTACTGCTATTAGGAGAGATTCTGTTTCTCTCTCAAAGTTTTCATTTCTTAGCCATGTACAGGTTTTCTCGTGTGAGGTGTTGTTTATTAGTCGTTTAAAGCGCCCATAGAGTCGTTTTTTCCCATTTTTGTTTCCTCGTTATAGCCATTCTGTTTATCATCAGTATTGTTTTTGATGGCTGTAATCAGTCCTCCTTCGTGCTTTTCTATTTAGTCCTCGAGTCATTGCATCGATGTGTCAACACTGTTTTCAATGCTGGCAAGTCCTCTTCCTCCCTCTTTTCTTGATACATATAGTCTGTCAACGTTGTCTCTGGGATGTAATACCTTATGCATGGTCATTAGTTTTCTTGTTCTTTGGTCCATTTGTCTAAGTTCATCCCTGGTCCGCTTCAGAAAGGGTCCGGAATATCTAACGAAGGGTACAGGTATTTATTCCTTTGATAAGGTTTCGGCAAGAGAGTTTTGTCTCGAGAAGTTTTCTAGTTCTGAGATATTCTTTTTGAATTTTGTCTTTCATTTCCACTTTATTTGATGGTGTCAGCCTCCAAGATACCCAAGTATTTGTAGGTTTCGTTTTCTCCGAGCGTTCAAATCTTGTCTTGATTTGGTAGTCCCATTCTGTCAGTTAGATGTCCTTTGCCACTTTATTATTATTATTTTATTCATTAGAGTTTTTCACATCAGCGTTAGCTGATGGTTTTTCACTGGAGTCTGAGCGACAGCAAGTCTCCTCATGTCTCCAGGACTCGTCCCAGGATTCTGGCTGTTCTCAGCAATGCTGTCGTTTGGATAGTCTCTACCCGTCCGCCAACTTCCAAGTCCTCCAGGCCTTTTAAAAATCCTTTAGTTATTGTGCCTAAAGCACCAATCATAATTGGCACAATCGTTACTTTCATGTTCCACAGCTTTTTCAATTCTCTAGCAAGGTCTAGGTACTCATCCTTCTTTTCACATTCCTTCAGATTTATTCTGTGGTCCACCAGGACAGCAAAGTCAACAATTTTGCAAATTCTCTTTTATTTGTTGATTATTATAAGGTTTGGTATTATTATTATTATTATTATTATTATTAATTATAATTATTCATTCACTATTTTTTAAAAGATATTTTCCCAACCCAAAAAATAATGTTTCCTCTCGGCTTAATAATCATTAAAAGCATTAAAATAAAGATAATCCATAGAAATTTTAATCAAACAAAGATATTTTTCGAAGATTGACAATAAGATAAGAAGATTAATATAGAATAAATAAGATATAAATAAGTATTTAAAAAATAACCAATATATTCTGAAAACCAAATGGACAGTTTGTCTCGGCAAATGAATAAAAACAAACGACTCTAAACACACACACACACACACACACACACACACACACACACACACACACACACACACACACACACACTATATACATAACCTTTGCATTTTTCTATTTATTATTATTTATACATTATGCAGATATATATATATATATATATATATATATATATATATATATATATATATATATAATCTAGAATATTAGAATGGTTGCAATTTTTAACACCACTCATGATTTCTGAGTTTTACGTACAATTGGTGGCGTGATCATCAGATGGATATCAGAATTCACGGAGTTATTTGCCTTTATACTGATTTTTAATATAGAAACTGTGTATAATAAACTGTAGAGAGCAGAGATGGAAATAATAAAAACGTAACGATATAATCTCTCAATTACTTCTTCATTCGTGCTTTTTTTATAATTTTTTAAAGAATTTTTTATTTATTGACCTAATACCATTTTTTTGAATATTTTGCAGGGCATCAAAAATTCTTTCAACCTCAAAGAAGAGACCGATATTATGGAAGCCGCAGGCTTAACATTAGGATATCCGTCTACAAGATGAATGATTTAATAAGAGCTATGGGTCCATTTCCTCGTTTTTATATCAAACTGAATTTCTTCTTGATAGATAATTTATCAAAACCTTCATATACATCATGGCATATGTGTGCTAAGAGGTCGTTTAATCTACCAGAATCAAATCACTTGGAGTTACTGGTAGCATGTAATTCCGCATTACGTGCTGCATACCCGATTGATCAGCGATTAAACAGGTTCCCTCATCAGCCCAACAGTAGAAGAGGATGGCTATATATATATATATATATATATATATATATATATATATATATATATATATATGCTTGATTTGGTCGTGTTTTATCCTTGTGGGTTATTTAATGCCAAACCCTGTTTAGACACACGCGCTCACACTCATGATTTATTATTCTAAAATGATCCACAGTTTATTTCTTTGCACACATTCAAATAGTTTCAAGTATTTTTATCTTATATCAATCATTCTATCTAATATTAATTAATTGTTTGCACTCAGTTAAATCGTTTTAAGTACAGCTATTTAATACTAATAATTCTCTTTAACTTTACACACTGCCTGCACACAGGTAAATGGTTTCAGGTATTGCTATCTCAGCGCGTTTGGCTCTCAGTCACCTTTTTCTAGCACCTTGTTTGCTGTAAGAGTAATTTGAAGAATAGATTTGCGACAACCATGAAAATGCCAGGACTAGACATGGCCTGCCGAGTGATCTGATTAAACCTCTCGGGCCCCCGCCTAAGCCTGTAAGATCCTAAGTGAAGTGTTGCAAGTCACATGACCACTTCGGTTGCCGAATCATGAACATCTCAGCTTTCAGGATACTGTCCTCAAACATTTCGGGTGACCACCAAAAGCATTGTTGGGTTGCGGGCTTACCTCGCTGCAGAGATGTATCTGATATATTCTACAATCCCAGTAGACAGGGCATATGTATGCATCTTAATTCTCAAATAAGACCAGTCAAAAGGCACACACACACACACACACACACATATATATATATATATATATATATATATATAAATCTGTATCCCTATGTGGAATAAGCATTTTTCCTATTAACATTCAGCTAATATTAGCTACAGACCTTTCTTCCCCCCCCCTTCCAGATAAAAACAGTAGCTCATATTGGACTCTTTAGCTTTTATAAAGCAATCATATTAGAAGGAAAATCTCTGAATTTTAAAACCTAAAAGGTGTTATCTAGAAAGATGTTTGTTACACTAGTATAAGCTTATCCTCAAAATGCAGTTGATCCTACACAAGCTTTTACACTGATAAACAAAATCACGTGGTGTAAGCAATTTAGTGGTTCACATCTTAAACTGAATTGTTAGCTACTCATATGTCATGAAAAACCGCAGATCTAATATATCTAATATTTGCTATGTAAAAATCGCTTTTTAAGATTGAATGGTAGCCACAAGCCCTTTAGTGTAACAGTTAGTTTCACCATGTGAAAATCAATTGGCAAGTGTGACAATGTTAAAGGACTTGTGATGACCGCTGGATTTTAAAAATTTTTTAAAGGCGATTTTAATCATTGGTCAGTATCCATCTGCATTTCATCAATCTTTTGATTACTTTCTTTTGACATTTAAAAAACAGCAACATTACGAAAGGAGCTCCAAACTTATTGCCGTCTACTTTGCCAAATATATATTCAGCCAGGTTTTGTGCCTCCAAATATAAAAGTTCAACCAAATGTTGTTTTTGTTTTGTTTTTTTCGTTTTTTCATGATCCTAAAATCTTCAAAAGTGATCAAAAAGATTGAATTGGCTTTGGGCTTTTCAAAGTGGTGCATATAGACAATTGAAGAGGAATACAATTTTGACAAGATGAATAAAAGCCTAGTAATACACAGGCGGTGAATTTACTAGTTTGCATTCATAAATCCCTTCATAACAGAGTAAAAACCATTGGATCATTCAGACTAGTTGTTAGATATCATACACCTGGCAGGCTGTAGAATACACCGACTGATTCTCTGCAGAGGGGTAAAATCCCTCCAATTACTGTCCTGGATATGACACTGAACAATTTGATGGTGAGGTTCCAGTAATGCTGGAGATTTGTGGAATGTGGAGTACCCTTTCATTGCCATCGCTCCTGGGTCCACTCTAGCCCGGAGTGGTAGCACCTGATAGGGTTCTATCGATGGCTCAAATAGAACTAAACTACGTACTTGTGTTAAACTAAAATTGTTTGAAATAGAACTGTTTTTACGTTTAACTGTGTGTAAACAAAAAATGTGTACTTATGCTAAACTGAATCGTTTGAAATAGAACTGTTTATATGTATAAAAAGGGATTTGGCATTAGATAACCTACAATGGTTGATGTGCCAGAAAATCAAACCAAACCAAACCAAACCAAGCAGCATGTCTGATTGTTTCGTTTGCATCAGATTCATTCAAAACATCCAGGTCATTTAAATGGACAAACAATCTGATTCTGACCGAAAAGGTCCGAATCTCTTTAGCGTCGTTAACGACGCATTTAATATTTTTACGAAAGAAGGCATTTAAAATCAATTATATTTTAAATGAATTATATTTTGAAAATACTGAATTCTAATATATCCTTTATAAAGATAAGTCATGTGATGTGTTTATGAAAAAAACATTATTTAATAAGAAGAATAAAAAAAAATATAGATTAAAAATGAGAAATAAGGAAAAAGGTAAAATCAAAACAAAATGCCCGAAATTTTATTTGTTAGCCATACTAATAGATTTTTAATGAATGAAATTAAAATTAAATTATTATTAACCAAAATTCCGCTCTGATCGAAGAGCTCTGGATCTTCACTTATTAAGTCGGTTTCAGTATTAGCATATATATATATATATATATATATATATATATATATATATATATATATATATATATATGGACACGCTTGATTTGGTTGTATTTTATCCTTGTGGGTTATTTAATGCAATGTTTGTGCGGGTGTTATTTCATATAATTCAATATTTCATTTATAATTTATAATAACTTCTCTCTATTTGATAAAAATTGAAACCGAAAATATCTAAAAAATCAACCACCCACATAATGGATTTCATTGAGACTTAGAAAAAGTTTTTTTAGGTTGAGTAGAAATCAAATTTGGTAACAAGGAGGAGCGTCAAGTAGAAAATTTGAGAAGCTCAGCATTAGGCGAATTCACATTGTTTTTTGAAAGGTTTCCTCATAAGTTGATCTAGACCTATCTCAGCTGAAAATCCGTAATGTCCTTTAAATTTTAAACTATAAAAATCAATAGATTTTACATTTGTTCAATTACTTTCGACTATTGAAAGACTGACTACTCATTGAATCATCTTCGAAAGCCTTTTGATTAGTTTCAGAAAATGAATGTCCAAATTTCTATCATATTTGGATGAAAATAATTATGAGGGAAGGTAACAGCCAACACGTTCTCTCAATGGTATAATCCCACAGAGAGTGTTCATACTAAGGTTCACTCAAATTACTTACCAAAATACATCAAGACATCGCATCTGGTACTCAAGGTATTCAAAATCGCTGAATATTTTCAAACAAACTTTATATGAAAGAAAAACATCTCTTTCATATGAAAATTTTTTTGGCGTTTAAATTTATCTTGAAATGTAACTAATTTTATTTAAGTTTTGATTGTAAAGGATTGGGAATTAATCTAAACAGGTTTTTTGATACACACACAGTCACTTCTCATGAATATGATTAAAAAAAATGAACAATTGGATCCTGAGTGAATCATAAGTCCTAATAATATGCAATATATTTTTTAATCACCAGGAATCTAAATGGGAAAAATTGTGTACAAACAAATGATAATTACTTCAAGCACTTTGGCATGATACTCTTTTCTACAGTCGATTAAACTGAATTTTCGATTTCATTTTCTTCGACTTGTGTCTTGGGCATGACACTAAACTGCATCGGGTAATGAGACTCCCGTCCTGAAGCTCTGGGGAGTGCGGAGTCACTCTTGTTGCCATTACTCTCAAGCTCACTCTAACCAGGTGCGATTGTTCTTGTAAAGGTCCCATCTATGGTTCAAACAGATCTATTTGAAAATTATTAGTAATAGAATGCTTGAAACCAAATAACTACAAACAAATTATTTGTATTACATTGGAATACTTGATATCATATAACTGTGTACAAACAAATGATTATTGACAAATTTTTTAAAAGTGTAATTAAAACATTGGAATAGAACATTGAAAATACGGTTATGATTAGTCAAACGTTTGTAAATTAATTAAATTTCGGCATTAAATAAACCATAAGGAGTTGATATATCATTAAACAAATTAATAAAACGTTTTCTTCGATTTAAATGCGATTTACGTTGTGGATTTCCTCATATTTTTCATTCCTTTTTTCTATCTCATCCAATCACTCAGTCACTCAATCGTTCTCTCTCTCTCTCTCTCTCTCTCTCTCTCTCTCTCTCTCTCTCTCTCTTATTCGATAATGCTTTCACTAAAACTCACTTGCTACACACACCAAGCATTTCAAACTTCATAAAATGCATATAAAGAGGAAGTAACACCCAACAAAACAGTTGCTGTGTGGCCACTTGCCTCCTATCTCTTATATTCGGTTCCAAAGCTTACTACATCGCAGAAATATGGCAATCTAGATTTGAAAACTCTAACGTAACAAAACGTGGTTGAAAGACTTAAAATACTAAAAATCACTCTACAACCTGGACATAAAGCATTCAAAATGAAAAAAATTTAGTGGATTTAAAAGAAATAACAATAACATCTTGAAAATGTTTAATGCTTATTGTAAAAGCATGCGAAGAAAATTTCGGATAGAATCAAATTTAACAAATCCTATAAGTCGAAAATATTGATATATATACAGTAGCGACCATAAAGATCAGAATGATATTAAGAAAAACTCTAAATGGGAAATAACTTTTTATTTTAAAGCTTCATAGAATATTTTATTTTTGATAAAGTTATAAGAATAATTATATAACATTCAATCAAAAACTTAAGAACGATTAAATAAATCCGTAAAATTTAATAATTATTTTGTATTATTAAAAAAAAAATTTAGGGTAAGAATATGAAATAGGGTATTTTATTAAATTACACCGACTCTTCACCGACTCCTTCATTATAAACAAGGCGAAAAAATGTGACATCATTGGAACATAGAAAACTGATAGTCAATTTACGTAATGAAGATAAACTCTTGATTGGAGATATTTCAAAGGCTGTAGGGAAAATCTAAAAGAGTTATTCATAGTATTTTGATATAAATTTGATGAAACTGGGTCATGTGAAGCTAAGAAACCATTTGGCAGGCCTAGGAAAACTACTGCAAGAGAAGACAGATGAATTGGTAATGACTTGTAAAAGGATCGATTTGCGACAGCAACCGCTATCCCTAAAAGAGATAATGCTAATCTTGGCATTAAAATATCAAAGCACACTATTTCCCGAAGACTTGAAGAAATAAATTTGAACAGTCGAGTAGATTCTACGAAGCCTTACATTTCTAAAAAAAACAAAATGAGCCGATTGAAATTTGTCACTGAACACGTTATGTAGACTGAAGAACAGTGGAATTGTGTTCGTTTCAGCGATGAGTCAAAATTTAACCTGTTCGGTTGTGACGGGAAAAAGTTCGTTCGACGATATTCGCCTCAGTGCACTAAAAGCAGAGTTGAATTTAGAGGAGGAAGTGTGATGGTGTTTGGCATGATTTCGAAAGAGGTACAGAACCTCTTGTTAGGTTACACGGTAAAATTAACGCAACTGTATAAAAAGAGATATTGAAGAAACATGTACCTAACTTGAGAACTGCAAACAATCAACCAGCTGTGTTTAAGCAAGATAACGCTCTGTGTCACACAGCGAAGTCTGTTAAGACATTTCTTTCTGAGGAGGATGTTACTGTTATGGAATGGCCTGCTCAAACCCCAGACATGAATCCTATTCAGAATGTTTGGAAGTTACCAAAGGAAAGAGCTAAGAAACAGAATTCAAGAAACGTCAAAGAACTATGGACTAATTTGAAAGGAGAATAGGAGAAAATATCCGTTGATGAATGCTAGACATTAAATCTCTCGTGTAGCAAAAGCTGTTATTAAAAGTAAAGGTTTACACATCAAATACTAATGAATTATGAACGCTATTTTCGTTTAGATACGATGCATCCATTATAATAGTATGATTTTGTTTTTGATCATCTATTTTTTTCGAATGTTATATAATTATTCTTATAACTTTATCAAAATAAGTATATAGAGCTTCATATTTTGGAGTTGTATGATTTACTTTTATATCCTTATTTTTCCTTGAGAAAATGTTCTATGAAGCTTTAAAATAAAGAATTATTTTTCATTTAGACTTTTTCCCTTATATCGTTCTGATCTTTGTGAGCGCTAATATATATATATAGAGAGAGACAGACAGACTACCTAAAGGCCCAAAACTTATCTACCTTATTTACAAATAGCATCACCTGTTTTTTTTAAGCCACCAGAGTTATAGGAACATGTTTAATAATAAAAGATGATATATATATATTGATAGAGAGAGAGAGAGAGAGAGAGAGAGAGAGAGAGAGAGAGAGAGAGAGAGAGAATTTAAGAACAGAGCTTCATCTGCCTAGTGTTTATGGTGACATTTGAAACTTGGGACAACAGGAGTAACGCTGTATCATAATATTAAATTTTAGGTTTTAATCCTGATCTGATCTGATCCGATCTTATATATATATATATATATGTGTGTGTGTGTGTGTGTGTGTGTGTGTTTTGGTGGATAAAAGTCCCGAAGATGGAAGAACACCAGTAGTGCTTTATTTTCTATTGCATGATTTTTTTTTCAAAAACATCCAACAAATATCTACGACCAGATATCGATGTGGTTAAAAATGTTGTATAAAATATGAAATATCAAAGATTCTAAAATCTATTTTCTAATTTTTATATTTCATTTTAGATTCGAAAAAAATTGATTAAATTATTTTCTTAATTGATTCGTTTATATGTTCAATTTACTAGATCTACTTTTGTTTTTCGTCACTTCTTTTATAGCATATCAAAATAAAACTATTTTAAAACTATAGTACTAGCTGTTAAAAATCCCAAGAAAATAAAACTTTTCTCCATTTTTCTATGACCTAATGTCGAAGCTCGTTGAGAACAATCTAAAAATGAATAGCACAAAAGAATTATTCCTGTCATTCCACAGATGAATGTGCATTGTTGTCTAATTCAGGAACTTATGCTTCACTGGAATATATCACCGTGGAAGTGATCAGAAATATTTGTTGCTCGAAAGGTGAAGGCGTAGTGGATTACAATAGAGTAACCAGATAATGCAAGAAATTTCGCTCAGGTTGCTCTCGATGAGCAAACAAGATCAGATTGTCTTAAAACCATGGGTTCTGACCCTTTGTTTCAGGCAAGTGCAGGCAAGTCTATCGAATAAGCACACGGAGAGTATCAGGCGACATCGGCATCTCACTGTCCAATGTGGTTCACTTGCTTCTTGACCTCGGCAAAATCATCAGCAGTTGCTAAAGTGAACCCCACATTACCAAAATATTCCAAAGCTTTTGAGTTTAAAAAAGATAGATAGATAGATAGATAGATAGATATGGATAAAAGACAGGAAGAACGAAGAACGAAGAAATAAAAATGAGGAATTCGTTTGTGATTTATAAAGCCTGAAAAGAAATAAATGCAGCTAAAAAAACAAAGAAGTAAATAAACTTAAAAAGAAAAAAATGAATATGATGAAGATATTAAAAATAAGGAGCCATTTCTAAAATGGGGAATTGTGAGTTTTAAAGTGCACAGCATATCTTTGCAAAGCATTTAAAACGAAAACTTTTGATTTATAAAGTAACAATTAGTTTTATTTCATCGTCGGGAGATGTCACTATTACTTTGGGACCAAACAAAGATGATACTTAATTTAATATATTTGACAAGTACGAAGGAGTTCAAATCGAAATGTGTGAACAGAGAGCAGTGAGCTATTCTTCAGAGAATCATAACAGAGTAACTGAATTAATTCTCAGCACAGCAACTCGACCCGTGACGACTAACACCTCGACGTCTGTCCCAGTCCACCACTCTACAGCGCGTTGTTATCGAAATATTACGGCAGCAGTGGAACCGTAAATAAGAACTTTATTGTTTTTATTGCATAAAATTTTTGAAATACTTAAAAATCAAATATAAATATATAAAAAAATGTACGATCAGATATTGATGCCGTTAAAATGTTATATGAAATAGAAAACATTTCAATTCGACAACTTATTTTCATATTTTTATATTCTGTTTTTATGTTCGAAAAAAATTTAGAATTAAAATTTTCTGAATAGTTTCGTTTAAAATTTTGATTTAAGATATATTCTTTGTAAGGAAAAATAGTGAGAGCGCAGGGTATCATGGATAAAGCGCAGTATCTAGGTAGTCCTCAAAATCATATAAAAGTAAGAACACGAAAGCTGTCTTTGAGGCATCACTGGACGTTCAAACATAAAAATGACCAGAAACACACAGGATGAATTGTTAGGACAGCAAAATTAAAGTACTAGTGTACCACGCAGCAAGTCCTAAAAATTTATCATTCTTGTGGGAAAAAGAAACAATGAGCCGGGAAGAGTGTAGCAAGATAACAGACAGTGGACATGGTGATCTTGTCAGGAACCAGAAAAACAGATTAAAAACAATAATCGTGAATGATGGTTACACACTTGATTAAAGGAGTAAGAGTACCAATACTTTTGTCTTATGTTAAATGTTTGTTTGATGTTTTTGGTATTATTACCCAACATAAAGATTAAATGTTGCTGTTGGCACAGCTGTTATTCCAACAGCAACATTTATGTTCATCATTTAAGAAAAAATGCACACGAAATTTCCAGGAAAGTTTAAGAAATTACAACGTAATATTGTGCCTCCATTTTTCTTTAGCTTTTTCTGCTACGGTAATCATACGACATAATTTCATTTTTAAGCCAATATATATATATATATATATATATATATATATATATATATATATATCTTAGTAATTTCCAGGTGTTTAGTTTGCTATTACTTTTTGCACTTACTTTATTCATTCTTATACTTGTAAACTATTTGAAATCAAAACGCCCATCAGTTCATCTCAATATGTTTATACCCTTCGATCCTTTTTTTCGGCACTTATCGATCTATCAATTGATTTATGATTATGTCTCTATCTACTTTAGAAAACTGATTGCTACTGGCTTGTCAAAATGATTTCTGGTCCTGTTTTGTTTTGTTTTTTCATAGTAAAAATTTTGGGATTAGAGCTGTACACCTGACAATTATCACGGCGGAAAACTAGCTTCAATTGTGGTCCAACGGAATCTAATCAACCGCAAAGTTTTTACCCACTTCAGTGGGGTAGGTGGATGGGTACTTGAAAATACACAACTCGCTACAAATGAGTCACCTGTTCCTTATTGGTAACTGTTTGGACACAGGGGAAATCGTTACCACTTGTTTACACACATGCGCACGCACGCACACACATGTGCCACTCTCCATTACTTGAATAAACGCATGCCGAAGTGTTAAACGGCGAAAATAACATGTTCGGACAGGAAAGAAAATTTTCCAACCCCTTCTTCTCTAATTCCCCAATCCCTTTTTGTCCAATAGCACTGTTTCTCTCTTTCCAATCTTGACTCCCTTCAAGACTCGATCTCTTTTCTGTCAGCCCCTTTTTTTCAGAAATGATCTTGTTTACTTAACCTGTTTATTTCGACATTGGTGGTTGAAAACCAATTGCCGAGTCACTTCCCAGTCGGGCGTTTACACTGCTTTTTAACCTCACCCCCACCTACATTCTTTTTTTTGTTTTTTGGGGGTTTTTTTTTGTTTTTTGGGGGTTCGAAAATATGTGAAAGAGTTGGTATCGAAAAGGATGAATAGGGACTGTTCATGCGACTAATAGAACAACATGCCTGTCAAATACAGGCAATTGGCGTAAATATTTATGCCACAGATTTTGTAAACAGGGAGGAAAGCGTCATCGTAAAACAAAGTAATAGACAAGTTCGAAAGTAGAAGTTTAATCTATGATTTATGAATGTTCGATATACACTCATCTGTTTAATTGCTGACAAATAATTATGATCATTAGTAAATTGAAACCATATAATTACTTACGAAATTAAAAAAAAACTTTCTTTGACATTAAATAACGCAACAAGCCGAAAAAAAAAACAGATAAGAACGAACCATCCAACGAGTTGTGACTGTATCTTGTAACAAATGTTTTTTTTTAATTTCTACATGAGTGGAAGCAAAAATTTAGAATATCATTCAGAAAATAAATTTTCTGGATTGAGGGCACAAACCTATAAACTCGGAATTATTTTGTTACGATTGATTCTATTGTTTAAAAATCTATGTGTCTCTGTAGTACACAAACGAAGATATTAATCAAGTCACCACTTTGAGAATCAAAACGTGGAAGATTTCGTCTAAATTATCATCGTGTAAATCAAACCAAAATTTGTTTTAAATTATATCTATTTATACTCGCTGCATACCCCCTACAAACTTAGTAAATAAATTTTTGCATTAAAAAATCGTAATACTTTAAGAGACCATTAAGTTTGATATGGAGACAGCTTTTTCTTTGAATTAATAGCAAAAAATTAAGTTGAAGAAACTCCACAGATATCATTTAATAGTTATCTCTCTTGAGAAATTATAATGACCAGAGTAAGCGTGGTAGCTACTTTATTCTCTAAAAACATTCAAAGTATTGTACTAACAGAAATCTTAGACAATGTCGATGATATTTTTGAAGTGAACTAATAACAATTAATCCGTATCATGAACTTTTAGGAGTTGATGAAAAGTTCCTCTCAGAAGGAAATGAACAAGAGATAAGACTTGCTGCTCTTAATATTCAGCCTCCAGTTTAACGTACATTGTTTCTCACTCTTCAAAAAGAAAATTCAGTAAAAATTTCTTCAAAGCAGTAATTTCATTTACTTTCATATGCCTAACTTTATCGACAATATTTCAACAAGAATGTTTTATTACCTAAAATTGAAGAGACCATAAATCATAGAAAAGAAAGATAATCCGAATTAATTTACTGGACAGGAAACCCTTCCAAATGTGAATTTGCCTTTTCAATCTTCTTGCTCGTTTCTGTACAAGAATTTAGAAGAATGGAACAATACTTATAATTCAATTCTTAAAAAAAAAAAAAACACCATTTTCCTGATATTTGGCGTTCAAAAATACAAAATACGACTTGACATAAACCTTATCATTTTGATTGCAATAAAATGTTCTTCCTGCATAAAATATTCCTCTTTTTAAACCACAAAACCAAACGATATGTAGCAATTTATCAAATATTTACAAGAAAAGTTTTTATGAACAGAATATTTCTAAAAAGAATAAAAATTTAATTCTTTAACAACTTTTATAGTTTTATTTTATGTTGAAATACTCCTCTTCGTTTAATAATTATATATACAAAATCTGGAAGCTCTCTCACACGATATTAAGATTCGTACACAAAATAAGTTTTAGTGGATTATTTATAAGATTATATGTATATCGTAATGAAATCGTGAATTAGTTTAAATTTTAATGCCAAAAACTGTTAAAAAAGCATTCATCTGTGCAGTAGAAGTGAAAGTTTATTCGTGATTCATAAGGTAACTACAAGTGAGTCCTTACCGTAGACGTAGAGTAACTAAACACACAGATAAATCTTTAAATTCAGTAAGTTCGATCTTTACACAGCGTTTTTTGCTATGACTTAGAGCGAGACTTAACTAACCTTTGGTTTAATAACTATTGATAACCTGACGGTAGAGTTGTGGTTAACAGACTGGTTTTACTGAATTCTCAAAGCATATGGCCTTGTGCCAAACTAATTTTAGGAACATATTTTTTTTTGTTATCAAACGAAAAAAATAGTTTGTAAGTTCCTATTGTTGGATTATTCACGACTGCAATGAGCTCAGTTCTTATTGAGTGCTCTCGTACTGAGGTTTTGTGAAATAGGTAAAGGATTAGTTCTAGACTTACGGTCAACTCATGCCAAAAGCACTGGTTCCCGCCCAATCACTGAAGTTAAGCAACAATGAGCCAGTTCATTTCTGAAATGATAGGCGGCAAACTGGAAACTTCAGGTACTTTAAGCAACCTGAGTTATTTGTGCCAAACGGGAAAAAAATAAGTTAAAAACAAAGGCACCTCGTTTTATAGTAATAGTTAACAACAACGAGGCTAGTGGACCCTTATTAATGAGTTCAGGGCAGAGGAAAAAGGAAAAGATGATCGGAGTTCCAATTCCGAGCGAAGCTTTTTGCGATTCGTGCAAACGCCCTCGGGAATATATCTATTCTCTCCCATTCCCTGCTCTTCAGCTGAGGGTATAGAGTTAGTCAAAATGGAATTTTTTAGACTTCATATAACCATCGGTCTACGAGAAGGATAACTCAAAAATAATTTGTGTCGTATCTTGCACGATGGGGAGGGATGGGGTAGATACTTACTTCTGGCCTTGTGCCAAACTTAGTCAAGCTTAGCAAATTATTTCAAGTGAAGTACGAGGACCCACATACAAAGGAATATTATATTATATCAGATTCGATAATTTCATACGCTCTGTTGATTTCTAGTCGATTTTTTAACGATAAACAGATTTATTTTTCTAAAAGAAAGATAAATAAGAATGAAAAAGAACGCGACATCAAAGGCTGATGTTAAATTTAGCATTCACTCTTACTTCATTTTTCATATCAATTTAACATAAAGAGTAAAACTACCTGAGCAATTTCGCAGATACTATACAATCCAGTACATACCAATAAAACTATACAAAGAAATACTACAACTACTACTACTACTACAGTGAATAATAATAATAATAATAAACACATAAATCCCTTTAGGACTTTGACGTACAGACAGATCACCTAATCTCGACCAGAAGTCCAGACCCTATAATAATAAAAAAAAAAAAAAAGAGAATTTGCGAAATTGTTGACTTTGCTGTCCCGGCTGACCACAGAATAAAACTGAAAGAATGTGAAAAGAAGGACAAATACCTCGACGTTGCTAGAGAATTGAAAAAACTATGGAACATGAAGGTGACAATTATACCTATTGTGATTGGAGCTTTTGGTACAGTAACTAAAGGATTACTAAAGGGACTGGAGGACTTGGAAGTTGGCGGCCGATTGAAGACCATCCAAACGACAGCATTATTGTGAACAGCTTGAATACTGAGAAGAGTCCAGGAGACTTGAGGAGACTTGCTGTCACTCAAACTCCAGTGAAAGACCATCAGCTAACGCTGATGTGAAAAACCTTAAAGGAATAATAATAATAATAATAATAATAATAATAATAATAATAATAATAATAATAATAAGAAGAAGAAGAAGAAGAAGAAGAAGAAGAAGAAGAAGAAGAAGAAGAACTCACTAACATTGAGAATTGGGAAGCCAGCAGAACAAAGACTCGAGTAATACTTAAAGAGTAAAATGAAATTGACAGCAGCCAATAACAACAACTATATAAAAAAAATCAAACAATCTAATAAACAAAAATAGGAAGAAAAACATCTATATAGACTTTGAAATTATCATGAAATCTCAGAGAATTTTGCGAGTCTCTTTCTACAGAATAGCTTCTGGTCTATATAAATATCATTTGTCTGTATCATCAAAATGTAGACGCTTGCATAGTTCCAAGTGGGATAACTTCCCAACCAATCGTATCTCGCGTTGTCCTCCTTCCGTGCAAGTTTACTGCATTCACTAATGTGGTTTATTGTTTCATGTCTCTTTCTTCACACGGCCTACTCTTATTCTTATCAATTCTGATTATGTAAAAACTAGTTATAATTATTTTACACTTTGTGAATATTTCCCACCAGTTTAAACAAGTGGTTTTCATTTACTGGATTCAGAGTGACAACAAGTTTTTTAATATCTCTATGACTCTTCTAAATATTCTAGCAGATTTTATCAGCTCTGTTGTCAGGATGGTCTCGATTCTTCCTCTGATTTCCAATTCTTCCAGTCCCCTTTCCAAGCCTTTGGGACTTGTTTTAAGCGCACAATCTACAATAGGTATCATCGCCACATTCCACAGCTTTTTTAGTTCTCACCCAAGGTTCAAGTATTTATCTATATTTTCGCTTTCTTTCATTTTCACTTTGTGATCTGCCTAGATGGCAAAATCCACTTGATAACAAGTTCTTATTATCTTGTTAATCAACAGTAGATCAATGCTTCTGGCCGGGATTTAGTGATCTGTTTGTATTTCAAAATCTCACTGAATTTCATGCATTTCATCACCTAGTAGGGATTCTGATTTTTCCGAATACCATTTTGGTACGTTGGTGTAATTTTAATCTCTTGCACAATTCCCATGCCGGAGATCACCTTTCCCATTGTTGGGAATCGTCTTTTACTCCTTTTGAGCTAGTCTGTTGCGTTCGACTTATTATGTGATTAACTGTTTCATTTCTGTTTCCACTAGTCCTTATATGGATGCATCTGCGCAATCCTCGGTGCTGGCGAATCCTCTTCCTCCTTCTTTTCTAACATTATTATTATTAAAATCATCATCAAACTACATATCGAGGCTATCGTCAAAGAAAAAATTTCTCAATATCTTCACAGGTGAGATGTATTTAAATGGACGCAACAGTAATTTTATTCCAATATTTTCACAGTTTCTGGTAAAGCGGGACATTTCCAGTGAAAAATGTTTTGTGCGTATAGCATTTATTTTGTCGCCTCTGACTGTCCAAACGGATGTTGTTGATGTTTTTAATTCAATAAGTGGCACATGCCGACGCAAATCTTTTTATCTGCCGCCGTGAAAGCGGCGTTTGCCCTTTCCACGTGACCTATGTGATTAATGTCTCCAAATCATCAGTTAGCCGTGAAGTATTTTCGATTATAAGGTTGAGAAATGACTTTAATATCACACACGGTTTTATACAAACTAGACGATCCATGAACCAGTTGGGGTCTCATTGTAACAGCATCTTTTGATAGAAATGTTTCTATGTAGGAAAAAGTTAAGGATTCTAATTAGCATTTCATAGTTATTTCTTGTCTTTCGAGAAACTTGATAATTTTAAAAAATAACGCTCAGCCGATTCCAGACACTCAAATTTTCATACACTTACAAATTGGTCAGGAAGTTGCTTTGTTCTCTACCTTAGAGTATTCTAAGTGTATTGCTTTTATAAATATTTCAGTATATGATGTTTTTGGTGAATTACGGCCACACACATATATACGTGGTGTGATTTAAAAATATCGAAACTGAAGCTTTATTTTTTACATTTCAAAATTTAATTGAAAAGATGAGTATGGCTGAACAATTATAATAAAGGGATAGTATCTCGATCGCAGCCTAAAATTTTTTTTAGACAGTAAGATTTTGATAAAACACAGGATTGTGTAAGCGCAGTATAATCCTGAATTAACCTGCATCTACTTTTTCTTGTTTCCTAAACTGAAAGTTCATCACAGCGGCAAGATTTGAGGACGTCAAGGACATTTAAAGATGATAAAGGGAGTGGCTTCACATCAAGACGGACGTTTCAGAAGTGCTTTGACAAATAGAAAACTCCTTGGAATGGGTGTACCAATTAAACAATTTTGAAGAAAGCTAATATTTGATTAATTTCTTTTTTGTTTCGAGGTAAATACAGCTTTAGCCTGGATATTTTTTGAACAAATTTCGAATAAAGTTGATGAAGGATGTCACGCATCTCAGAAATTTTGTCTGGATTTATACAACCACCGTGGAAGCGCTCATTGTGAGCCGGAAGATATGTCAGCCGCTCAGTGAAGATGTTCTAAATACCTTGCAATGATTAAGAGGGTAAGTTTAATCAACTGTGATCTTATTCGATTTCTAAATTGGTTTTTTTCAACTCGATTTATGTATCAGCTGATTGTAGAATCGCGAACCGGTTTTGAAACCTAATTATGAACGAAAGAGATAAGTGTCTTAATACGTCCAAATTTTCTGGTTATGCCTCTTATGGTTCTTTATAGACTTTCACATTTATATTTTACCAACATATATATCATTATCTTGAATTTTATGATAGAATGATCACATCGCCATTTAATCAGTATGCATTTTTTTTCATTATTTTTAATCTATCCCAGGGGAAGACTTGTGTTTTACGACACTAAGTAATTACGACTTAAGAAAATCAGATATATGCAAAAATGCATTACTCTATTTCTATATAAATATATATGATAATATTACTATGTATGGATGGATGTATGTATGTATAATAATAAGGCAATAGAGAGAGAGAGAGAGAGAGGAGGGAGAGAGAGAGGGGAGAAAGGAGAGAGAGAGAGAGTAAATGAAAGCAAATCAAAATTTTAGAGTCGATAACACTCATTGCAGCAGCTCAGTTTTAAAATACACGCTAGCCCAGAAGATATTTCATACAATTAAAACTGAAAAGTGGTCTGTCTCTCTATTAGTCGATAGAAGTTTTTAAAAAAAGAAGAAAGAAATAAGGAAGGAAAAGATAGATAACAATTGACAATCTGATAAAATCTTATCTGTAAGCTAGTTTCATAAGAATCAATAAAATTCAAGATAGATAGACCTGAACAGACTGCGATAGATATAAGGTCAAGTTTACGATAGATACATAGATAGATAGATAGATATGAATGGACTTAAATGAAAAATGAAATAAAATGGATAGAGTTTTCAGAAATATTAGAATTCCCCAACTGTTCAGGCATACATATCATCATATATAAATATATGGTCACACACACACACACACACACACATGTATATATGGACGGCTATCGATAGGCTCTCGATCATATGGAAATCAGACCTGACCGATAAAATGAAGCGCAGTTTCTTCCAGGCAGCGGTTGTATCGATACTGCTATATGGATGCACTACATGGACGCTAACTAAACGGCTGGAGAAGAAACTAGACGGCAACTACACAAGAATGTTGAGAGCAATATTGAACAAGTCCTGGCGACAACACCCCACGAGACACCAACTATACGGACACTTGCCTCCCATCACGAAAACTATACAAGTTAGACGAACCAGACACGCAGGACACTGCTGGAGAAGCAAGGACGATCTCGTAAGTGATGTACTCCTATGGACCCCCACATATGGCCAAGCAAAAGTAGGACGACCAGCTCGAACTTACATACAGCAGCTATGTGAAGACACAGGATGTAACTCTGAAGACCTGCCGGAGGCGATGAATGATAGGGAGAAGTGGCGAGAGATGGTCAGGGATATCCGTGCTAGCGGCACGACATGATGATGATATATATAAATATATGAAATGGAAGATCTTTGAGTTTGGCGTCTGGCGCAGCAGTAAATTCAATTTTGATCAGAAAAAATTCCCGTATAATACTTGCTCTATGCTAGAATTATAGAATTATTGGATTAAGTGTATTGAAAGAAAACACACATACACACACATACACACACACACACACACATATATATATATATATATATAGATATGCATTTTTAATTACCTGATCATGGATTTATATATATATATATATATAATCTTCTTAAGACTGAGGCCATCAAAATAGATACAGCAAAAAAACAACCTACATTACTGACTCAACAACAAAAAATGCCGCTAAATAATTACGCAATCATGAAAAAAAGCTGAGCAAACAAAACATTTTTGTGGTACTTAATAAAACTGACAACCATTCAAAGTTACAATAAAGTGCACAGCCGAAACTCTACCACTGACCATCAATTCACATCGCACACAAGTTATACCAAAAAGAAAATGTACATCTACTTAAACCTAATCATCCTCAGCGTCCAATTATATCACAAATACCTACACTGATTTATGAACTCACAAAAATAATAAAACAACTTATTACACCACACTTACCAAGTAAATATGACATAAAATCAACATATGAATTAATTCAAATTCTACATTAAACCCAAAAATGGAATATTAACTTTACACGATGTTGAAAGTTTGTTCCCTCGTGTGCCAGTCAATAAAACTATTGATATTTTTATAAATGATATCTATAACAACCCATTAATCCTTCCTTTAAAAATCAACCCTCATATACTCCGTAAAATACCCCTCACATGCACTACTGAAGTTCCATTTTACGATCATATAGTTAACATTTATATACAAAGAGACGGTGTGTCCGAGGGATCGGTTCTAGGCCTAATTTTCAGTAATTTTTATGTCGGATCTTGAAAATAAAATATTTAATAGCATTAAATAAACCCTCAATATACTTAAGATGTGTTGATGATATACTTAGTCTCGCTTATGATACTAATGAAATAAACATATAAGAAGACACCTTCCAAAAATTCAGTGGTAAATTTTATCCATGAACTAAACAAAAATGTCCTTTTTAGATGCTCTGATTTATACTAACAATAATAATAATAACAACAACTTCAATACCTCAACTTACAAAAAAAAAACAAAACACTAATAATAACTCCCGTACCCTCAACTTTAAAAGTGAATGCCTCTTCTGATATAAAAAAGCAATTATTAATAACCTAATACCCCGTGCAAAACTAATCTCCTCCTCCAAAATAATACGCTATAAAGAATTAAAAAACATAAAATAAACTCTCGTCAATAATGGGTTCCCTGACTATGCTGTTGATGAACAAATTAAACGTACAATTAAAAATGTTAGCTCAAAAAATAAACACTGCAACTCTCCATCCAATAAACAAGCATTTATCAAACTTTTTTTTACCACAACCAAATGCACTACATATAAATTAGATGAAAATATTTTTGAAATATTAATTCAAAGAAACATACCCACCACTGATCCTAAAAAAAATTAAACTTATGTAAAAAAAAAATAAGCTTAAAACTCCAACGTAGTTATTTACAATAATTCCTCCTCCTCGATTAGAATTTTGCAAAAAAAAAAAACGTTACATATAAATTTAAATGTCCTTTAGGAGATTGTATACCTGAAATCAGCAATATATACGTTTAGCTTTAACTACTCAATCGAGACGACTCACTATGCATATCTCTGGTACCAATTCAAGAGCCCAACATCGAAAAAAAAAAAAAAACATTCCTACCCGACAACTGAATTTCAGAAAATTCTTACACAATATTAGAACAATAAAATAACAAACAAAAATTATAAAAAAACGAACATCCAAACTCAATAGAATTAATTTTTGAATCAAGTGCTAATGTACTCAAATGCTGCAGCTATTTATTGAACCAAATTTGAAAATGAACGCTTTTACAATACTCCAGAGCAAACCAATAAATGCTCAATTCTTACTAAGTAGTAACGTTCTTGCAAAGGTTATATAATTTTTGCAATATACCCACCCCCTGATGATGGCCTAAGATCGGCCGAAATTACTAGGGAACCAATTGATTATGGAAGGTTTATTAAATAATTCTTGCCGTGAGAGCATAACATCGATACGACATCTTGAAATAATAAATACAAAAACACGTAGACAAAAAATGTCTATATCGTTTAATCAAATATATATATATATATATATATATATATAGAATCACTTCCGGTTTTATTGCATGATGTGCAGGGTTGTTTTGGGTAATCATTATGGTCATCATGCTTTGGCCTGGAATTATACCTAACCGCAGAGTAATCATTTACTGATAGTTTAATTTCCTGAACACTTGATGTTGTTTGAGAGTATATATATATATATATATATGTGTGTGTGTGCAACCCAAAAGTTTGGTAAATTAAACAGCACACCGGATGCTTATATAATCGGAACTTTTTATGAGCATGTTTATTTTTTTAACATGTTTATTACACAATTTAATGTGAGATACTACTTAGAAAGAAGCAACAGAAAACATGGGCGAGAGCAAATTAATGATTAATGATAATATTCTTTAGAATTTTTCGAATTAATTTGTATACTTATCGTAAAACACATTTATATCTGTATTTTTGTGTATATATATATAATATATGTATGGGTGAAAGTGTATGTGTGTGTATGTGTGTGTGTGTGTGTTAAGTGCAATCTTAAAGTTAAAAAATTAAGAAGTAAATTCGTAAAATAAATGAGTTTTTTTTAAAACAATGAAACTTGACAAATGACTCAATCTGTTAAAATATTAAGAACTTTTGCCTCTCTCTTTATATATTA
>OY757909.1:41465026-41497526 GCA_963585895.1 Sepioteuthis lessoniana
TAGTTATACATTGCAATACTTGGAATCATTAAACTATGTGCAAACGAATCAGTAATGTTGAATTGAATTATTAGTATTACATAACAATGCTTGGGACCATTTGACTGAGTGCAAATGAATGAAAATTGTTCAAAAGAAGAATTCGTGGTCAACAGCAATACGTGTAACTAATTCATTGTCTGCAAACAGATGATTGATATTAATATTATTTGTGTTAGAGAAAAATGATTGAAGCCATTTACCTGTGCAGCAACAATAGCAATACTCGTGTGCACACAAATTAGTTCTAACTCATTTAAGAATGAAATTTCCTACAAACTATTCACTTATAAATCATATGTATATCTATTTAACTATGTGCAAACAGATTACATGTTAAATTGATAGTGCTATATAGAAATACCTAAAAACATTTAACGGTGTGCAAGAAAATGATGAATAGTAAATAGAATTAGTCGTATTCGATAGAAATACTTGAAAGAATTTAACTCTGTATAAAATTGAGCTCAGGCTTGTTTAAAAATGATATCAACAAAATCTGTTTACAAATTATATATATTCAATATATATATATATATATATATATATATATATATATATATATATATATATATATAAAGAAAAATTGATAACGAGGTAATCCAAGTAGAAGGAGAGATTTATTGAGAAGCAGTTCTAATGAACCATCATCATGACTATTAGGGTGGATATTACTGATGTTAAATCAACAATGGAGGTTTAAAAATGCAAAATATAAAAACCTACGGAAGATTTTGTATAACAAGAAAAAGTTGGCCGTTTAATTAATTCACTAATTAAACGGCCAAGATAGTGAATGAATTTTTTTTGGAAGAATAGCAAAAAGAAAAAAAAAAAGAAAACTAGTCTTGATATATTTTTACGAAATATAGGATTGTGCAAGTGTAGAGTAATATATTGTTACCAGATCTCGGTTCCGTGAAATCTTTTACTAAAATTCAAAATTTCTCTCACGCATAAGAGAACCCGTAAGACATCAAAATAAATGACACAGCTTCACAACATATCCGAAAAGGAGTTTTAGAGGAACTTTGAATAATGGAACAAATATGTTGAATGGCAAGAAAATGACATTTCTATCTGTGTTCATTTCTGTATCAGCAAATACGGCCTCAAAACCCGATACTTTTTGAACACACCTCGTATGTGTAGTGCACATTGTTCTACCCAAGAAATCAAAACGTGAAAACTTATGACGTTTAAGCGAACACAAAGCGTATCAGACAGGAACCTTTAGCGATGAGGTTCAGCAAGTCTGTTGCATGTGTGTGGGCGTCATCTCTTCCCGGGTTCACAAAACTTGACATGAGCGTCTCTTCCTTTGAATTTTCAGTCTGGAGCATCTAACTGTAATTACCCCTCGTGTCATTGTTATGAATTCCCAAAAATCACCATCTCTAGGCACTTACAGAAGAAAAAGCAAAATATATATCACTACGTCTCAGTATTAATACACACTCAGGTTATCAAAGAGAGCCCATCGTTCTGGAGGAGTGTTGGAGGGGAAAAACAGAAAACAACGAGATATCGAATAACAACCAAAAGAATTCTTTCTCACTCTCTCCTCTCTTTTTCCAATATCTCCCCCCCCCCCTCTCTCTCTCTCTCTTTCCCAACTCTCGCCGTCTTTTTCTTTCTCTCATACCTCCTCTCTCTATCTCATATACGCTCATTCACATATAGTTAGAGTTTTGCAATCAATGTATTTTTTACGAAAAAAAAAAAACCCTTTTTGTACGCCTTTCCGTATAAACTGGAAATGTCGGTTGTAATTAAATTTTGCTGTACCTTTTTTACATGTGAGTCGTTAAGTCGACTCGAAGCGTATTTCGAATTATTAAACAAAGAAAAATGGATATATTCATCTAGCATAGCCCAGAAATGAGTTCAACCATCCAAATTTTTTAAATACATAAAATTCTACGTTTCTTCTAAACTAAATATAACAGGATTTGATTATTTCTAATAGAGAATTACAAAATCAAAATGGGTATTATTAGATATTATTTATGATATCTGAACAGCAATGAAATTCACAAAATATATAAATATTTCGTGTTAAAAACCCTTAGAAATTTGTACCCAACGCCTGTGACTCCTTCCCGAGGATCTTGTATAAAAATACCTGAAAAAGTAGAGTGTTTTAATTAGTTATTTAACAGATAATTTGACCTTACTTTTGCCGAAACATAGAAATAGGGATCCCCGGGTCGAAATTCAGACTGTTCGAATATGTACTTCTATAACCCCTGGCAAAAATTATGAAAACAGCACACTTAAAAAATGTTTACTTAGGTTTTTTATTTAAAAATAAATAAACTAGTCGCGGATAAGCCCCAAAACATTTTTCTTTTGTAGTTGAATATTCTGAAATATACCTTAAACAACCTAGATAAAATTATTTGAATTAATCATATTTATCATTTACTGCAAAATAAAAACAAAATAAAATTTGCCTGGTATAGCTGACAGCACCACTGATACTTTCCACTCAAGTTCTGAGATATAAATTGACTGATATATATATATATATATATATATATATATATATATATATATATATATATATATATATATATATATATATATAAACAACCGAAGGAAAATTTAGTTTGGAGTTATACATACATATATGAAAAATTTATAAACTAATCATTTTTTCTAAATTTTTAATTTTCTTTTACATCAAACATACTAGGATTTTATTATTTCCTGTGGAACATTAATGAAAATGGATATTATTAGGTATTATTTATGACCAACCTCTACAAAATCAAAACTGCTGCCAAACCTATGAATAACAGTTAAGAAAGAAAAAAATGTACGTAAGCTGTTTTTATTGACACCATATCTAGACACGTTTATCTAGAACTTTTTTAATTGAAAGCATCCACGCTCATACAGCATCATCTATAAATAAGTACACTCCCTACTATATTTTTGAACTAAAAAGCAATGTCCTTTGAACCAAAATAACCAAAATTTTATTTGTAGAGAAAGATAACATGATCAAAACGGATACTATTTATATATCATTTTATCCAAATTCTACAGCAAAAAAAAAAAAAAAAAAAAAATACTAAGAAAACACTAAGAAAGTACAAAAAAAACAGTTGACAAAAAGATGACAATTTTTATGCGGTCGAAAAACGAAAGAAAAATGGACCTAAATTGATATTTTTGAATTTCATGGTTTAAGGATTGGAAATTTTGCATGTACTGGAACAGTGTGATTATTGATATGCGAAGAACAATTATAAATTCTCGTTTATCTCAGCTTTTCGGAGTTGACCAGTCCTGTTCTTTTATTCGTGTAAGACTTGGCACAAAATTGAAGATCTATCTGCTTACTAAAGAGTACAACTGTGGAGCAGCACATCCCCGTTGCACATCTCCATCACAAGAGAGAGAGAGAGAGAGAGAGAGAGAGAGAGAGAGAGAGAGAGAGAGAGAGAGAGAGGTCATGGGTTGTGAAGCCATTTCACTAGAGGTCACGAGTACCGAGCAATTGTTGTCATGATCGGCGTATACGTGTATGAGGCTTCCAGAGCTGGTGCTAGAGTATTCAGCACAGTCGGCCAGACTTTCAACATGACATCACGTTTCTCTGGCTAATAAGCTTTGATAAGGCACACAAGATAACACTAGATTATTTGAATAACTGTAACATACCAATTAACACTCAGCAAGAAGCTCCGTTTTATAAGAATTTAAGTGCCCGAGGCGATGGCTCAGTTTGCCTCGTGCAGGAATCGATGGCTTTACATGAAAACAAGGTTTCATATTTTCTATAACAGGATATAGAGAAATATTGACCAATATTGAGAAATCAAATTGGTCAATATTTCTCTATAAGCTGCTCAGCTTTGCACACTTTTTCATTTAAATTTTTAAGCTCACAGAAAGAATGAAGAAGACCGATATTGATAAAAAATAAATTTGTTAATGATTGCTAAAAATAGAAAAGAATAAAATAAGATAAATATGAACATAAATAAATTTATATATATATATATATATAGAGAGAGAGAGAGAGAGAGAGAGAGACAGATGTGATATAAAAATTCTTAAAGGAAATACATTTTCTTTTTAGAATAAATTTTCAAGACTGTTGTAATAAAAAAAATTCTTTAAACAAATATACTTCCTTTATGAAATAAATTTTCGAACACTTATCATTTCACACATTAATTACATCACACAAATTTGAAAAAGAGCATCGCAAACGTGAATAGAATATTTAAGACTTTCTCATTTTTCGTAATCTTTAAAAATTCATACGCACTTGTAAACGTTTATCTATATATATTACAATTCTTCCAAAAACTTTTGCCTCTCTTTCCTTTTTATCCCTCTTTTCGTGGCCACATTTATTAATAAACTTTCCTTGAAAAGAACAAGTCTTTGGATCGGCAACCAATACATTTTTATTGTTTTCATGTGCATTTTAATTTCAATTTTTCTTTTTTCTACATTTACAATTTAATGATATTACATCTATTACATAAAGCAAATCCCAAAACTCTCATGTATTCTTCTTGCACTATTTCAGATAATCATGTGTTTTCTTTCTTTCTTTCTTTCTTTCTTTTTCAAATCCGCAACACCTTTTGAATTAATCTTGTAAATTAACTAGCAGTTCAAGAGGAATGGCCACAAAGACCATGCTTTTTTTTTCTTTTTTTAATGATTTTTCTTTTTTTCAACTCGAAGCCTTGTGTTATAAATGATACAGTAAAGCTTGTCTCTCGACTGAGCCGTAAAAAACCATTCGTAAAAAATAACCATTACGGACATTACTTCACTTTCTTTATTGAGATTCATATCTGCAACGAAACCTCGGTCGTAATTTAGTCAACTCAAACGTGAAAGTGTGACAATTAACTCAAACACATTAAATAACATCAGCCAGAAGCCATTTTCCTGGTCTCGAGTTTCTTCATGTTGTAGATTAACTTGGAGAGTGAGAGTAATGAGTCCAGTCTTGACAAAACTTTTAAAAGCTAAATGCTTCTCAAATTGTAAGAGTTTATTCCAGTGCCGATTGAAATTCCTAGAAACGATGCATGAAAATATTGCCAGAAATGAAGACATCTCTACTTACTTTGATGAAAGTAGTTCAACTATCAAGTAAATCAATGGCATAAAAACTGATTGATAAATAACCATTTGAATTATCCAAGATTGACAAAAGGTTAGATATTCCAAAATATCTTGTAGCAGAGATGTTGGCCTTAGATTAACCAAACAATTTCGTAGCATCTGATGAAACATAAACAAATAAATAATTAATGTCGACATCTCGGTTTTCATGTTTTCAGTCATATTTCATTGCTCTCTCTCTCTCTCTCTCTCTATATATATATATATATATATATAGTAATACCTGACTTTAAGTCATTTATCTACACTAAATTTCAATTCAGCGAACGTCATTACATCTGACGTTACACCACTCAGCAACGTCTCCTACATCAGAATAAAAGGACGTGAAAGGAATAAATCTTTACTATCTATAAAATTATTATTATCTATAAAATAAATAGGCTACATAAAAATAAATCATAAAAGATAAAAGAAGTTAAAAAGAATTTAAAATACGATAAAAATATATTAAAAATGTATATACGGTACTACAAAATATTTATATCGAAAAATTGTAAATTACGTAGTTTCTAAATCTTTGTTCATTCTATTTATAATAATCTATTATTGCAAATAAAGACTAAAATATTCTTTAAATTCTTAAACGAGATATATATTCTTTCACCTGTTGTTTACGCTAATTGTAACGTGTTTGTTATCGTAATAAAGGCAGTTTTAAGGGCAAATCTCAAGGTAAATAAAATTATTTATTTTTCTTTAAAAAAGATGACTAACGTGTTTTTATTGTTAAGCTTTAACGATATATGTGTTATGGGATATCTAGATTAGTTTTATCCTATTTACCAACCCCTCCGCTCGGGCAGGATATGACACAAGGTCAATTTTTAAGCGGAGTTTAACAGGTTTGAATTCAGAGTTTTCCTTCTCCTAGACTAGTTGCCTCACCAAGGCTGAAGAACCTAGTCTGTCCTACTATTTACCCATAGCTGGAGGGAGAATAATTGGATTCATACCTTTCCCAAGGGTATTAGTGCTATGTGAAATGCAATCAGTCTCGTCCAGGATTTGAACTCGTGTCGCCGTGTTCATTTCCTACGACGATAACAATTACACCACGGTCACCTCCACAAATAACAATTACACCACGGTCACCTCCACTAGATTAGTTTTATGGTATATAAAAAAGTAGCAGAGAAATTTTTTTTTCGCGAAATCATTTCGGCAAATATATATATATATATATATATATATATATTGCAGTCCATTTGACGTATAGAAGCATGACATTAATCTGATATATACACAATGTTCTATCGTAAAAAGTTGCAATGTTGCTTCTTCATAAGTTTGGTTTGGGCTCCCACCTCAGCAGAACACATCACTTTTTGACTCATTTGAAGGGCGATGCGGTTTTGACGTATATTTTTCTCATCAATAGATACTACACTTAACGATGAGTAGCAGTAGTCTCCTTATTTAACTATTTAATTTTGGTCGTAGACTGATTAAGTTTTCCCGCTTAGCATCAGGTAAAGTGCACCGCTGACCCATTATTTAGTTCATCTGCCTTGTTTCGCATCCACTAGGCTGCAGCTTTTAGATTTCTATGCCACTAGTTTGTTGTTAAAAACTCAAGGCGGAAAAACAAGATGGGATCACAACAAAAAATACTCGCTGATGCTTTGAGTCAATCCTGGAAGGAGCACCTCAAAAAACAGCAACTGTACGGCTACTTATCTCCCATCTCACAAACCATTCAAGAAAGACGAACAAGACATGTTGGGCTCTGCTAAAGAAGGACGGACGAAGCAGAGAGGTTACGGAAGAAGGTTTCCCCCGTAAGCACTACATCTGCATCCGAAGCCGTCCCCCCGACACCCCGCACGTCTTGAGCCCCCCTACCGTCGTCCGCCGCTGCCTCTTCCCGAAGCAAAAGATTTTCGCCGGCAGGACCGCGAGGCGGATGTACATGGCAGTCGACACCGGCGGAAAGGGCCGGGAATGCGCACGGACGACCAAAGTCAACGACGGACGATGGCGCCGCCGCCCCGGGGCCGCGCGAGCGACCACGAACCCGAGTTCGGACTACGAGCTTTTTAACCGCAACAACTTTAATATACGCTACCGGAGCTGGAATTACCGCGGCTGCTGGCACCAGACTCCTACCCATGGACGTACCAGTGTTAACTGTCCAAAAAAAAAGTATTTTGGTTCTGGGCAGATAATCAATGCAGTCTAGGAGACTTAAGAAGAGAGATGTATGACTGGAGGTACCCGTGGTGTAATGGTTATCGTCGTAGGAAATGGACACAACGATACGAGTTCAAATCCTGGACGAGGCTGATTGCATTTCACATAGCACTAATACCCTTAAGAAAGGTATGAATCCAATTATTCTCCCTCCAGCTATGGGTAAATAGTAGGGCAGACTAGGTTCTTCAGCCTTGGTGAGGCAACTAGTCTCGGAGAAGGGAAACTCTGAATTCAAACCTGTTAAACTCCGCTTAAAAATTTACCTTGTGTCATATCCTGCCCGAGCGGAGGGGTTGGTAAATATGGATGTCTGACAGGGACAGATTGTGAGAAGGAATCAAGGGAATCTGTGCTTTGAGCACAAATTGTTGATGATGATGATGATGATGATGATATGTTCAATATATGCCATATATGTACAAATGTACGTATATTTTCCTCATCAGCTGTGCTTCTATATAAAAAAGAATGTCCTAGTTATGACACTAAAATATATCTTAGGATGAGGCTCCACTTCTGCAGATATGAACAGTTTGGAGAACCACTTTGTGGTCATTACTCCTGGGTCCATTTCAACTCTGACTGATAGAAGTTGTTGACGTCATATATATGGGTCAAATAGAGATCTTTTCGTGCATATACCGTTTAGTAGTATGGTCAAATTCCAATTTCTTGCACAGTTTTCGGTGGATCAGTTTCTCCACGCAGTTGTCTTGTCTCGTACTCCTTTAACGCAAGTTTGCTATTTTCGCTTATTATGTGATTAATCGTTTTATCTTTACTATTATTATTATTATTATTATTGTTGTAGTTCTTGATGTTGCTATTTAATAGGAATCTTAGTCTTAGTCGAGGGTGACCCAAAGGTTCCCACTTAAATTGCTACTACAACGAAGTGTATGAAAAGACGCTACTCCATTCCCTAGATTGCTCCACTTTACTCTTGATCCTTACTTTATAATGCTGAGTGCTAAGCAAGGAGGCATAAAGTACCATTTTTTGAGTCTTTGGTATGACTCGACCTGGGATTGAAGCCCGGTCCCCCGGACCATTGGCGAACACTCTGTCATTAGGTCAATGGCCCAGTTAAATAGGAATAGTTACTTGAAACTACCTAATTGCTGGCAAAAAAAAAAACTGACTTCAACATAACAAAACCCAGTAAGGTTTGATATGCCGTAAAACCTACCAACCTAGAAATTTATGAAAACTATTAATATTAGATAGGAATACCTTGTATTATATTATTTGCATTAAGAATAATTCTTTGGAGTTATAATTTTTTACAAGGGATTATTATTAATTATTGAGACCATATCTTTATGTAAATTAATGGCATTAGATAGAAATAGATAGGAATACTTAAAAAAGAAATACTTGGGAGGGTCCAAAAAGCTTGGAAAAAGGGCTAAAAGAATTGGAAATCCGAGGAAGAAACTACACCAATCTGACCGTACCAATATCAAGATTGGCTCAAATACTCAGAAAGATCCTGTAGACTCCAGGGAATGACCACCTGCTAATGCTTGTGTGTGTGTGTGAGTAAATATTAATTTTCTTAATCAAAGCAAAACACCGCTCCTCACCTTTGAAAAGAAAATGATTTAAACTTTTGAGTCGAAGTAGTAATATCAAAATGTGTTGTATAGTAAGGGAAGAAGACAACAACGCTGATGTATAAAAATATGTTTCTTTTCTTTTCATTTTTATTACCTGAAATATAGATATGGGTAGAATAAGATAGAATCGGAGATGGACGAATCGTACACTCATAGAGGCGACGGTGCGGTTTTTATGTGAAACCTCTCTGCCTTTCTGCTTTGTCCTGCCGGGTCGAAATCTTCCTTGGTTTAAATAATATTCCTGAGCCCACGCAATCCTTGTGGTCACACGCCTCGCCTACGTGTCCAAGTCTAGCATGCCACTCACGCAACTTACGTGGCACCTTTGCAGTGGATATACATACATTTTGTTTACTTCAGGAAACAGGTGATTATTCTGTTATGCCATTCATGCAACTTACACGGCATTTCCGCTGAGGCATCAGCGTACTTTTTACTTAGGTAACAGTTGCATATCCTGTTATGGCACCCACTCAACTTATGCGGCATATCAAAGGAATATTTCCGTCGATATCTTACACAGGTTTCTTTTTAATCATTTAAGATTTACTTTTATTGTAATGCCTGAGTTGTGTGTGAGCGTGTGTACGTGTGTATGTGTGTAAATAAACAGCTTCTTCGAAATGAAAATAGAATAACTTTCTGAGTTGTGTGGTTTGGATTGACTACAAAAAAGATTTTGAAAGTGTACTCAACGAGTAGATTCTAAAAGTTCTGAACACTCTAAAGATATCCCGTCATAATAACATTAAAAAATACAATATGGAAAGGTAGCATCCTAATCTCAGATTAATCCATGAAAAAAATGCTCAAAAACCTATAACTTGAACATTATAATGGAACCTTCCAACAAAACTCACTTTCTCCTTTTCTTTCTTGTGTAGTAATAATTCCTCTCTCAGCAGAACTTTAAAATACAGCTTATGGGTAAAAAACTACAACTAAAAAATGAACCTCCTATTTTGTATGGACAGTTTAAAGTTATGTGCAAAAAATGATGATGATGATTTAGGTCAACTAAGCATTGTAGAAAGATTTAATGATTACATAAGGATGTAAATTTGGTTTGAAAAACTCTACGGAAGTCACATTCAATAAACGCTCGCTAGTAAAGTTTTAAAATATCACTCAACATATAAACACAGATATTACAGTGTTAGAACACAAAAGAAACTGTAAATATTTCGGAATTAATGGAGCGAATGGAATCAATCATACTATGAATAAAGAAAAAATAAGAAAAGAATCCTATTGGAGAATAAGAGTCACGTTCAGAATAGAATTGAATGCAAAAATAAAGTTATAGTTATTAACACCCGGTCAATACCAGTTGTGACATACAACTTTAATATAATAATCTGGACGTTAGCTGAAATAAAAATGATGGATACTAAAGTTAAGAAACTAATAATCTGCCACAGAATATATCACCAAAAAACTTGTATAGAACGTTTCTATGTCAAGAGAGAAAATGGTGGAAGAGACTTAATCCAACTAGAATTGACTTACAAAACAATCACTGTAGGATTTTAAAAATTCTTAGACACTATTACAGATTTGATGCTACAGTCATAAAATATTCACGATAAGCAAAAGAAAAAAATATCCAATCAGTTATAAATTTGCTAATCAACTTAAAAGAGAGAATTAGACATAAAAGATAAAAAGGAATGGAGGCAGCAAAAACATAAAGAAAGAAGCAAAAACACAAAGACTAAAATCAATTAAAAAATGCCTGGAAACAAAACCCCCTAGTTGGACGATATAGTCAAAGAGTTAGAAATGCTTATATAGATATAGTAAAGACTACTTGAAGGTGGAAAAATGCTGGACAGAAGGCGGAAACAGAGAGGTTTATAATAGCAGCTCTGGCCCAGAACCTACTAACTAGAAACTATCCTGCAAATATTTTAAAAAAAACCGATCAAACCCGATATATAGACAATGCGAACAAAATACTGATTACTTAGTGTCCAGTTGTCCAATCCTAAAACCAATATAGTATTTAATAAAAGGCATGATAAGATAGGACACTATATTCAATGGACAGATGTAAATACTATGGAATATTGGATTGTGAAAAATGGGATAAACACCAACCTGAACTTATAACACAAGCATAAGGATATACTATTTTCTGGGACTTTACCTTTGTGAATGTAGCAAATAAGGGAAAAGGAAATATAAGACTTGACACCACTGAGAGAGAAAGGTGATCTAATGGGAATTGTGCAAGAAAGTGAAATTTGATCATACTACTAAATGGGACATACACAAAGCAGAATCCGTCCTGGAGAATGAAACGCATAAAATTCTCTGGGATTTTTTGATACAGCAGATCATTTGATCCAGGCTAGAAAACCAAACCGCGTGATAATTAACAAAAAAAAAAAAAGAATAAAGAGAACTTGGTGGCTAGTGGATTTTCCCGTTCCAGGGGACTATAGAGTGAAAATCAAAGAAATCGAAAAAAGAGACAAGTATTTGGACGTTACTAGGAAACTAAGAAAGCTGTAGAATATGAGAGTATCGGTCATGGTAATTGGTACACTTGAAATGCTCTACAAGCGTTTGAAAATGCAGCTGAACGAGTTGGAAATTGGAAGATGAATTGAGACCATCGAGATAATAGCATTGATAAGATTGGCCAGAAATTTAAAAAGAGTCTTCGACAACTGAAGAGACTTACTGTCACTCAGATTCCAGTGACAGGGCATTAGCTAACGCTCGTGGAAAAAAAAAATAGAAAAAAAAATAATAATAAATTAAATGAATATATCTCTACATTTAAATTTCTTTCAATGTTGCCTGTGACAATCTATTTTATGAATGAAAAAGTATTTTAAATTAGACTGGGTTAAAAATAATATATATATGTATACATACTTCAGAAAAAAAAATCAGTTTCGTGATATAAATCGATCTTCATACGTTTGTGTAGATAGCAATTATTTTTTGATAATTTGTCAGTGCGGATTATGACCAAGTCTTCCTCCCTTAACAATAAGACGTGAATAATCACAATCGACACTTAAGAAAATGTAAATATTCCCACATTTTTGCTTTTGCTTCTTTTTTTTTTATGCCAACAGTTGCTAATAACCTCGAATTTCTTATTCAGAGGTGGACTTGTTCGGGGAAAATAATGATGTTCAATTTTTCCTCAAAATACAATCCTAAAACCTGATCCTCACGTTTTTGTCTTTTTCCATTTTTTTCATTTAACGATAGGGGATTTGTTAAATGTATGTTTGCAATATTATACATAACAATGTGCTGGTGGGCTTAGCATCTCTCTTGGAAAGACATTTTATGGTTATAAAATCTCTGTTTTCAAGGTTGTTCAGAAGACTCTAAATATACTATATTTGTCTCGTCGTGATTTAACACTGTCGCTTGATAAACAACATTCTCAGACATATTTTCCGTCAACAGGACAAACTTATGCCTAGTTACATACGAAAAGGTAGTGGCTTGTATTTTCGTTTACGTCTATTATCTTGCAATCACCCTTTTTTTAGTATTGGTAGCATATTGTTGGTGCAGCTGTAAATTAATTTTATGGTATTCCTATTCAATATTTTATAAAATATATGGAATTTAAGGAAACACTTGTCTAATAAATTGATAAACAATCTTCCCACCTTGCTTTTTATGGTATTATTGAAAGTCAGATTTAAACAGATGATATTCACCCACCTTTTTATTTGACATTATTCCTACAACAGTTGCTACTATTATTCTTTTTCACTTCCATTTATAAACAATTTGAATGGATAACTGCTACTTTTTAGCGCTTTCTCGTATCATTTTTTACCCTGTTCTCTTTTGCAAGAGTTTACAAATAGACATTTTGGAAATGATTTGGGTTAGAAATACAGTAAGTGTATGATTAGACAGTGTTTATGTAGCATTGGCAATTATTGCTTATTCTATTTGGTAGTACCGTTCCAATACTCAATATTAACCAGGTTTTATATATATATATATATATAGAGAGAGAGAGACAGACAGACAGACAGACAGAGACAGACAGACAGACAGACTAAAAGTTGATATAATGTTAGTAAAATAGTTTACATAAACAAGGGGCTGAATACTACAATGGCGGAGCGTGTCTAACACCCAAACTAAGAAATTATGTTCTCATTGAGTCAATAACAAAAAGTTTCATGTGGAACACTTAATCATCAAAACTACCTGAGCTGAGGAGTAAGATCCTCTCGAAAGGAGTATCCTTTTGAGAGGGTTAAATAGATTTGTATGAAAATTATTCGTACAGAATATGAATACTTGAAACCATATAAGTGAGTTTAAATTATTTTCATTAAGAGTTACTTGAAGAAATAAGTGTTTACTGAGGATTATTATTATTATTATTATTATTATTATTATTACATAATGCATATAATTGCTTGCAAATTATTGGTGTTAGATTGGATTATTTTGCATCATATAAATGTGTGCAAATAAATGATTATAGGCAAATAAAAAAAAAAGTGGAATTCGAAAAATTCAGTTGTCAAATAAAAAAATATGTTGATGATTACCATCAAATATTTAGAAAGAAATCAAATTTCGACAGGAAATGACCAATAAGAAATTGATGTACCGTTAAACAAATAAACCAAATCAAACCACCATCGTCAAATGGAAAGGCGAAATTAGTGTTTATGCAATAAACAAGTATTGTTTTTGATTTTTGGGATGAGATCAGTCTAAAATTGGTAAGAATATTGAGAAGATACACTCACACACATGCACGTATCTACGCACGCCCCTAACTATATATATATATATATATATATATATATATATATATATACATATATATAAAGTAAAGTTGGCAACCGTAGTCGAGGGTGACATGAAGGCTTTCCGGGCCATTGTCTAATAAGTAGAGTGTTCGCCAGTGGTCTGGGAGACCGGTGTTCAATCCCAGGTCGAGTCATACCAAAGACTCAAAATGCTACTTGATGCCGCCTTACTTAACACTCAACATTATAAGGTAAGGGTCAAAGGTAAAGTGGAGCAATCCAGGGAAAGGAGTAGTACCCTCCCCTACACCTTGGTGTAGTAACAATTGAAAAAGGATATATATATATATATATATATATATATATATATATATATATATATATATATACCCAGGGTTTCATACTATCCGCATTTGTGAGTGAAAATTAAAAAAAAAAACGATTAATATGGTTAAACTTTGGTTCGAAAAGTAGGTGTTATTTGTGTGTTTGTATGTCTAAGTTTGTGTGCTATTTAATGTTAGTATGTTTGTGCGTGTGTTGCTCCTTGCGCATATATATATATATATATATTTATATATATATATATATATATATATATATATATATATATATATATATATATATATATATATATATGTCTGTTTGCGTATAAACTGGCATGCATCTTCATATATATACACATATTTCCGCTCTCTGTTGACGGGAAGGGATGAGACAGATAAAGGGAATGATGAGGAAAGAGTGGATCAGGAGGCGTGAGAAATGGATTGTTGCAATCAAAAACATTTTCTTTAGTTATACCTTATGGTAGCGAAAGGTTTATTTGATCAAAATTTGAAATGTCTGTTTCATTGTAAATTTTGTTGAGTGATGATAATGATTAAAATTAAAATCCTCATCACGCTACCTTTTTTTAGAAAGATCTTTTAATATATACAAAGATTGTGTTGTCAAGAATTATATAGCATAGTATTTATGGGCAGGTAATAAAAATGTTAAGTTTTGGGTTGCTTTTGTGATAGTAACAATAACTAATGTAACAATTATGATGATAATGGTCTTTGACAACACTGATGAGTGCTTATAATGCAATAATATATTGTAACACCATCCATCAGCCATTACCGAACACCATTCTAATTATACAACAGAATCACTGACCGAAAGTACTATTTTCCCCACATTATCACATTATGAACACTCACAAGTATTACCAGTAATTGTAAGTAATATTTTTAGTATTGTCAATGATTATAAGCACTGTTTTTTCCACATTATTGCATTGAAGAGAAATCATGCTATATTAAAGTGGAGGTGGGGAAAGAAAGACTGCTCTTTAATTTGCGAAGGTATTTCACGAAAAAAGGCAATGCAACATTCTAAGGATTCTCAGCAACTTGGTTGTGATCGGCAACTGATAATTCGTCAGAAATATTAAAATACAACTAATCGAATATATAAAAAAAGGACTCTGATAAAAACAATCCTACAAGGTGTCTTATAAATCCTGCAATGTACTAACCCGAAATTCTATTAGGAAGTTTTGTAAAAGAATCTGTCGATATACGAAAGAAGAAACTTTGGAAAATCTGGCATGTTTCGCTGGCGATAAATGGTATTTAATAGGCAAAATTTCTCATTTGTGTCATAAGGAAAAGTGTAAAAGTGTTTGATTTTTACTCATTAAATGGTACAATTTAATCATTAGAAATAAATCGATTAGTAGAACTCTTCACTTTTCATCACAAGAAGAAAAATGTTAGGAGAACTCTTGTTCTTAAAACCCACCATGTTTAAATATCATGTGGATTCATACGGCAATATTTGAATTTAATGCTGTTTTGGAAATTATTGTTTTGTAATTTAGTACTAATTATATATATATATATATATATATATATATATATATATATATATATATATATATATATAATTTTTTGGAGAACTAAAAAAATCATGAAACAGTTTGAAACCAAAGGAAAAAATATTTTTTTAAATATAAATTTAAAAAAAACACACGTAAAAGAAATTACAACACGAAAAATGTCATATTCTTTATTTCATGGACACTTTTTTAATTGTTAACTTCTTTTTAATGTAAGGACACATTTTTATTTCTTGACTTCTTTACCTGTCTTACGTTACATTTTTAGTGGGTAATAAAATAACAAAAAAACTCATTGCTCAAAAACTGATTTTTAAACGTATACTTTTCATATTTCTTAGAACGAAATATATCAATTTTGAATATGTGTAACTTGAAAACCGTTTTTTATTAAAAAGAAATAAACGAATCACTTTTCATTTGAATTAATATGTGAAATTTTCCACCTAGAAACAAGGACACATTTTTTTATTTTTATCTTTTTTTTATTTTTATATTTTTATGTGGTAAGAAAATGAAATAAATCAAACGAATATGTTTTTATCATTGTAACTCGAGAGAAAATTTAGAACTAAATCTAATTTTTTGTCTTTAGAAAAATAAAACTATAATAAATGTTTTAAGCAACTCACAAGTTTAGGGCTACATTTTATCAAATAATATTTTAAATGTAGATTGAAACAAAAAACAAAAAAAAACAAAAGAATATTGTAATACGTGAATTCTTTGATTCTTTTATCGTTAAATTTATAGACGGTAAATAAAAATTTAAATTAAACTCAGCTGCTTTTCTGAAATTATTAAGTAAAATAGTGTTCAGTAACTGAGCACTAATGCTAAAAGATACACATGTATTGAGGACAAAGAAATCAAGAAAATATTTTAAACCTTTTAACAGTATATAGGGCTACATATTTTCATGTATCATTCCTCATATAAATTGAAAAGGAATAAAAAATAAAAATTTATGAAATAAAAGAATATTTTTTATTCGAATTAATGGGTTAAATCTTCCAATACAAATAAGGACACCTTTTTAATTCTTGGCTTATTACTCTTCCTATCACATTCATTAGTGTTCCGAAAATCCTTTTAGTCCGGTCGGTCTTGTCCCAGGTAATTCTGCTAGTATATATATATATATATATATATATATATATATATATATATATATATATATATATATATATATGTATATATATATATATATATAAAGTAAAAGTAAAGTTGACGACCGTAGTCGAGGGCGACCCGAAGGCTCCCTTTTCATTTGCTACTACACCGAGGTGTAGGGAAAGGTGCTACTACTTCCCCTGGATTACTCCACTTTACCCTTGGTCCGTACCTTATAATGCTGAGTGTTAAGCAAGGCGACATCAAGAACCATTTTTTGAGTCTTTGGTATGAATCGATCTAGGATTGAACCCCGGTCTCCCGGTCCATTGGCAAACACTCTACCTAAACGAGGAATAATCAAATTGACATCTAAATAATGCAAAACTGAAAACAACACAGACATCTCACTTTATCAGATATGTTTACCAAAATTGCATGAAAATATCTTAAAACACTTACAGATTAAATCGATTCAAAGAAATTACCATTGGATTCATACGAGCGCGGAATATCCTGCAAGCTTTTTCGACGGTCTCGTTTAAATTGATAAATGCGCCCGTGATCATTGCCTTCAGTTCATCTGGTATTACAATGAGTTTTGTTGGTCTCTTGTTCAACCGCGAGATCGCAATCTAGAAATTTAAGCAGCCAGATGTTAGAGGTTGATGTGGTCAAAGAAATTTTCTGACATAGAAAACTGGATTCTGCTGCTTGCATGGCAGATGTAGGGTCTTCCAGCCGTCACCCTCTAGATCCGGGGAAGCATCACCTCCTTCAGGCATTTGATGTCAGCCTCTGTGTTGAGTCTGAGACCATGTGGGAAGATGAATGAAGGCATAACGTCACCATCGCTAGTGACCACCTCAAAGACCATGATGTAGACTGGGTGTTTATTTTTCTTCAATACGAATATAAATGTCACCCGATTGACACCCAAACACTCTGAAATCTTATTCGGAATACCAAGGGTACAACATACTATTTCCAAAGTTCTGGAAACTTGAATTGCGTCATGGAATTACTTTCCTCACTGAATCTAGTTCGTTGCATAGAAGACAAAACTAGAAATAAATGAAACACCTGCATGAATTTAATAATTTAAAAGGATAATAATTTACCCATTGCACCATATATATAGATATATATAGATATATATACTGATGACGCTGTCTATGTGGGTAAAACTATCGAACGAATAGAGACGTGGATTGCCCAACATGTCTTGGGTTCTATTTGCAGGTAACCATAAGATCATCCAGGCATTCACAAACGCAGGAGTCAGCCATTGGAGAGTACTTGCTAAATATAAATGCATTCCGAGTCAATTATTCAAAAGATTTCTTCTTTGTTTTTTCACAGGGCTCGGATAAAGCACCACTTCAGTATCTTGGTAGGTGTTGTGTGTAATGTGCAACGCCTGACTCTGTGTAGACAGAGTGAGTTCAAATTCAAATTAGAAATATTCGGAGAGCCCTTTACTTGATCGGGAGTACAATGAATATTTTATCGCCTCCTAATATAAAAATTCTTTTCTTTTTAAACCTCATTCCTTTCACTTTACCAACTTTTGACTTTGAAGAAGTGTCGGTTAAAAAGCGTCTAAATTTTACATTTGTTTTAATCGATTTTAATTGCGAATAAAACCCTCTTCCCTATTGTACAACTTATTTTACCATTATGTCGTACAATATATATATATATATATATATATATATATATATATATACGAGGATCATTAAATAAGTTTCCCAACTTTTTTCGTATGGGCACTTTTATTGATAGTACACACATGAAACTCTAGTCACCTTCGAAGTAATCTCCTCCGGCTGCAATGCACTTGTTGTACCGTTACAACAACTTCTGCAAGGCCCCATGGAAGTCCTCTTGTGTGAGCATGTCAATGACTGCCGTCACAGCCTCTTTCATCTCCTCAATTGTCTCATAACGACAGTCTCTGAGCTTAGGGAATAACCAAAAGTCACAGGGAGCTAGGTGTGGACTGTTGAGAGGGTGAGGAACTGTATTGATACCCATCTTGGTCAAATAGTCTCTGACAAGGATGGAGTTGTGGACTGGTGCATTGTCCTGCTGGAAATGCCACTGACCCGATTTGAAGAGAGTTGGCCTCTTCCCTAGGAATCTCTTCCTGAACTCCCTTAAAACCTCAACATAGTATTGCTTGTTGACTGTCGGTCCAGTGGGAACCCAGTGCATGTAGATCATACAAGTGCTGTCAAAAAAGGGATAATCAAAATACAACCCTAAAGTTTTTATAAAAAGTTATTATCTTCTAAAAAAAGATGCCGAGATTTTATACAATTAAAACGAATATTATTCAGTACGATTTATAACCAAACTCTAAACCATTCCACAGAAATGTGGATACAATCTTTGAATAGACTCTCGTGGGATGGTCTTCTGATCTATTTTTTCTTCCACGATAATAGTTATGAGGGTTTGGATGAGTTGATAACAGAAGAATGGTGTTTGCTACCGGTTCTCCTAACATTACTCCCAAAGTTTTTTCTTCTCTTAAACTGATTGCCTTACTAAGGCTAAGGAGCGCAGTCTGCCTTACTAGTCGTAGTTGATATTCCGGCGGACCACAGAGTGAAAATATTTTTAAAAAAGGAAAAGATAAACAAATATTTGATTCTTGCCAGAGAGCTGAAAACCTTTGGAACATAAGAGTGACGGTTATATAAGTTGTAGTCTGAAAGAATTAAAAATCAAAAGGAAAATCGAGACGATACAGACCACAGCAGTATTAAGATCAGCTAGGATTCTTAGAAAATCCCTGGAAACCTGAAGAGACTTGCTGTCATTCAAACTCCAGCGAAAAGCACTAGTTAAAATGAGAGTGAAAGATTGCAAGGAATGAAATAATAATAATAATAATAATAAACTTAATCTTTTCTAATTGCAGCACAGAACAATGCAATAAGTACTAACGCTGTCAAAGGAAGAATAGATAAAACGTTACAAAATAGCAGATGAAGATTATGTGGTGATAGAGACGAAACAATCCATCACATAATAAGCGACTGCAGCAAATTAGCGCAAAAAGAGTAAAAAAAACTAGACTTGACTGAGCAGGGAAGGTAATCTACTGGGAATTGCGCAAGAAGTTTAAATTTGACCATACGAACAAATGGTATGTACACAACTCAGAATACGTCCTAGAAAATGAGACGCACAAAATTCTTGGGGATTTTGAGATACAAACGGATCACCTAATCTCGCTCAGACGACCAGACCTTGTGATTGTCAAAAAATAAATAAATAAAAGAGAACCTGCCGAATAGTGAACTTTGCCGTTCCACAGGATAAAACTGAAAGAAAGCGGAAAGATAAGTACCTAGACCATTCTTGAGAATAGAAAAAACTATGGAACATGAAAGTGACTAAGATCCTGATTGTAACTGGCGTGTGCTAGGTATAGTCACAAAAGTACTGTTACAGGGACTGTGAATTTGGAGATAAGAGGTTTAATGGGGATTATCCAAAGTACAGCATTATTGAGCTCGGCCAGAATATGAAGAAGAATCCTGGAGACTTGAGGAGACTTGCTGTCACTCAGACTCCTATGGAAACCATCAGTTAACGCTAACGGGAAAAACATTTAAAACAGTAAAATAGTTAAAAATTTAATCCCTTGTATTAGCAACAAAAAACAACGCCATGAGGAACAATTATATTAAAGCGAAAATTGATAATACACAACAGAATAGCAAATATTGAAAATGTGGAGAAAAAGATGAAACGGGTGATCACATAATAAGCATATGCAGCAAAATAGCACAAAAAGGGTACAAGACTAGGTACATAAAGAGTACCATACAAGGCGCAAAAAGAGTACTCGACTAGGCACAAAAAGAGTACAAGACAAGGCACAAAAAGAGTACAAGACAAGGCGCAAAAAGAGTACACGACTAAGCACAACTGAGCGAGGAAGACGATTCACCAGGAATTTTGCAAGAAATTGAAATTGGACCATTCTATCAACCAAAATCAGTTCAAAATTCTCAAGGATTTTGAGATACAAACTGATCATTTATTCCCGGCCAGAAGACAAGTCAAAGACATAATTAACAAAAAAAAAAAAAAGAAAAAAAAAAGAGAATTTACTGTCTTGTGGATTTAGCCGTTCCGAGGGACCATCGAATGAAAACAAAAGAAAGCGAAAAGATACACAAATACTTGGACCTGAGAAATATACAGTGAACTAAAAATGCTGTGGAACATACTAACGGTGATACCAACTGGTGTTGTTGTTGTTGTTGTTCTTCTTATTATTATTATTATTATTATTATTATTATTATTGTTCCTTGCGAATTTTTCTCATTGATATTAGCTGCTAGTCTTTCACTGGAGTTCGAGTGACAGCAAGTTTCCTAAAGTCTCCAGAACTTTTCTCAATATTCTAGTCCATCTTAATAATGTGGTTTGAATGGTTTCAGTTCGTCCTCCGATTTCCAACACTTCCAGTCCTTTTATCAATCCTTCGGAAACCGTTCCAAGTGCACCAATTATATTTTGTATCACCATCACCTTCATGTTCCATAACATTTTTAATTCTCAAGCAAGGTCCAAATACTTGTCTCTCTTTTGGTTTTCTTTGATTTTTACTCTGTGGTCCGTTGGAACAGCAAAGTCCACCACTTAGCAGGTTCTTTTTTTTTTTTTTGTTAATTATCACTAGCTCTGGTCTTCAGACCGGGATAACGGGATCTGTTTGTATCTCAAAATCTCAGAGAATTTTTTCTGTTTATTTCTCCAGAACGGATTCTGCATTGTGTATATACAATTTGGTAGTATGATCAAATTCCAATTTCTTGCAAAATTCCCAGTTGATTAACTTCCCCAATCCGTCGTGTCTAGTCTTGTTCTTTTTTGTGTTAGCGCGTTGCTTTTGCTTATTATGTGATGATTTGTTTCGTCTCTTTCACCACATAAGAAAAAGTTGCGATTCTGTTGCTTCTGATCAATTTTCGCTTGAACACAGTCGGTCCTTGTGTCATTGTTTTATGCTGCAATTAGAAGAGATTCAGTTTCTCTCTCAAATTTTCCCTTTCTTAGCCGTGTCCTGGTCTTCTCGAGTAAGATTTCATCAGTTTATCGCTTGAAATATTTTTTTCCCATTTATGTTTCCAAAATGTTGTTGTTCTGCTGATCTTGTTGTCAGTACTATTTCTGGTTACTGTTATTATTCTTTCTTTACTCTTTTTTATATGTATTCTTCGAGTCCTTATTTCGATGCATCTACGCTATATTCAAAGCTATCGTGTCCTCTTCATACTTTTTTCTTGACACCTAATTTGTCTATGTCTTCTCTCATATGTAAGGCCTTAGACTAATGGACCAGAAGACAAGAAAACTAATGACGATGACTGAGTTCTTCCCTTGTCCATTTCAAGAATGGTCAAGACTATCTTACAAGGGGGACAGCCTAAGTGCTAATCTCTGTGATGAGATTCCTGCTGCAAAGCTTAGTTTTCAGAAGCTTTCTCATTCATCTGAGATACTCTTTTTGTTTTCATCTTTGTTTATTCGATGGTGTCTGCTTCCAATATTCCCAAGTACTTGTACGATTCCTTTTCCCCAAGCATTCTTATCCTTTCCGGATTTGGCTGTTCTATGCCCTCCGTTATTTGTCTTTTTTCATTTCTCATTCTTAGTATAGCACATTTTTCTATGCCAAATTCCATTCCTAAATCCTTACTGTATATTCTTATTGTTTTTATTAGTCCCTAATTTTTTTTTTATAAACAGTTTGATGTCGTCTATGTACATTAGGTGGTTAATATTTTCTTACGATTTATCAAATTTGTAGCCCTCCCCACTGTGCATTTTCTGAATGTGTGATTAGTAGAATTACCACGATTACAAATAGTAATGATGAAAGCGCATATCTCTGGAATATACCTCTCTGGATTTCTACTTCAAATAAAGTTTTTCCTCCTAGGGTCAGTTCCAACCATCAGTTTTTCATAGCTTCAGAGATGAACTTTATGACTTTATCGGATATCTTGTATATTTTTTGAGATTATTATTATCATTATTATTATTATTGAGAAATGCAGACAGTTTTCCTGGAATTCGAGATAGAAACGGATCACCCTATCAAAAGACCAGACGAAGAAAATAATTATCTTCTCGTGGATTTTTACTTATCTAACGGACTATCGAATAAAATTGAAGGAAGACGAGAAGCGGAACAAATATGTTGCCAAAGAACTGATAAGGAGTGAAAAGTGATGTGATACCTTTCGCATTTGAAGCCCTTGAAATAATTCTCAAGAACCTGGAAAGAGTCAGGGGAAACTAAAGATCCAAGAAAAAATTGTGACATCAAGACCACGGCACTGCTAAAATCGGTTCTGTGTGTGTGTGTGTTTGTGCGTGTGTGTTAAAGAATTTCTATGGATACAAATATTTTAACGTGACATCAGTACACCAGCAAAAGAGAAAAATATTGATTCATTTTTTACTATCTCTGTAAAAAATGTCTTGTTTTTCGATATTTTTCAATTTAAAAAATTGAACATGAATATTTATCATATCAAATACGAGAAAACATCTCTGACTTCGTCCGTCGTATATTTATTATAGGCCTGCCACAAAGGCACAATTTTTTGTGGGAACGTCAACAACTATATTTAAAACGCAAATCAAAATTGTAAAAATGTTCTTCTTAAATATTTCTATAGAATAAAAATCTCAAATTTCTGTCTTAATAGAAAAAAAAGAAAGAAAAACCAACAGTCATCCATTTTAACGTAAATTGTTGCTATTATTTGGTCAGTTTCTATTTTTGTTTTAATTACTTCGATAACCAATCGGCTTATTATGTATGGGGGATCAAAAGCGTAATAATAATTTAGTTTTATCCCCCTAAATCCTAAATCTTTCGAATTAAACAAAAAAAGAAATGTACAAGTTTTTTTAAGAAAAAAGTAAAGAACAAACAAAAATTCGAAAAAAAAGTACAAAAAATGTACGCAGAAAATTATTTTGCACGAGAAAAAATGTCAAGCATTTAATTGTTGAAAACGATACCCCCCCCCACTGAACGGTATATTTATAGAAATTAAGGACATATTGGGTAGATTGCCCGCCGAAGGTCCGGGAGACTGGGGTTCAATCCCTGGTCGCGTCATACCAAAGAATTACAAAATGGCACTTGATACCTCCTAGCTTAACTCTCAGCAATATAAGGTACGTATCAAGGGTAAAGTGGAACAATCCAGGCAAAGGAGTAGCGCCTTCCTCTACACCTCAGTGTGGTAGCTATTGGAAAGGGAGCCTTTGGGTCATCCTCGACTAAGGTCGCCAACTTTAATTTTATACTCAAAATATCGCAAACAGTTATATATATATATATATATATATATATATATATATATATATCGCTTTTGTTGGGCAACTGTTCTATGAGAAGAAAACACTAAATTCAAACACCTGAGGAGTATTGTTCATAAGAAACTGTTGCACACTATGTCACCATTCTTCTGTTATCAGCTCATCCCCAAAGTATGGCTAATCTTTTTTATAACAAATCACCTGTGTTGGCAGTCCAGTACTTCACACCATCACCTTATCTACTGGGCCTGAATACGTCGAAATCTACCGGAGAGTCCATCATTGGAAGTCTAACACAGAAATCAAAATCAAATATTGCTATTGAAATCATCATCATTATCATCATGTCACACCATCAGCACGGATATCGATTGCTATTAACAGTTTTAATCAATGGTCATATAAAATTAAACCATCAACATTTCATTAATCTAAAGTATATTTTTCTTATAAAAATGTACAAGTTTTATAAAAAAAAAAAAGAAATACAGAAATCTTGAGCAAGATATAGCTTCGGAAAATAAATGTCCCATGGAATATATTTAGTTCCGATTCACATCAGATAACATACATATGTACACATATTCATGAACTCATTTCTTTTACACTTATATATACTGACAGTTATATAGGATTTCCAAACATACGCGAATACTCATGCATTAATAAGTGTACACTCGGATCCATATTTGTAGATATATTGGGGAATGTATGCACGTAGTCACATGTACGCACACATACATTGGCTATGTGTAACCAACAAAGAACCCTTTCTTTAAACGACCAATCATGTTTTGCTTAATCGGGCAGTGTGTCATAAAGACTTGAATTGAATAGTCGACTTTTACTTAAAAGATATAAAGCGAACTCTTGGGAAACCAGGTGGAGGAAGTAAAGATTATTTTCTATAGAATTGTGGAGGAACTTGTTACTTCTACGTTTTTGTCTCATCCACAAAATAACAACAGCGGTTTAAAAAAAATGAAAGGTTGATATGCCATTAAACGAAGAAACCGAACGAAAAAAAGTAATAAACGAAAAAAAAAATTATCTTGAATTTCCGTTTCCGCAAACAGGAAGTCCATTTTAAATGACACGCATGCGCAATTCGAATAGGTAGCTAAAATAATTATAAAACGATCGTTTCGAAAACCCTTTAAAAAGCGGCCGGATCTCTTGCACTTTTTTCTCTTTTTTACAAAGAGCATTTCGATTCATTTACTTTGCAAGTATCCTCGAATGACACAATATTTTTTTTGCGTGTGTTCGTAGGGACTGATATAAATATTTTTTTTCTTAAAGACGAGGTTTGTTTAAATTCAGTTGAAACTATGTAGTGTCAATACTTGTTTACCATCCAAACAACAACATTGGGGAGATCGACCAGAATATTAAGAAGAGTATTGAAGACTTGAGGAGACTTGCTGTCGCTCAGGCTCCCGTGGAAAAAACGTCAGATAACGCTGATGTGAAAAGCTTTCAAATGAATAAAATAATAATAATAATAATGTTTTAACAAGAAAAAAAGAACCAGTGAATTTTGTCGTTCAATGGGGCCATAGATTAAAAATAAAGAGAAAAAAATCGACAAATATTTACATATTGTCAATAAGTTAAAAAAAAGTGGAACATGAGGATAACGGTAATACTAATTATAATTGCCATACTTGGAACACCCCGCTCAATTTCTGGAGAAACTGGAAATCAGAGGAAGAATTGAGACCATGTGAAGCATACAGCCTTTTTTTAGATCAGCTAGAATGTTGAGTAGAGTCCTGGAGACCTGAGAAGACTTGCTGTCACTCAGACTCCTGTGAAAGATCACCTGTTAAAACTGGTCTAAAAAATCAATAAGAATGAAATATTAGATATCTTGACCTTGTCAGAGAATTTAAAAGAAAAACTATGAAACATAAAGGTGATCATATTACCAAGTGTAATTGACGCATTTGGAACAATCCCTAAAAGATTGCTAAAGGGACTGGAAGACTTAGAAATAAGAGTACAAGTAAAGACTATTCAGAGTACAGTATTATTAAGATCGGTCAGAATACCGAGCAGAGTTCTGGAGACTTGAGGAGATTAGTTGTCACTCAAAGTCCAGTGAAAAACTACCACCGTTAGCTAATGGGAAAAACTCTTAAGGAGTAAAACAGAAATAATAATAATCGACGTTCTAGTGGACTACAGAATGAAAAGGAAAAAGTGAAAAGATAGGCAAATACTAGGATCTTGCCCAAGAGTTGACAAAGCTATGTATTATGAAGGTGACGCTGATCGCAATTGTAGTTGGTGCACTTGAAACTGTTCTCAAAGGCTTTGACAAAAGGCTGGAAAAATTAGGAACCAGGGAGACAGAGACCTACACACCACAGCTTTGCTAAGATCAGCTAGGATACTAAGAAGAGTCCAAGAGACTCAAGGAGACATGCTATCCATTAGACTCTGACTACTGTGGAAAAACTCTCTTGGGGTGAAATAATAAAAAGAAATGTAGTAAAGAAGACAACAAAATTGGAATCAACTTCTATCTAAAAAAAATAATCCGACACAAAGAGGTAATCGGAATAGGATGATAGAAATTTAGGAAGAAACTCCTAGGTTCAATACAACAAGTCACAGACTTGCAGATCAAGCAAGAATGATCTTAAAGAAAGGCTGGTTTTCTCAATTCGAGATAATGGAAATATATGAACAGGTAAGTCATGTGTTATATAACCAACTAGAACTAACAGAAAGAACTGAAACATAAAGTACTAAAAATCAAAACTCAACGAAACCCAACGCTACGACATCAATATTAACAGAAAATGAAATAAACCATGTGAAATTAATCTAAAAAATCTTGACCGAAAAGAAGAGGACATTATCATTCCTAAGGAATCAAAACTGGAAAAAAGTCAAGTTAGAAACCGAAAAGATAAATTAAATTATCTAAAAAATATACCAATGAACAATATCACCGAACGACGTGATCTAATATACAGAAGCGCAAAACCAGTCAGCGACAAAATTGGTATTCCTTTTACTAACTCAAGCAAAAATGCAAAAGCTAGATAGGAAGTGAGAACAAATAAAAGAACTAAGAGAACAATCGAAATTACAAAGGAAGGAAAAATACACAAGGACACAACGAAATGAAAAGTCAATCACAAGACTGATAATAGAACTGGAAGAAATAAACCCAAAATACTGATGAACGAAGAAAAATTTTAAAATACCAGGATAGAACGAAGCAACACAAGCAAAACAGGACCTTCCTAAATAAGGAAAGAAAATTCTACCAGCAATTCGGTGGAGAAATCATAAAGAGAAAAAATTGAAAGCAAAACAAATATAACTTTTCTAGAGCAAGTTATGGGAACAGAAAGAACCTAACAAAAAGACGGAATGGATCCATTACATAAAAAAATGAATTACAAGGACTTGAAGAAAAAGTCCTAAGACAGACATATACCCAGAAGCACTTAGAACAATACTTCGGTACCAAATTTGAAAATGGCTGACCTTGATGACATACTCAGATTCTTGTTTAAAGAACTGTCTTAGCAAATGAGTAAATATCCGTAAGAATCAATAATACATGAATGGATGACGAAGGGAAAAACTACTTTAATCGAGAAAGACTCCCCCAAAAGAACCATCCCCAGCAACTATAGATAGATAACATGTTTACCTAACCTTTCAAGAGGACCAGAAGACTTAATATCTATAGATAAGCACATTATCAAGGCGGTCAAAACAAGGCAGAAAATGAAGCCATAGCATAGATTGACTACAAAAAGCATATTATATGCTCCTATAAACTTAAATAATCGAATGTCTGAAAATGTACAAAATATCTGACAAATTCATGAACTTCAATACGAAAATTATGGAAATTGGAAGGTGGAATTAACAGTGTGAGAACAAAGTCTACAAGTTGGTGAAAATCCAAAGAGGTTATCTTTCGGGGAAAGCTCAATTTTACCAATGCTATTTGTTATAGCTATGACGCCATTCAATTACAGACTTAGGAAATGCACTAGGAGCTACAAATTTACAAAAGAAAAAGATAAACTACTTTATGTATATGGATGATATCAAGATATTTAACAAAAATAAATGAGAATATACTGCAAGCATTTAGAAAGAGAATTTGATATTGAAAAGGTGCCATCCTGATAATAAAAAAAGGGGGGAAAGAGAAACAAAGTAAGCAAAGTAAGAAACAGGATCTCATTTAATAACATCTCAAAATAATGTCCAAAGAACCACTTAAAGTGAAAACTAATAGCAGGTAACAGGATAGTAAGAGTAGGTTATGTGGAGACAGAGATGAAATTGTTCTTCATATGATAAGCGAGTGCAGCAAACAAGCACAAAAGAAGTACAAGTCTAGACGTGATTGGCTGGCAAATGTGATCCACGGGAAACTGTAGAAGAGATTAAAATTTGATCATACAAACAAATGAACAAACTGGAATCCTCCAAGAAAATAATTTCTAGTAAATTTTGAGATGCAAAAAGATCACCCTATCTGGGGCAGAAGATCATAACTAGTGTGTGAAACATGAGAGTGACAGTGATACCAGTTGTAATTGGAGCACGTGGAACGGCCCCTAAAAAATTGGAAAAAGTAATGAAGGAACTGGAAATCAGTGGAAGAATCGACACCACCCGGATCACACTATTGTTAAGATGAGCTAGAGTACTGAGAAGGATCCTGGAAATCTGAGGAAAGATGCTGTTACTCAGACTCCAGTGAAAAACCACCAATTAAAACTGAAGTAAAAAAAAATTCGTAAGAGAAATAATAATTATATAATAATAATAATAATAATAATAATTATAAGTACAACAATGTAGTCATTTCTTGTGGTTAACGTTGTCTTATCTTACAAGGTAATCTTCCGCTTCACTCACGAAAATACCAAGTACAAAAATAACTAGAAATTTTGCGAGTCGCGCTATTACGTTGGGAAAGGTATGAACCTCTTTATCCCTCCACCTGTTGATTAAATAGTTTTACTGTTATTCTTCTACTGGGATGGCTATGACACCAAATAACCAACTCAACCAGGTTGATACGTCATTAAACAAAGAAACCGAAACCGAAATCAAAACAGTTCACGATCCACTTAATAAATGCTCCCAACATAGTTTCTTTGAAATGCAGAGATGCATTGTTTTATATTGACAATTTCGGAAAGTTCGTTGAAACTGTTACATATATAAATAAAGTAAAGTTGGCGACCTTAGTCGAGGGTGACCCGAAGGCTCCCTTTTCAATAACTACTGCACCAAGGTGTAGGGGAGGGGGCTACTCCTTTCCCGGATTACTTCTCTTTACCCTTGATCCTTACCTTATAATATTGAGTGCTAAGCAAGGCGGCATCAAGTATCATTTGTCGAGTCTTTGGTATGACTCGACCAAGGATTGAACCTCGGTCTCTCGGGCCATTGGCGAACACTCTACTCTTGTTCTAAAAAAATATGAATCTATATTCCGTCTATTTCTGGAAAAAAATATGAATTTATTAGGACGCTTATACAAATAAATTAGTGCTTTATTATTTTTTATTAAACATTAAAGCAAAAAATATTATTTGTATATTTAATTTTTTTAATCAGGAACTAAGATGACGGCAAAAGAAATAGAACAGTTTTGTATTTCTTAAATTTTTTTTTCATTTTGATTATTCGCAGATTTGTTTTATGATACCATTAATCGGTTATTTAATGCTGCAATTTCATACAAATAATTCGCACACAGATTTATGGTTTTAAGTATTTCTATCTAATACTAATAGTTTTCAAACGGATCTATTTGATCCACAGATGGGACTCTGGGTGTAATGGCCATGAATGGGGGATTCTATAATCAAGAGAGATCCAAAAATAGACCCTTACCAACAGGTGGAATTTTATCGATTTGTTGTTCTTGTTTTTGTTTTTTTTTTAGTGTGGTTAAATGATATCACCAAACCTTAACAGAGATTTAAATCAAATTTAGATTCGGTGATTAATTTTTTAAATTCTAAAAGCTAGATTCATTTCTTAATTTGCCATGTGCCTTAAGAATTGATAAGATTACTAGTGTAGTTCTAGATTTGATTTCCAGGCCATGAAATTCAACATTTGTACCAAAGTGAGGGAGATTATTACACTTTAAGAATGCATTCATACGCAACTGCATAAACGTATTCTATGGTTCAGACTATGAATATATTGATTTGTATTTATATGTACAATATTGCCCCAACAAAATTCTTTTTATTAAAAGTTAATTTTCTTCTAAATCAAAAATTCCAGGATTATATTATACAATCAAAACAAGTATCATTGAAGATATTATCATTATTTTTTACCAAACTCAATAGAACTGAATATCGTTTTACTCACTGTCGGAGTTTGATAGTGAACATTACCCTGTGAAAACTTTTTAACTGTAATGTTTTACGAAAATGTTGATATCCTGTTATGATTCATTTAGAAAAAAATTGATTTTTCAAAAAGAAAAAAAAACTTTGTGGGTGTACTTATTTACGGATGATACGATATATATATATATATATATATATACAGGGAAGAACAACAACAACGCTGATATATAAAAATATAATTCTTCTTTTATTGTTTTTTATTACCCGAAATGTATGTATGAGTAGAAAAAGAGCGAGTCGGAGATGGCTGAAATGCACACACACCACGTTTACCGATTCCCTTTAAAATTTTTCCGGAATTCTCGATTCTTTCCATTGTCCCATCAATATCCATAAGTCTAATGGCGTTTCTTGCTATGTATTGGGGTAAAAACCACGGTGAGGTTTTTCTGTGACACCTCTCTACCTTTCTGCTTTGTTCCGACAAGGTCGAAATCTTTCACAGTATATAGAATTTTCTGGACATCTACGCAATCCTCGGAGTCACATGTCCCGCCCATGCGTTGCACGTGGGCACGCCTCCTGTCTAGCATGCCACCCACGAACCTTACGCGGCACCTCCAACGAGGAACATCTGCATCCTGAGAAATAGGTGCACATACTGCTATGCCACCCACGGACATAGATAGAAATATAGATAGATAGATAGATACGATGGTCCATTATTCGAAATTTTGAAAAAGCAAAACAAATTTTGATTACTTTTTTTTACATAAATATAAACTCAGTATTGTTTGGAATTGGTTTATAGTAAAAATAATCTTAATCACGTCTAAATATTTTTAGTCTATTCAAAACGACGGCAAATCAGAGTGCTCCAGGTTTGAACAGAGGTCAGTCGTCAAATTTTTTGGTGGCTGGGAAGTGCAAACTATGTGACTGGTTTCGGTTTCTTTGTTTTTAATGGCATATCAACCTTTGTAGGTTATTTAATGCCAAAGCCATTCTCCGAGAAGAACAGTACTGGTACTATTTAACCCATAGCTGGGAGGATAAGGGGGTTCATACCTTTCCCACGGGTATTTGTCCGAAAGTGAACGTAATAGCGCGACTGGAATACGAACTCGCTTACGACGATTCCGCAGTCTGTCGCTTTAACCATTACGCCACGAGGACACCCCCTGCAAACTATGTGAAATTTACAGAAGAATGTGTAATGTGTACAGGGAAACATGTTCAAAAAAAAAAAAGATTTCAAATAGGCTAAATTGTTTAAAGGTTGAAATAACATTCAATATGAAGACAGTCTCGGCTGGGTCATAATATCGTGCTCCCATGAAAAAGAAAATTCAATTTAGCCTAACGAAAGAGTTATAATAAATGTAATTCCTGTATTTCTGGGAATTTCTGTGGATTCACCTCACTAAATGGCGCAAAATGACATTACATTTTCTAAGGTCAGTTATCGTTGAGTTCCCAAAATTTGGAGACCAGAGCTCAGAGGAGAATCTAGTTAATACAACTTGCTAGGAAATATCAGTCACATATCTCTGAAAGTCTATATTTACCTTCCTTTAATTTCTACTTCCCTCAAAGAACTTCTGCGTGGAATAAGGTTTTCATGCAATGATGAAGCAAAGAAAACCACGAGGAAATGACTAGAAACTCAGTCCAAAGATTTCAATGATAATGGAAATCAAAAGATTCTTTTCGATGGGAAAAATGTGTTATAAAGAAGGTGATGATATTGAAATAAAGAAACAAGGTTTCTGGGTGAAATCTTATTGCGAGATTCCCACTATTTATTCAATGACCCGTATATATATATATATATATATATATATATATATAGTATTACACAGAAATTTGAATTATTTGATTCCTCAGGTAGACGTACCACCCAAACCAACAAGACTATTGTTTTGTATTCCCTTTAACCCAGTAAATATTACGATTAAAACATAGGAATATAAAAAAAAATCAAATATGTT
>OY757909.1:41502526-41545026 GCA_963585895.1 Sepioteuthis lessoniana
ATAATAAAAATCAATTTAATTATGTATATAATAAAAATCAGTTTAATTATGTATATAATAAAAATCAGTTTAATTTTGTATATAATAAAAACCATTTTAATTATGTATATAATTAAAATCAATTTAATTTTGTATATAATAAAAATCATTTTAATTATGTATATGATAAAAATTTAAATTCATCATAATGTTAAACAGATAAATACCTGATTATCTCAAACAGAACTATTTGACTCATAGATTGGACATTAACAGCAACTACAACTCCTCACGAAACCTTGATGTAATGTCAATGAAGGCATGACTCGACGCATCCGAAATCTCCTGAATTGGGGCTTCAACATCACATGCAAATTCGTGTCATACACAAAACACAATCATTTCAAATCGCAAAACATTTTATACTCCGTTACAATATCAATGTTTTAAGTACAAATGTAGTTCACGAACAGATCTGTTTGGCGTATACATGGGACTCTAACAAAAACGACGACACCGAGTGGAACTGGGAGTAGTGGCAACGTGGAGGTGAGGCAACACTCCCTAGAACTGGAGCATCATGAGCGGATGTAGTTTGATGTTTTACTTAGCACAGCAAATTTAGGAAGTTGGGTCGGGAATACCTTTGAAGTGGTATGTATGATGACAGGCATTCATAAGGAATTGTGCAAACAACAGAAAGTGGGGGGAAATAGGGGAGAGAAAGAGAGAGAGGAATAGAAAAAGCAAGATTGAAAGAAAAAGAAAGGGAGAAAACAGGAAAGAGGGAGAAATAAACTGTGAGGAGGTAATAGAGAGAAAGAGAAGAAAGGAAAAAGAGAGAATCAGAGAACGTAGGAAATTGTATTTTTAAAGACAATCATTCTTCTGAAATTGATTTGGTTTGATTTGATTTCTTTATTTAATGGCATGCCAAAGCGATCCTTGTAGAAAAAGAACCGTGAACTTATTTAACCTATAGGAGGAGGGGATATAAGGGTTCATATCTTTCCTGAGAGTATTAGTCCGAAAGAGAACACAATAGCACCACTGCAGTTCGAATTAACTTATTTGGTTGTTTCGTTTTACGGTATATCAACCCTTTTCGGGTCATTTAACGCCGAATCAAGTTTCAAACTTTTCAGTCTCGTATAAGAGTATTTTTTAACAAACAGTTAGATATCAAAGCAGTTCTACTTCAAACATTTAAGTTAAGTAAAATAATAGTTTTTGTTTACACAGTTAAATGTCAAAAACAGTTCTGTTTCAAACTATTTAGTTTAGCATACAAAAACAGTTCTATTTCAAACAATTCAGTTTAACATAAGTACGCAGTTTAAATGTCGAAAAACTTCTATTTCAAGCAATTCAGTTTAGCATAAGTTCACAGTTTAGCTCTATTTCAACCATAGATAGGACTCTACCAGGTGCTACCACTCCGGCCAGAGTGGACATATGAGCGATGGCAATGAAGGGGTACTCTACATTCCTCAAAGCTCCAGCATTACTGGGATCTCATCATCAGATTGTTTAGTGTCATATCCAGGACACTCGTTGTGAAGAGGTCATCTTACCCCTCTGTCGGTGTATTTTACAATCGCAGAGAGAGAAAGAGAGAGAGAGAGAAAGAGAGAGAGAGAGAGAGAGAGAGAAAGAGAGAGAGAGAGAGAGTTCATTTCTTTGTTTGAAGGTTAAAATGGTTTACATAGTGTTTAGTTATTTTATGGGTGAGTATAAAGTTTGTCATTAACGCATTTAGGAACAGGGTTAAGTAAGATTTGTCAAATGCTAATAATAATAATGACAATAATATCTATATGCAGAAATTTTATCTAAGATTATACGGTCATATAAAATAAAATCACTTTAGAAAGACGTACTGTGTATAATATTGCACAATTGTAGTTCCGTAGAAGAAAATAATCAATCTTTCGGGTACAATTATAAAGCAGTATCTCCACACGATGAATAAGGAATGAATCAACTTTAAGGAAACCGCAAAGATTTTTTTTCTGATATAATGCAAATATGGCGGTAGGAACTTTTGCGTCCGTATGATATCAAAAGTCAACAAAATAAGAATATCCGAGGGTGAGATGAAAAGTTGCCGGCTCTACCAAGAGAGGAATAACCTTTTTTTTTATGGAAGAAAGATTTTATTTTAATTTTTAATTCTGTTGATTTGATTTTAGGTTTAAAGAAACTTTAAAAACAAAGTGCCAATTAGGTTGAACAGCTGTATGAGTCATTTCTTTCTTTGTCTGACCGGGAACTTTTCAGTGCTCCATTGTATTCGTAATCAAGTTTAGTTTGGTTTGATATAAAGCTATACGTATGGAACACCCACTGAGAACAAAACTCACTTAATATTATCTGTTATCCAAACTGGCTAACAATTATACTATGCGAGGCCTCCACCTTCAGGTATTTGTAAAGAGAAATTTTAGTGTAGTTAATTTGATATTTCTGGATAAATCTTGAATCGATTATGTTCTCGTATTAACAGCGTTTCATTATGATATTAATACTGCGATTCAAAAAGGAGTGAAACATTCTGATTTGCATTTTATTGTTATTTCTGTTATATCGAGAATTTAGATTATTCAAAAATTACACTCAGAAAATACTGATCCCACGAAACTATCATTCAGTATTCAATTGTAAAAGAAATTGCTTTGTTCTCTAAAGGCATTTTAAGTGTTATTTCTCCAAAACAAATCTTGTCATGATGTACTATTTTTAGTTGATTACAATTGCATCTATATAGCCAAAGTGAGAATTTTAGAAATCCTGAAATAGATAAAGGTAAAAATAACTTCTAAATAATATTGTTAAATTGTCCTTCCGTAGAATCTGAGAGACTCCCCTCAATAAGTAAGTGACTGGTGTTTTAGGGTTCTTTCAAAAACGGCTATATCCGAACAATTTCATCATGGCGAAGCCACGCAGAAAAAAATGAAATACTTACGCGGTCTGTTTCTAAGTGGGCGTGTGAATTTAATTGCTTTGCCGTCAAGCTTCCCCCCTTTTTATTTTTTGCTTTTCTTTTCACCTACCTTTTTCTTTTACGTTTATTTTTTTGCGTCACGAGAGACCAAGAAAGACATGTTGTGGAAAAGTCGTAAAGCGTAAATGAAAGTAAGAGAGGTGGGGTAGAAATGAAGGAACAAACGTTGAAAGATGTGTAGGACTTCGAGTAAAGAAGAAGAAGAAGAAGAAGAAGAAGAAGAAGAAGAAGAAGAAGAAGAAGAAGTGAGGGAACGAGGAAATAGAAGATAGGGATTAAAAATGTGAAAAGAACAATGTCGTAAGAATAAGAAGTCAGTTAAGGAAAAGAAGTAAAAAAAGGAAGAGAGGGAAAAAGAAAGATTAAAAAATCAAAGAAGTAAAGAAAGGAAAGGAAAAGAAATAAAGAAGAAGAAAAAGGCAGTCAATGAAACAGTGAAATAAAGACGAGAAAAGGGAGATACTGAAAGAGAATAAGGACAAGAAGAAAGCCGGAAAAAGGAAGGTAAATGAAAACTTTATATAAAAAATAATATATATATATATATATATATATATATATATATATATATATATATATATATATATATAAAGAAGAAGAAAAAAAGGCAGCCAAGGAAAGAGTAAAATGAAGACGTGAAAAAGGAGATATTGAAAGAGAATAAGGACAGGAAGATCCCCGGAAAGAAAAGAAGGAAAATGAAAACAACAATGTAGCAATGAATAAGAGCACAGAGTAACAAAATGTAAAGATTAAAGAAGGAATTTGACTTGACTTTGCTGGAATATATTGTGCTCCCGTTATAACAGCGTTTTATGATGATGTTGATGCTTCCATTTAAGAAAAAATATATCATTTTATAAACCACAAAAGTTAATGCATGCCAGGCACTGAAAACAACGTGATAAGAAATGAATCCTCTGAGAGCACCGACTTCTTCCTCATTTGACCAGAATGGGTTTCATCTTCAGCGGACTTTCCCAAAAATACCTTTTGCTACCAAGAAAGTCTGTCCAGAATAGAAATTGATCTCCTTCAATTTGTGATTAATTGTTAAATGTTTCTGCTTGATTGTCGTATTTGATGCTGTTTCATTTTTATTACACATTTAATCAAATACAGAATAATCTAAAATTCACTCTTCATCATGAAACTTTTAAAAATTAGCATCTCACAATAAACTCTGTTATATTAAGAATTTGAATTATGAAAAAAATGACCTTCAGCGCAAATGAAGATCTCATAAAATCATAATTCAATTGAAAAGTAGACTAGAAATTTCTTTATTCTCTAAATTAGTGCATTTTAAGTGGATTGCTCAAATAAAAATTAATCTATGATGTTGTGTGTCTATTGGTTTAAGGTTACCAACAAACACAAAGACTTACAAGTCATTGTGTTTATTATAGACGTTCCAATTTTTCTATCTTATTGTATCAAAGAAAAAATGCCACATTTTAAAGTGATTGAAGCTAGTGCATGCGTTAAAAGGCAATAAATAAAAGCATTAAGACTTTTAGAATAAAGCAATTTCCAACTTTATATCAACAATGTTAGGTACATGTTCATCTCAGTCGGGACATTATCATTTTTTATTACAGCAAAAACTTACAGAGTTCTTCCCCTTATTTACAGTTATAGTTGACGACCTTAGTCGAGGGAGACCCAAAGGCTCCCTTTTCGATAGCTACGACACCGAGATGTAGGGAAGAGCGCTACTCCTTTCCCTGGATTGGTCCACTTTACCTTTGATCCATACCTTATAATGCTGAGTGTTAAGCAAGGAGGCATCAAGTACCATTATTGAATCTTTGGTATAACTCGACCTGGGATTGAACCCCAGTCTCTCGGAATTTGTCATATTTTCCAGCAAAAATGGACCTTTTCAAAAACCGTTACTTTATAATCTTTAGACATCATATATGATGATAATCAATGTAGATGTCATCAACTGGCGGAGAACAATTAAAAAAAGAAAATTTTCTGCATAAAATTTGTGAATTTTATGTCGGGTGGGGCGACAATCTGAATAAAAGATATGCCAACGATAATCTAAGATGGTGCCGAAATAATAAGAAACATTTCTGCAAAATTCCCCTGCGTATAAAAAAAAAAGGATCCAGTTAGCAAAATGGCGAATGAACTTCGACTATAGTCGCACTCAGCACGGTGCCAAAATTCTATTATAGTTGTACTCGCATGAGAACGAGCCGTCCAAATACAGAAGAAAATATTTAATAGTAAGGAAACAGAATTGAGTGCACTGAACAAAGAACTAAGGAAGGAATAAATGAATGAATCAGAGAAAAGTAAAAAGATTTGGAGGATAGAAGAGAGACCGGAAGTTGAAATAAATAAATGAAAATTGGAAGAATGGATGATATGAAAAGTAATATATTGATGAAAGAAAAAAAAGAAAAAATACGAGAGAATATAAATTAAGGCAGGAAGTGAAGTAAAAAATAGCGGTTTAAGGAAAAACTAAGTACCAATATAACAATAAAATAGAGATTGAAAGAAATATACTTATGGGGATATCCAATTGAAAGATAAAGCCTTAATTTGCGAAAAAAGAAAAAAAAATAGTCGAAGTAATAGCGAAGCTAGAATGGGAGCGAGAGGAGGGGAATAAAAAGTAGTGAAAGAAAGAAAGAAAGAAAGAAAGAAAGAAAGAAAGAGAAGACTAAAAAGAAAGAAAAGGAAAAAAGAAAGACGCAAAGAAAGGAGGAAAAAAAGAAAGACGTTTATAAGAAAGAAAGAAAGAAAGAAAGAAAGAAAGAAAGAAAGAAAGGGAAGACTAAAAAGAAAGAAAAGGAAAGAAAAGAAAGAAGAAAAGAAAGGAGTAAAAAAGAAAGGCGTTAATAAGAAAGAAAGAAAGAAAGAAAGCCATTGATAAAAAGAACCAAAGAAAGAGAAAAACATAAAAAGAAGGAAAGGAGTTAATTGGAATGGTAAACCACCGATCGTCTTTCTTTTCTTCCATTCACAATTGTCTTCTTTCAATCCATTACACACACTCTCTAAAAAGCTGTTTCTGCGTGGCTGAATAGAAAGCTGAGATTGCCACATTTTTATGAACGTTCATGCTTACTCACTGACACACACACACACACACACACACACACACACACACACACACACACACACACACACACACACACACACACACATACGTACGGAAGGACAATATCTCATAATGATATGCAATCTGACAAAAACAGAAATCCATACACATGTAAATAAACCAACGCAACTATATCTCGATACGTATCTAATCTTTGCTATTATCAACGAGCTAGTATTAGTGTTACGTAAAGGACACTTATTATAACGAGGTGATCGAGAGAAGCAAATCAACAACACTGATGATCGTTTTGTGGAAGAAGAATTTAAGAAGTATTTAAAAATATCAGATCATCATTTATTTTCTTAACGGTATGGCACCGTTTTGTGCTCGACACTTCATCTTTTTCGTATTCTTTGACAGTCCTAATCACGCCCAACACTTCTCCAGAGCTCCCTTTTGTTAAGTTCTGTCTTCGAGTGAGTCATGACTTCCTTAACACTATTACGGGTAGCGATTATTAAACAATGCCATAAAGACCTTCACTAATTCTAATTATTCCATATAAAAGTGGCACTGAAAATTTCATGAGTTGGAGTAGAACAAAAGAATTAGATTCGCACCCTACAAAAAAGGGTACCCTGGGTATGGCACTAAACTGCATCTGTTGGTAAGGCTCCATTTCTGAAGCTCGGGAAAGTGTGCAGTATCCCTTAGATGCCATTACTCCAATGTCCACTCTGATCCGGTGTGGTAGTACCTGTTAGGATCCCATCTAAGGCTCAAATATATCTTTTCAGAAATTATTAATATTAGATTAGATTTTTAAAATCATATAACTGAGTGCAAACAAATTATTATTATTATTATTATTATTATTTACTCATCAGAGTTTTTCACATCAGTGTTAGCTGATGGTTTATTATTATTATCATTATTATTCACTCATTAGAGCTTTTCACATCAGCGTTAGCCGATCGTTTTTCACTGGAGTCTGAGTGACAACAAGTCTCCGTTAGCAGATGGTCCTTCACAGGAGTATGAGTGACAGCAAGTCTCCTCAAGTCTCCAGGACTCTTCTCAGTATTCTGACCGTTCTCAACAATTCTGTAGTTTGGATAGTCTCCACTGGTCCTCCAACTTCCAAGTCTTCCAGTCCCTTTAATAGTCCTTTAGTTACTGTACCAAATGAACCAATCACGATTGGTATAATCGTCACCTTCATGTTCTATTATTTTTGTTTAAATTCCCAAGCAAGGTCGAGCCATTTATCCTTCTTTTCACATTTTTTCAGTTTTATTCTGTGGTCAGCCGCGACAGCAAAGTATACAATTTTGCAAGTTCTATTTCTTTGTTGATTACTATAAGGTCTGATCTTCTGGCCGAGATTAGGTGATCTGTTTGTATGCCAAAGTCCCATAGGAGTTTGTGTGTGTCATTCTCTTGGACAGATGCTGGGTTGTGCATATACCATTTGTTCATATTGTCAAATTTCATTTTCTCTCACATCTCCCAGTGGATCACCTTGCCTCTCCCCAGTCGTGTCAAGTCTTATACTCCTTCTGTACTAATTTGCTACATTCGCTCCTTATATGATTGATGATTTCGTCTCTATCACCACATAACCTACATTATTATTATTATTATAGTTTTTTCACATCAGCATTAGCTGATGGTCTTCCACTGGAGTTTGAGTAACAGCAAGTCTCCTCATGTCTCCAAGACTTTTCTCAGTATTCTGGCCGATTATTATTATTATTATTATTATTATTATTATTATTATTATTATTATTATCATACTCCTTCTGGAGATTTTCATACCAGCGTTAGCCGATAGTTTCTCACTGGAGTTTGAGTGACAGCAAGTCTCTTCAAGTTTCTAGGACTCTCCTCAATATTCTGAACGATCTTAATACTGGTCTCTGTCGTCCTCTTATTTCCAAGTCCTCCTGTAGAATTGCTTGAAATAATATAATTGCTTGAAAAAAAGACCTAATTAGGCTCTGAATAAACCAGCATACTGTAAAACCAATCAATCAACTAATGTGTCAAATAAATGTGTTTAATAATTACTAATATAAGATATGGACACTTGAAACCATATAGTTGTATACAAATTTGTGTAAAGAATAGTTCCTTGAAGCTATAATTGTTTACAAAGCATTATCCTTATAAGTTACTTGAAACTATATAATTGCATCAATTATCAGGATGTAATAGATAGGAATACTTTAAGAATTAAATCAATTGCAATTGTATGAAAATAATTTATTATCAGTCACTTGAAACTAAATAATTACTTAAATTACCGTCAACAATATAATCGAAATGATTTAAGGCGCAACATCTTACTAAATTCCCATCACTAATCAGAATCTGATGCTCCATAGTTTTAGGCTTGTCTCTACTCGCCTTCTGTTTCTAACGACTAACCCATAAAGCACAGGGGTTGGCGGTTAGGAATTCCAGATCTTGGTTTCGAATTTACAATTTTCCTTATAAACTGGCTGCCCACCTTACTTATCATAAACCTCATCTCCTTGAAGGAAAGAGTCGTCTTCGTTTCAAAGGACTTCCATAAGTATGCATTTTCCCGCTTTTTCGCTACGGGCAGGATGCGACCCCTGGTCAATTTTTAAAGCGGAATACAGCTAGTTTGAATTCAGAATTTTCCATCTCCTCGACCAGTTTCTATATAAAGGCTAAGAATCTCAGTCTTCTATACTATTTATCCATAGATGAGACGAAACAGAAGAGGTGAAACACGCAAGACATTTTATTTAATAGTTGAACATTCTGATTCATAAATCAAACTAGATTAAATTATCTAAATTCATGGTACAATTTTTTCGAAGATATACAGAGAAAAATATTATGGAAGAACCTAAAATTGTGGGAAAAGTTATGGAGTTCGTTAACAAATAATATAAGAATTAATATTTAGTAGCTCCTCCTTATTTTTTCAGGTATGGATTTCACTAATTTCACTTATCAAAGTTGTTCCAACTTTCCCAAATAGCACTTATCAAATATAATTAAATGGATTAAACCTTTGCATAGAAAATTTTTCAAAATTTCCCCAATAAATTTTCTATTCTATTCATTTTGGTACTGCTTGTTGACCATATCATTGATTTTATAGGCCTTTCATAAAAAAAGAAGCTTTTATTCCCTTTACAAGGGAATGCATTATTGACTAGAAAAATCATTTCATCATCACCAAACTAATTTCTATCAATGGAACTCCATATCCTGAATGACTTGGAAAATTTACATGTTTTCTTCAGGAAGTCATATTCCTTTTTTTGCGGTTTATTTTAGAGTGAAGTTTGGTATTTTCCCGAAGAGACTAACGGATATTAGTTTTTCTACATTAAGTGCAGCTCAGTTTTTTCAGAATCATCAAATTCGACAAATAGAGAAGCTTATTAAAAAGTACAATACATTTCTCTATTATCTTTAATAAAACACATCTATAAGGAAAACTGCGGTTGAAATTCACTCTTTTCATTTTTATGGTTATCGTCGTAGGAAATGGACACGACGATCCATGTCCAGAGCCTAGATTAAGCTGTTTGCATTTCACATAGCACTAACACCATAGGAAAATATCAAACTATTTTCTCTCCAATTATGGGTAAATAATAGGGGAAACCGGGTCCTTTAACCTTAGTATGGCAACCAGCATAGGAGAAGGAAAACTAAATTCAAACCGGTTAAACTCCATTTAAAAATAGACCTCGGGTCACATCCAGCTCGTGTGGAGGGGTTGGCATATTTATATATATATATATATATATGTGTGTGTGTGTGTGTGTGTGTGATCTCTTAGTGCAAGCTAATCAGATATTTGATTGGCTGATTGCAGTCGAACATGAAACCCATTTTGATGGTTGTGTTAAGAGATAAAACAATGCCAGTTAAACAGCTGGTCAATTAATTTAAGCCTGATATGCTATCAAACGAAAAAAAAAAACAACCAAACCAAATGAATTAATTCAATTTATTTTTTGATAGACAACATTGTACTGTAATATATATATATATATATATATATATATATATATATATATATATATGAAGGACTACTTGGCGTTGCCCGTGTGGAAGCATTAAAATCATGTATAACAGTATAGTAAAAATATGTTCTATAATATATTTATTCTAAATCGTTTCATTTATTTATGCCTTTTATTCGTTTATTATTAAGTAAAAGTGAATCTTAGTAAAATCTATATCAGAATAGAGTTTCATCTCGTTGTTAAATGAATTAAAAGTAAATCAGAAATCGGAGCATTTCCCAATACGACCTTTTTTTAATTAAAAAATCAAATCAAGTGAGGATAACAATTGCCCAAGTCACAACATTATACCAAAAACCTGTCACTAATCGGAATCTGCCTTTGATATATTGTAAAAAAATATATAAAAATCCTGAAAAGTTTTTCTAGATGTCTTTAATTGCATTTTCCATTTTATAATTCAGAACAGATTTTCTGAAAGAAGGGAAGCTTCTTTTCAAAATCATTTTAAGGATTCAAATTTTCCAAAGTCTAATCTAAAGGTAAGTGTACATTTTTTATACAGAAATGTTTTTGTCTTCATGGTTTCATAATCAGCTCACAACGTGAAATAAAATTGAGATTATATTCTGTGAGTCAACAGATGAACCAGAAGATGTGACCATTATTATAAAAAAAAACATAAAATATCAAAATGTTTCCTCAAAATCTTTCGAAAACAGGAAACTATCTATGAAAAAAGATTATTATTCCACTAACTTACTGAGATTGATATTCTCATTTTGGTAATATTTTGGTACTCGTGACCCTTCAATCATTTTACTCTTCTTCAGATGTCTGTCACAAGTTGGTGACCGTCTGAGAACATCTAGCTGGGTCCTTTATTCAATTCCTGGGGCAAGAGTGTCTTCATTCTGCCGTCCAAGCTCATAGGATATCTCATATAATATAAGTCTTCCTGACTAATTAGTCCTTGAGATATTCTATACCTCCCCTCGAGAACAGATTCGACACAAGATCAATTTTTCTCAGAGGAGCCTCACATATTTTATAGCGAGAAAATTCTTCCAGCCACATTGGCATTCTCCGAAAGACATCAGGAATCGACTTTATCCTATGAATTTTTCCTCAGTGGGATTGATGTTACCTGGTTGGGATAGTTCCCTGTTACTGGATTTTAACAAATTTTGTTCCCCATTCTAAATGACCACGCTGAGATGTAGGTCTTTTCCAATTAAACAGTTTGCAACCTATCTAGCATCTTTGGAGTAAATCCACAGCTCCCAGGTGTGAACATATTCTTTAAGTATTACGAATAACCACAACACCTTTGTTCTGTAAGAGAATTTATTGGTGGAAATTTAGTCTTTAACGGTAATTTTTTTTCAGAAATATTAAGGTGTACAGAAAAAAAATTCCCACTTACCTGGCTTGTCAAGCAAAACTATGTCAGCCTTGCAAAGTCCACTCCCGTTTCGGTAAGCTCCGGCCACCACCCGATTGAAAGCAATATAGATATTATAATCCACGTCACCATACGAAGGTTTCTGTCCACTGAGCGTAAAAAGAAATTCAGATTTGAGATGACCCCGTTTCCTGCCGTGAGCCCATTCGACACTCTCATCACTTATGTTTAGGTTGACTTTAGCTCCCTTCTTCACAAAGTTATCAACAACCTTCATGAGCAGTCCACCATTAGCTGAAACATCCATGTGACCTGGACGGTTGTTGCCATAGATACGTAACTGTCGGTTACAGATCTGTGTTTCGGCCATGTTGCCCGTTGTTCCATTGTCCCCTCCATTGCCGTCACCGGTTTCTGAATCGGAAATATCCAATGTCCATTGGCGTGGTGTATCACCGTAGTCAAGGAATAGATTGATACTCCGGTACTTCCCTGATAGGTCGACTTTTATGACGGCTTGGCTGTTACACTGGTCGTTCGTAGATTGATCAGGTGGGGTGAGAAACTCAATGTAAGGGCTGTAACCACTAACAATTCCTTCACGAAGATCAATCTGTACTTTGTTACTCTCGAAAGAACGAACACACACTATGGCACCTGAAAAGAGAATTTTTATTCAATAAACAGCAATAAAGCATTAGTCAAAATGTTTCTATAGTTACTAACGAAGTCTCTCTAGCAAATAATGAGATTAATTGTATTGGCATTTATTTGCCTCACACGATGCTAAAATAGAAGACAAAGTAGGTGTGATTTAGGGGTATCCCATAGGAAGTGACCCTTCGACGGAGCCAGTAGAAAATTGCTTAGTTCCGTCGGCATTATTTTTCTGGGTGCTTAAGGCACTAGGTAATAAACCCATATATTACTCCCCCTGTTTAAGACGACGGGGTAGTCCTCCTGGAACTGATGATTTCACTTAACAACCTGAAAAGCCAGGTAATGAAACTGATTGTATATATAAAAGCTTTAATGAGACTATATATATATATATATATATATATATATATTAATTTAAAAAACATTTCAATTTTTTATTTAGAATAGTTCCCCTAAAAATCTTCACATCGACAAAGATGTTTCCACTCCAAAAATAGTCCTTGAAGTGTTCAACTTACATTGCCTTCAACTGACTCGTCACGACCTGCTTTATGTTCTAAAAATTTTCCAAAAAGTATCCACGGAGTTACGTTTTGATGTTGATATTATCAAATAAATGATATTTCAATAATTAGAATATTTTGCTATAGTCAAAATAATCGATTTTATGATATCAATTTTATAAATATCGATTTTATAATATCGATTTTATTAAAATTATATCAATTAAGATTTTGTATATGGAGGCGTTCATCGTAAGAAATGAATCCGAGTTCAAATCTTGAACAAAGCCATTTGAATTTCACATAGTTCTTGGGAAAGATATTAAACTAACTATTATACTTCCGGATATGGGTAAATAGTGGGGAAGACAGGTCTCTTTAGTCCTGATATAGCAATCAATCTAGGAAAAGGAAAAGGATAGGAATGGTTGAAACTAGATGACTGCGCAAACACATAATTGTTATTAAAATGAGTAATTACTTGAAACCAAATAATTGCTTGAAAACTGACAAGTGTTGACACCGTAAAATCAATCAACCAATTTGTCAAATAAATCTGCTTAAAAATTATTGTTCCATAGAAATACTTGAAAACATAAACTGAAAGCAAATTATTTATATTAAGAGTTGTTATTCGAAGCTATAATTCTTTACAAATTATTATTATTATTATTATTTGTTAGTGTAAAATAATTAGGGACTCCGGTTGTGAGTTGTTTCCTTATGAGATTTACAGGTCAACCACGGGATGGTGGAAAAGAAAGGAACATATATGATAGAGAATAGAGGGAAGCAAAGAGACAGAAAGAGAGAAAGGCCGTAAGGAAAAAATGAATGGGAAGGTGAACGGGGGATTCCCTCCAAGTCAAGGCCGAGATAGCGACGGATGCCTGGGTTAAAAATAGAAACGAATCTGCAGCAAATCGGTGACGGGTTCTGATTAGCTGGAAGAAACTCAAACGGAAAAAAATTTAGAAGTGGACGTGGGATAGAAAAGAAGAAAAGTGTCAGTTGGGTACCAAACACGATGACCTCGATGATGTAAAGACCGCAGTTGAACACGAGTCACAACGATGATAAGATGGTCGAAAATTACGGCAACTATTTTGGGTGAGCTCCGTGAAGGGGTCTCACACCCACCACGAAGCTGTGAAGACGAAACTAGCGAGCAAGCACGTGTGAGTACTGCAACAGAAAGCAAGTAAGATAATTCAAGGTCTGTGTCTCCTCCCTCTCTTTCCTTTCACGGCGTTTTATTCTCTCTGTCAAACTAAAGCGTCGACTTATTTTCCTACGCTGTTTCTCTCTTCTCGAGGATTACTAAGAAGTGTAGTTGCAAATAAACTTTTGCATAAGCGAATCAAGACGGTGTTTTGGTGTGTTCACCACTTCCTCTTTTTTTTTATCACGGTGGGGGTTACCACGAGGTCCAACTGACACTTAAAGCGTATACACGCATATAGCCATTTGAACTGTGGTGTTCCAAGCGTCTATGTGGTATAGTAGTACTACAAACATCCATTTGAACACCGTAACGTTGTAACCTTCAAGTTAGTGTCGTAACGGTACAACCTTCTATTTGTGCTGTGTAATGTTTCATTAGTTGGAATCATATAATTTGTGTAAAATATTTGACAGGAGTACGTAGGGAAATAGTAATAAATAGCAACACATAAAAGAATAAGAGTGCGAATGCATGAAAAGAATTTGTTATCAGTTACTTGGGACCACATGATTACTTGAATTATTAGTATTAGATAGGAATACTTGAAACCATATGACCCTATGCAAATAATTATAGACAAATTGCAATTTAAAAAGAACTACAATGAACATTGAAAATATAAAGTTACGATTACAATCAAACATTTACAATTGAATAAAATTTCAGCGTTAAAAACCCATAAGGAGTCGATATGCCGTTAAACAATTGAACTCAACCAAAACATTGTATTCTTAAAAAATACAAAATAAACAGAAATGAATCATGTCTACCTTTGACATGGCACAAGACCTTACACTTTTTACCTCTTTTTCATGTGTTATATATCAATCAACCAGCCTTAATATTTCTCCCAACCCCATCTGGTTTTTGATTCCTAAATTAGAATGTCACCTCGTGACCTTCCCTGTCAACCACAGCTTCGGCTGTTCAGGTTTTGATTCTCAAGTAAACAAAGCTATTAAAGCAGCAAACCAACAAGAAAGAATAAAACTGTGGAAACAGCACTTCGAAAACTTACTTGGAAACCCACCAAAAATAACGCATGAACCAATCACCAGAATAATTAGCAAACAATTAGACATTAAACTAGGACCGTTCACACAAGAAGAACTCGACTCGGTTCTCAGAAAAATTAAAAATAGGAAAGCTGCAGGGCTGGACGAAATTCCCCCGGAAGTATGAAAGACCAGACAATTCGACGACATACTGCTCCGCCACTGCAACGCAGTATACAATCAAAATCCGATAGATAGATGGATGAAGGGATGCATACTCCCCTTCCCTAAAAAGGGGGACCTCGGATTAGCCAAAAACTACCGAGGCATAACACTTACATCCATAGCTGCCAAAATCTACAATGCCCTACTACGAAACCGAATAGAACCCAAAATCGACAACATACTTAGAAAAAACCAAAATGGCTTCCGAAGAAATAGATCCACGACCTCACAAATATTAACCATCCGCAGAATCCTTGAAGGTGTACGGGCAAAGAACCTACAAGCGACATTAATATTTGTCGACTTTACCAAGGCTTTCGACTCCATTCACAGAGGAAAGATGGAACAAATCCTACTAGCGTACGGCATACCTAAAGAAACCGTAGCGGCAATAACGATTCTCTATAGAAACACTAAAGTAAAAGTACGATCACCGGATGGAGACACAGAATACTTTGACATTGTAGCAGGAGTACTACAAGGGGACACGCTGCCCCCGTACCTCTTTATCATTTGTCTAGACTACGTACTTAGAACATCGATTGACAAAATCAAAGAGAATGGCTTCGAACTGACGAAGAAAAGAAGCAGAAGATACCCCGCAACAACAATTACCGACGCCGACTACGCCGATGACATAGCGATACTGGCAAATACACCTGACCAAGCCGAAACACTTCTGCATAGTTTGGAACGAGCAGCAGCAAGCATAGGCCTCTATGTTAATGCACACAAAACGGAATATATGTGCTATAACCAAACGGGGGACATCTCCACTCTAGAAGGAATCCCACTTAAACTAGTAGACAAATTCACGTACCTAGGAAGCAGCGTCGAATCAACCGAAAAGGACATCGAAACGAGGCTAACGAAAGCATGGACAGCTATCAATAGGCTATCGATTATATGGAAATCAGACCTAACCGATAAAATGAAACGCAGTTTCTTCCAGGCAGCGGTCACATCGATACTGCTATATGGATGCACTACATGGACGCTAACAAAACGGCTGGAGAAGAAACTAGATGGCAATTACACAAGAATGCTGCGTGCAATCCTGAACAAGTCCTGGCAGCAACACCCCACAAGACACCAACTGTACGGCCACCTGCCCCCTATCACGAAAACTATTTAAGTTAGACGAACCAGACATGCAGGACACTGCTGGAGAAGCAGAGATGAACTCATAAGAGATGTACTCTTATGGATCCCTACACATGGCCGCGCAAAAGCAGGGCAACCAGCTCGAACGTACATTCAGCAGCTATGTGAGGATACAGGATGTTGTCCTGAAGACCTACCTAGGGCGATGAACGATAGGGAGGAGTGGCGAGAGAGGGTCAGGGATATCCGTGCTACCAGCACGATATGATGATGACATGGCTCTAGTTCATACCGTTCTCGGTCGGATCAAGAACTTTTTAGCACCACCTTGTAGATGTACTTTCACAGAAGCATATGTATATTTAAACTTATTGGTGATGCATTCATACACTCATCTCTCATTAGAAACAATAGCATATGGTGGCTATTGTCATAGAATGTACAACTGTGCTGAATCTACAACGCTACCATACGAAATGTGTTCAAAAGTGTATCCAAACTGAAGCTGTATTTACCAAGAAAGAAATGAACAGTGAAAGAAACGTTGATATTCATCAAAACTAAGCATTCAACTGGCTTATTCCAGCAAGTTATATATGTGTCATAGCACCTCTGAAATTCCTCTTTTTATATTGTGTCAAACTGCAATGTTTCGTATTTCTTTAAAATGTTTCATGTCTGTAAATCTTAGCTTTGAGTTGAATTTTTAGTTTAGGAGAGAAGAAAAAGATGTACGAACTGACTGGGCCCGATGATTATAAAGGATGCTGTACTAGTACAATCATGTATTTCGCTGAAAACTGGTGAAAAAATATCGTGATTGTCTTTATATATATATATATATATATATATATATATATTACAACAGTGTATGGTTGTCACTATCTCACGTGGTGGGTTTGTGGCAGACTAAATGCGGAATAATTTGGAGTGCTCAATATCTGTGATAGAGTTATTATATAATAATAATAAATAAATATATATTAGTCTTATATATGTTTAATTGCGTGGAAGATTATCTCCGACCAGGGGTTTCATGCCGTCAGGCCAAAAAAGAAATATTTTGGAGAAATCAAAAAAATCGAAAACTTCAGCTAAAAAATGTGTATGTGTGTGTGCGTGTGTGTGTGGATTATATTTGCGTATTGTTGCGTGTGGTCGTATATGTGATTGTTAGTACGCACGTGTGTGTGTGTGTGTGTGTGTGTGTGTGTGATGATGATGATGATGATACATACAAAAAAGGTTATACGCAATTCTACCGTAAACATTCTTTAGGCTGTATTTTTCGATTTTTTCGATTTCTTCAAAATCTTTCTTTTTCTGCTCGATGATTGTTGCATTAAGACGGCATGAAACCATTGGCCGTAGATAAGCATCCATGCTATTAAATATATACAAAAACTGTTATATATATATATATATATATATCTTTGTTGTCGGTCCAAAGAGAATAAGAAATATTTTAAAATGAATAGGTCCACGAAGAGATTTGTATTCTTTTTAGGATTAAAAAAATACAAATCTCTTCGTAGATCTACTCATTTTATATATATATATATATATATATATATATATATATATATATATATATATATATATATATCAAATTGGCACTGACTCATCTTATGGAGAATAGATGTCTAGACAACAGTCTAAACGTTTAGACATCATCACTTTTTTTTTAAATTGCTCTTTTCTTTCTTTTGTTGTCTCTTTCGATCATTTTTTCTTTTTCCTATTTTCCCTCCCTTTTATGTTGTATTCTTTTTCTTAATGTTTTAACCTTTTTACTTCTGTGCTTTTTTTTTTTTTTCATCTTCATTTATATCTTAATATCGATTCATTTATTTTTCTCTTCTTTTTGTCTCTTTTCATCCTCCTTCTTTCGTTCTACCATATGTCTTTACATTTTTCTTTAATCTTTTTTGTTTCTTCCTTCACGTTTTGGCCTTTCACTTTCTTCTTTTTTAATTGCTTTCTATTATACTTCTTTTTCTCTTTAATTCTCTTCTTCTGTTAGCCAGACTTCTTTATTTTGCTTTTTTTTCCCTTTCGTTTTCACTTTATGTTTCCCTTCTATCTTCTTTCTCATTCTTTATTTTATTCTGCATTTTCCTTACATTTTTTTTCTTGGATAATTATATGCCTAGGCATAATACCAAACTCTTCATGGGATGTTGCTTGTCTCAGATTTATTTTTTCTTTTCTTCCACCTTTAAGAGATTGATTGTATCTCCAGGCCAGCATGGTTGGCATGATTCCCTTAAAATAATCACAGAAAACACTAACATCGTTCAATGCTATCTTTATTTTATTTATTTTATTTTTTTGGCTTGTTTGTTTGTTTGTTTTATATTGTTTTTTTTTTTTGTTTGTTTGTTTTTTCGCTTAGGGATGTACTTAAAATGTATCTGTACGACGTTATGCAAACTCAAGTATTCTCCCTTTGCCTTTAAGAGTTTTCAAATCGTAAATATTATTTCTTATGGCATAAAATATATGATGTGGCAGTGGTTTCTTTGTTTATCAATATTCGTTGGCTATTCAGTGACAAATCCCTCATTGTAAAAGAACAGTAGTGATACTATTTAACCCATAACTGGGAGGATAAGGGGTTTATACGTTTCCTCAGTATATTTGTTCGAAAGTGAGCACAATAAAGCAACTGGAGTTCGAACTCGCTTACTACGAGTCCGTAGACCAAAACTCCAGCTACTACGCAACGGATAAAATATATGATGAAAATGAAATATAGAACAAAATAAAATATAGGATAAAATACATCTTAAATTATTCATTGAAATATTTAAATAAAATGCAAAAATATTTATATATATGATAAAATATGACAAAATAGTACCCAAGGTGTGTCTAAAAAGTAACGGGCCTAGGTGTCTTGTGTGCGCTATAGGCAATAAAGAGATAAGTTGGTTGTGTTATCATCATATATCTTGGGAGTATATAACTAATCTTAACTTTCAGCAGCAATTCTTTTTCCATAAGGTTTTGTTTAAATCAGTTCGTTTCGCTATGACACTGAGAAACGAACCCTTTTGATTCTGATGGAGAAAACTCCGTCACAAACGCCTGAAATGCTTCAGCAAGTGTATAAAGATAACACCATGGCACACACATGCGTTTTCGAGTACAATAGTACAATAGGTTCAGAGAGAGATGTTATATTTTGACCCTTTGATCCGGCCAAAAATGCCATTCCAAGGTGATGCACCGGAAGGAGGTAACACATTCTAATGGCAGTTATGAGAGGAAATCGTGTGGGCAGAAATTGGCTGATGAAATGGGACGAACTAAAAAATTCCCATGGTACACTCATAGACTGATGCACCGGAAGAGAGTGACCTCTGAACTGCATGACAGTTATTTCCGCTTGATGACGATTAAACATTCGATTTCAAAGATTGAGTGGGCGTCGAACGAGTATATAACTCAGTTGAGTTTAGTTCCGGCCAGTGGAGTTGCAGACAGTTGGAGTTGTGGTAGGTAAAGCCACAACAGGCCGATGAGTTGGGGTCCAGAGAAGATGCTGATAAGATGCAGTAAAGAAAGCCAGCACCCAGCAGAGTGGACCCCAGCATCAGGAGAACAAGAAAGACACAACGTTGACGGTCATAACAATGGGGTCAAAATATTACAGTTTCTGTTCGGTCTCCAGCTCCCTCTCTCACACGCAACCCTTGAGTAACCCTTTCATACCCTTGCAAATAAAGTGAGAGGTATATATTTTTCTAAAGAAGTCCTCCTGCGTATGTGGTTCATTGCGTCGGTATGTATCCAGCATATATATGTATATTTCTGCATGATACGCATGGGAGAATATAACAGAGATACAAGGAGGTGAAAGATGATTCTGGGGGCGGAAGGCCTTCAATAAGCAGGACTGAAGTCAACATTGAGCGGGTAAGGCAGGTAGCATATGGTGATCATTATTTGACTGTCCGATCGGAGATCTTTCGCGAACAATAAGCAGTGGGAAGCTGCAAGTCGACGTAATTAAATGCACAGAATTTAAATGTTCAAACTTCAAAAGAAGAAAATGATTATTTGTCTTCCTGATGTTACTTCTTATTTTAAATGAAGATGTAAAATCATTGCACTGTGTTATTACTAATTCATGACTAACAATCGGGACAGAAATAAAAATACTCAAATCGATAAATCGATATGTTGTATTGACTTAAATCCAAAAATTTAAAAAATCGACAACTAAAACAAACTAGATTTAACTTTCACACAGTGATATGGCATCAAGTATTCCTGTCTCACACAAACACTACCCACTCCGAGTCATAGTGGAACTGGGAGTAATGAAAATCAAGGAGTGAAACCATATCCAAGCGCACCTGAATGAAGTCTCACTACCAGAGGTACTTTAATGTCATTCTAGGAGACCCCTTTTTGGATGAGGGATCTTACCCTTCTGTATAATCTGCACGTTCTAAACTCGTTGACAGAGGGAAAAACAAAGACCCTCTCCCCACATATTCACAGACGTATTTTCAGCATACCGGCTCCCCCAATATGACTGCGCCTCGACATCATAAATAACTGGCCTCCTTCACACCGTCTCACTTTCACTAGAATTCTACAGAACTGGAACTGTTTCTAATAATTTTGCTTTATTTTTTTTTAATTCCATTAAATTTATATTGGCTAAAAGTCAAACATGCATATATCAAATTCGCACAACCAGATATTGATGCAGTTAAACATAGTGGAATGTAATTACAATTAATAAATTTTCTTTGGTTGAGTTTGGTTTGGTTTGGCTTAAATATTTAATGTTATATCAACTCCTTGTGAGTTATTTAATGCCGAAATTTTATTCATTTTTGAACCCTTGATTGTAATCGTAACTTTATGATTTCAATTTTTATTGTATTTTCTAAAATCATTTGTTTGCACTGAGTCATGTGGTTTCAAGTATTCCTATCTAATACTAATAATTCAAGTAATCATGTGGCCCCAAATAACTGATAACAAATTCTTTTCATGCAATTGCACTTTTATTCTTTTATGTATAATTATTTACTATTATTTCCCTGCGCACTCTAATCAAATATTTTACACAATCAACTAACTAATAATGATAATTCATTAACAAATAACTTCTCTTAATACAGATAATTTGTATGCAGTTTCGTTTTAAGAAACTAATCCTAACTATAATAATTTGTTTGCACAGTTATCTAGCTTAAAGCATTCTAATCTTATAATAATTTCTGAAAAAAACCTATTTGACCAAGAGATAGGACCCTAACAGACTCAACCACTCCGGATCAGGGTGGATCTGGAGTTAATGGCAACAAAAGAGAACCCCACACTCGCCCGAGACCCAGAACTAGAGCCTCACCACCAGATGCAGTTTGCCAAGGACAGCTTTTTAAGGGCGATTTTATCACTGTATAGGTAAACTGCACCGGTAAGATTGAAGAATATTTCATCGTGGGCGAATTGCTATCGATCTAGTTTCGTAAACCAATTACAGCTGATTCGTGGGTTCAATCCTTAAGATGTCACATAAGGTTATTTCGGGGCGCCTAGCATGATGTAAAAGTTAACAATCTAGGTTAGCAGAATATTTTTACTAAGTTTGATTTTCACTGGATTACCCATATTTCTGACCTTGTGTCAGTTTAAGCTAAATAACTATTTATTATCCCAGAGCAGAAATTAGAAATTCCAGAAAGAGGATGGTGCTGAGAAAGGTAATGGAGATTTGCCGAAGATACTCAGATAATCTCGGGAGAGTCCGTGGGTAAAATGCTGAAACGTAACATCTTAGTAAGTGAGTTCGAACTCCGGTCACACAATTACGTTCACTTTCGGACGAATACTTTCGGGAAATGCATGAACCCAATTATCCCCCTAACTTTGGATTAAATAGTACCGCTACTGTTCTTCTACAATAATAGATTTGGCATTAAATAACCTATGAAGGTTGATATGCCATTAAACAAAGAAAACAAAGCAAACCACATCATGTCATCCAGTGGGAAGATTATAATAATAATAATAATAATAATACCAAGAAAAAATCAGGATGCTCTGAGAAAAATAAACCTACTAATACTTGGGAATATTGGAAGCTTGTGGTAACCAAACTACATAGCAGAAACCTCATCAAAGACATAAATACCTTGGCTGGCCCACTTGTAAGATACTCGGGACCATTCTTGAAGTGGACAAGGCAAAAATTAAAGAAATGGACCAGAAAACAAGAAAACAGATGACGATTCATAAGGCCTTACATCCCAGAGAAAAAATCGCGGAGGAAGTCTGATTACAGCGACCACAAACAATATAGACAGCACAAGTATCAATAGAACGACAATAACCAGAAAACAAAAATGAGAATAAAAACAACTGTATGGATATTTCAAGCGGTAAACAAGCGACATCTTACACCAGAAGACTTGTACGGGATATAAGAAATGGAAACCTTAAGAGAGAAACTGAATTTCTTCTAATAGCCACATAAAATAATGCCATAAGGGCTTACTATGTTAAAGCAAGAGTAGACAAAAAGCAACAAAATAGATGTAGATTATGTGGTGACGGGGATGGAACGATCAATCATATAATAAACGAATGTACTAAATTAGCACAAAAAGAGTATAACACTAGGCATGACTGGGTGGGGAATGTAATTCACAGGGAATTGTGCTACAAGTTTAAATTTCACAATACGAACAAATGGTATATGCACAACACAGAATCCGTCCTAGAAAATGAGACGCACAAATTCTTTCGGATTTTGAGATACAAACGGATCACCTAATCTCGCCCAGACGACCAGACCTTGAGATTGTCAAAAAAAGTTAAAAGAAAACAACCTGCCGAATAGCAGACTTTGTCGTTCCAGGCGATCACAGAGTAAAACTAAAAGAGAAGAAAAACTACGGAACATGAAAGTGACGGTGATACCAGTTGTAGTTGGTGTGCTCGGCGCAGTTACCAAAAGGATTGGTACATGGACTAGATGACTTGGGAATAAGAGGATGAGTGCAGTCTGTCCAAACTACAGCATTACTGAGATCACCCAGAATACTGAGAAGAGTTCTGGAGATTGAGGAGATTCGCTGTCACTTAGACTCCAGTGGAAAACCATCTGCTAACGCTGGTGTTAAAAACGCTTAAAAGAGTAATAATAATAATAATAATAATAATAATAATAATAATAATAATAATAATAATAGGATATAAACAAACAAACGGAGATGAAAGAAAAAATACGGAAAAGTGCCTTAGAAGAACGAGAAATCTTCTTGAAACCAAACTCTGCTGCAGAAATCTTATCAAAGCGATAAACACTAGGGCAGTTCCCCTTATAAGTTACTCTGGACCATTCTTAGAATAGACCAAAGGACAAGGAAATTGATGACAATACTCAAGGTCTTTCATCCGAGAGATGACACAGACAGACCATATGTATCAAGAAAGTAAGGAAGTGGTTTCGCCGGCATTGAGTCTGCGTAGACGAATAAATACAAGGACTCGAGGACTGCATTCGATAGAGCAAAGAGTGACTAATGACAGTTGCCAGTAAAAGCATTGGCAACATAAGACCAGAAAGAAAAAAAGGCAAAACTTAGAAAACAGAAATGGGAATACAAACAAATATATGCAGATTTCAAGCAACAGACTAACGAAATTGCACATGGGAAAACTTGGACATGGCTACGAAAGGGAAACCACAAAAGAGAAACTGAATCTCTTCTTATAGAAGCCCAAAAAATGACTTAAGAACCAATTATATTCAAGCAAAAAATTATAACTTGCAACAGAATAGCAAGTGAAGGTTATGTAGGGAAAATACTGCAACGGTTAATCACATAATAAGCGGATACAGCAAACTTGCACAAAGGGAGAACAAATCTAGGCATAATGCGTGGAAAAGGTGATCGCCGGAGAAATTTTCAAAAGATTAGAATTTGACATTACTACCAAAAGGTATATGCAGAAACCAGAATCAGCCCAAGAAACTGAGACGCATTAAATTCTCTGGTATTTTGAGATAACAAACGGATCTTCAAATTCCAATCAGAAGACTAAATCTAGCGTTAACAAAAAAAAAAAAAAAAAAAAAAAAAAAGAGAGAATTTGCGAATTTATGGATTTTGACGTTCCGGCAGACAAAAAAGACTGACAGATATTTGCAAGTGAATTAAAAAAAAAAATTATGAAGCAAGCAAGAAGGTCAAGTTAATACTTATGATAGTAAGTGCGCTCGTTATGGACCCCAAGAGCCTGGAAGAGGGATTGGAGGAATTGGGAATTATTTGAAGAATCAAAACTATCCAGACGATAGCATTGCTAAGATCAACCAGAATACTGAGAAGAGTTCTGGAGACTTGAGGATTTTTACTGTCACTCAGACTCCGGTGAAAGAACACCAGCCAACGTTGGTGGGAAACCGATTTTCTGCATTCAAATTGCAATTTGAATGCAGAAAATCGGTTTGGAGAACTTGTCTTTAATTTAAAATGCATAATAGAATTTGTTTTGTCACTCAAACCAGAAATCTTTGGTGAATGTTTGTAATTTAGATGGAGGTAACTTTGCAGATTTTTTCCCAGCTATACTATTCCAAAAAGCATGAGTTAGATTTGAACGTTTAATTTTTATTCTGTGAGAAATTCTATATTGTTTATCTGTAATTACTTGAGGTAGATGAAATTGAATGTATTTACTAGATGGTTTGAAAGCGCAAATAATGGAAGTACAATTACCGTCCACAAGACTGGTAAAATACATAAGAAGCCTAATCCTTATTCTGAAATGGATGGAATTAGTAGAAACGAGATTTCAATAAATTACGGCAATAAATACAAAAGCCAAAATGACGATACAGGAATACCAGCAAATAGCTCAGGGACTTAGTGTAAGAGGTAGACTATGAAAATAGCCTGTTTGTGGACTTTAAGTAAGTTAAAACTCAGCCATTTTAAAAATCTTTTTTCTAACCTGCTGTAAAAAAACTCGTATCATTAGTGTTCTTGATCCTAACTGTGTCAGGCGCGCAGATAATAAACAACTCCTGGGTATGCCATAGCCACAATATACTACCTATGAAAAAATAACAAATCAAAACAGAATTCAACATGAGGCCCAGACAACAGGTTTGGGTGTCATGATCGGCAGGTGCTATCTTGATAGCCAAAATAGGGGACCTAATTGGCAGCCTGAAAATGTTGTCTGAAGAGAATAATCAAAAAGTACTGGCTAAAGAAGGAAAACTAAAACGATACCGAGACAGGACCAAACAGACAAAACAGGACTTTCCAAAACAACGAAAGAAAATTCTGCCAAAAAACAAGCGGGGAGAATGGTTGAAGACATATCAGCAATCGGATGCGAACGAGGCAAAAAGATTTTGGAGGAAAATATGGGAACGGAAAGATCATAACAAAAATGCCAAATTGATAAACAACGTGAAAATTGAGTTGTGAATACTCGAAAAAGGTCATAAAGGGGAAATACACCTTGACGGGCTCAAGGCAAGACTAAGAAATACCAAACTGAAAAAAGTCCCAGGCCTTGATGACATGCACAGATTTTAGTTTTAAAAATCCACTTCCATCCTCGAGTGGCTACCGAAATGAATAAATGCATACAAAAAACTGAGAGACCCGAATCGATGACCAAAAAGAAGACCATCCTGAACCAGAAAGACCCCCCCCCCGCTTCAAAGGAAACGTCCCAAATAACTACAGACCCACAACGTGCCTACCGATGATGGGGAAATTAGTAACGACACAAATCAGGGAGATCTACTACTCATTGATAAGCTGCGGACTATTCCCTGAAGAAAAGAAAGGAGGGTGCAAAGGGACAAGAGGAACAGGAGAACTATTACTTATAGATCAACACATCTTTATCGAGTGTAAAACGAGACGGAGAAATCTAAATATGGCCTAGATTGACTACAAAAAAGATTACGATATGGTCCCCCAAAGTTGGATATTACACTGTTTCAAAATGTTTTAAATAGCCGACGAAATCATACAGCTAACTGAAAAGACCATAGAAACCTGGAGAGTGGTATTGAGAGCAGGAGGAAAAAATCTAGCAGAGATAAAGATCCAGAGAGGCATATTCCAGGGATTTGCACTGTCATCATTACTGTTTGTAATAGTGATGATGCCACTCAATCACATTCTCAGGAAATGCAGTCAGATACAAACTCAGTAAATCGCAAGAAAAAATCAACCATTTCACGTACATGCACGTCATCAAACTATTAGCAAAAAACGAACAAATTGGAAACCCTAATACACACTGTTAGAATATACAGTCAAGATATAGGAATGAAATTTGGCATAGAAAAATGCGCCATATAAGTGAGGAAAAGCAAGAAACACATGACAGAAAGAATCGAACTACCAAAATCAAGAAAAAATCAGAACGCTCGAAGAAACGAAAACCTAAAAATACTTGTGAATATTGGAAGCTAATACCATATTAGAAGTAGAGACAAAGGAAAAAAAATTTTTAAATAGTATCTCCGGAGAACGAGAAAGCTACTCGAGACAAAACTATATAGCAGGAACTTTATAAAAGGAATAAGTGCCTTGGCTGTCTCTTTCGTAAGATACTCGGGAACATGCTTAAAATGGACCTTAAATGGACCAGAGAAGAAAAAAATAATGACCATGCATATGGCATTTCATCCCAGAGATGATTTGACAGACTATACGTGTCAATAATAGAAGGGGGAAGAGGACTTACCAGCATTGAATACAGTGTTGACGCATCACTGCCACCTGAAACAATACTGACGACACGAGGATCAGTAGAATAGAAATAACCAGAAAACAAAAATGGGTTGAAAAACAACGCTATGGACGTTTTAAGCGACTAACAAGTGACATCTCACACGAGAAAACGTGGACATGGCTAAGAAAGGGAAACATTAAGACAAAAGCTGAATCTCTTCTAATAACACCACAAAACAACACCATGAGGACCGACCATATCAAAGCAAGAATAGATAAGACGCAACAAAACAGCAGATGTAGATTATAGGGTGATAGAGTCAAAGCGATCAATCACATAATAAACGAATGCAGCAAATTAGCACAGAAAGAGTATAAAATTAGACATGACATAGCGGACAAGGTGATCGACTGGGAATTGTGCAAGAAATTGAAATTTGACCATACAAACAAATGGTATGTGCACAACCCAGAATCTGTGCTGAAGAACTAGACGCACAAACTCCTTTGGGAATTTGAGATACAAACGGATCACCTAATCTCGTCCAGACGACCAGGCCTTAAAATATTCAACGAAATAAAGAAGAGAACGGCTGACCCCAGAATAAAAATAAAAGAAAGTGAAAAGAAGGATTACTACCTAGGTCTTGCTAAGGAATTGAAAAAAAAAATGATGGACATGAAAGTGATGGTTTTACCAACTGTAATTGGTGCTCTTGGTATAGTCACCAAAGGATCGCTTAATGGACTAGATGATTTAGAAATGTATCGTGGTAAGGAAGAGATACACAGTGAAATAGAGATAACTATTTATTAACTGAAGTGGTACAGTCTCACAAATATTATAGGTCTCGTGCTGTTGGTGTTACGTCTGAAGTTAGTCTTACTACTGACAGAGTTCTTTCAATCCAGACGGTGCTTAAAAACACATCTTTTATTCTTCCGAGATACCGGAAGTCACTATATAACAGGAATAATAGGACGAGTGGAGACAATTCAAACTACAAGATTGCTAAGATCGGTCAGAAAACTGAGAAGACTCCTGGAAACTTGAGTAGACTAGTTGCCACTCAAAGTCTAATGAAAGACATTCAGCTAACACTGATGTGAAAAACTCTCAAGGAGTAAAAATAATAAAGGATGAAAAGGTTTTACCAGCTTTGGGAAGTGTTTGATGCAACATTCCAGGTACTCGAAGAATATACCAAAAAGAGCAAAGAGATTACAGCAGCCATAAACGAAATAACAACAAAATGAATTAAAGGTAATCAGAAAAACAGCAATAAGAAAAGACCTTGAAAACAATATGGATTCTTCAAGCGACAAACAAGGAAAATTGACATAAGATGGCCTGGACATTGCTAAGAAGTAGAAACCTGAAGAGAGGAAATTAATCTCTATCAATGACAGCACAAAAATGCCATAACAATCTCCTAGAAACTGGAAAAGAACACACACACATATACTCATACACGCACATGCACACATACATATATATCTCTATGAATATATATCTATATATAGAAACACACGTGGATATGGGTGTCTTTGTGTGTCTTTTTGTGTGTGTGGGGGGGTGCACGCGCGTGTTAATGTAAATGTAACCCATCAAAAACGACACAGGTGATCTAACTTGAAGGGTGAAGCCATGAGGCATTTAAAATTGTTGTAGACTCTTGAAAATTCACTATGTTATTGCTATACATCTTATGAGATGACTGATCAATTTTTATGATTTCAGCTTCAAATAAACAGCTACAGCAGGAATTGGAATACACCCTACTAAAGCCGTATTGTCACTGCTGGTGAATTTCAAAAATGCAATCTGGACGTGAAGAGACTTTAGACAATGCACCAGTCCACAACTCCATCCTTGTCACAGACTATCTGACCAAGATGGGCATCAAGACCACACCCTCCCTATAGTCGAGACCTTGCTCCCTGTGACTTTTGGTTATTCCCCTAAGCTCACTGGCTGTCGTTATGAGACATTTGAGGAGATGAAAGAGGCTGTAACGAGGGTCATTGACACGCTCACACAAGAGGACTTCCCTGGGGCCTTCCAGAAGTTGTTGGAACGGTACAACAAGTGCATTGCAGCCGGAGGAGAGTACTTTGAAGGGGACTAGAGTTTTCATGTGTGTACTATCAATAAAAGTGCCCATACGAAAAAAGTCTGGAAACTTATTTAATGGTCCTCGTATATTTGTATATATATATATGTATAAATATACATGTATATATATATTAATATACATGTATATATATATATATATATAGACGTGTGTGTATATAAATGTGTATACGTATATTTATATATGTACGTATGTATGTTTATATACATGTGTGTACAAGTATATATATATATGTATATATACATATTTATATGTATACATGCGTATATATATGTATATATCTACATCTATTTTCGTATATATTCATACATATGTATACATTTATGTATATGTATGCGTATGTATATGTGTCTATATATATACGTATATATGTATATGTATATATATATTTTATTATTTTTAAATTCTAACTGTTTAATTTAATATTGGTTTAGTATAAAGTATTATTCTGTTGGTGGGGATCTGTCTGAAACATTTCCTTTAAGAATCGAATCTTCTTGATATCATGTAAGCAACAATCGAAATAAAATAAGGAATTTTATTTGTGAGGCAATGAAATTGACGAAGTCAACAATGGAATTTAGAAGAGACAAAAACAATTAAAATTTAAATGCCTGGACTATAACAGTGTTAAAATTTCAGGAATATAACGGGATTTTTTAACCCATAAGTTAAACCTCAGAAACCAAAGGAAGCAGTATGGTGGATGTGAAGTAAGGTGGATAAAGCCAACGACGGGTCAACGGCGCGTTTCACCTGATGCTAAGCAGAAGAACCTTTCAGGTCAACGGCCAGGATCAAATAGTTCAGTCAAGAAACTATTGGTACTCATCTTTAAGTGTGGCGTCTATTGATGAGGTAAAAATACAGCCATCGAAATACAGCCATGACTCTCACACAAACCATATAAGGGGATTGTTCAGCCGATGTTGGAGCTCTGGCCACAGTGTTTGAAAAATCATCTACAGAAGTAAAACACAAACAAAAATTACTAAAATGCAAAAGCGCTTTATATATAGCAACACTTACAGACGCAGACTACGCAGCGCTTCTTGCAAATACACCTACCCAAGCCGAATCCCAGCTGCATAGTCTGGAGCAGACAACAGGTGGCATTGGCCTCCATGTAAATACAGGCAAAACGTTCGTTAGCTTTAATAAAAAAGGAGACATCTTCACACGAAATTGTGGTTCTCTGAAACTAGTGAACAAGTTATTGTAACTCGGAAACAGCGTCTAATCAACAGAAAATGACATCAAGATGCGATTAGCTAAAGCATGGGGTGCTATTGATAGGTTATCGATCATATGTAAGTTTGACTTATCCGATAAAATAAAACGTAATTTGTTCCAAGCAGCGGTCGTGTCAATTCTGCAATATGGATGCACCACATGGATGTTGACAAAGCGTATAGAAAAAAGCTAGACGAGAATTGCATAAGAATACTATGAGCTATATTGAACAAGTCCTGGGAGTAACATCCCACTAAACAGCAGTTGTACGGCCGCATACTTGCCTTCTCTAGAACTATCCAAATGAGACGAACAAAATATGTGGGACACTGATGGAGAAGTAAGGATGAACTCATAAGTGACGTTCTCCAATGGACCTCTTCACATAAACACGCAAGTGTAGGACGACCAACTAGAACTTATCTACAACTGCTCTGTACAGACAAAGGATATAGTCTTGAAGACCTGCTGGAAACGATGTATGAGAGAGATGAATGGCGAGAGAAAGACAGGGGAAATCCGTGCTAGCAGCACGACATGATGATGATATCTACAAGTGGCTAATTCAGATATAATGACAATGATTGGAATATTTGAGCAAACACCGTCAAGACCTCTAAAGAAATTAATGGGAATCTTTTTTTCCAGTGTATTTTCCGAGTTTAAGATGACAAAGTAAAAACATAGGAAACTCGACACACATACACACAAAACTGTAAGAGTCCGTGTATGAGAATGATTGTTTCTTTTCCCTTATTTGCCAAGTAGCCTTTTGTATATTTCAAATTTCCCTACTTTTGCGCTTTATTTGGAAACTATATGCTCGAAAGATAATGTTTAAACAAGATGTTCTCTGGTCACAAAAGACACTACTTCTCTTGTCTCGAAAACATTTTATCAATTTATGTGAATCCATCTTAGGCACTGTTAGCAGTGTTCACTGGATTTCCTGTCAAGAATGACAATACATCTTTTCCAGAATGGATTTTATGTCCTATTAAATAACAAATAATTTATTGGTTGTAATTTACCAAGCTTTACTTGGTTTGGTAGACATCTCTGGTTGCTTAAATATATCTGCTGTTACAAAGTGGTCATCCATCTTAGTAAGCAGGTTCATTCCTGCTTACGGTAAGGCTTAGAATATATTGGGTGGAGTCATAAATGATTTTCGTTTTAATAAAATGTCATTTTTTTCGTAAATAATTTAATAATGAATTTAAACAATAGTATATTTGCCATTTTTATCACCTCTTGCCATTTATTAAATAGTTTGTTCATTCATCTGAAATATAATTCAGCTGGCTTCGACCTCAAGAAGTTTTCCACAACTGTTTTCACTTAATCTTAAGTAAATTTTTACCATTCAGGACATTTTGCTGAGAACAAAAAAGAAGGAAATCACATGGTGCAATCTGAAGAGAATATGATGGGTGGGGTAGAACAGACAAGCATTAATCAACTATTTTTTCCGGTGTAATTCTGGTTGAATGTGGACTGTGCAGCACAATGTTTTGGGTGCGAGGTGTTTTCTTAGAACAGTTTCATGCACATATTGTAGCTGTTAAGACTATGAGTCTGTACTGTGTGTTTGATTACAATTTTAAAACTCAAAATGAATTATACCAAAGTGATCCCACCATACACATAGTATAACTTTTTTTCCATGAAGCTCCCCCTTTGGAGTAGACTGCGGTATTTCATCCTTGTTAATCCACTGCTTTAGCGTTGAATATCATCATCATCATCGTCATGTCGTGCCGCTAGCAGGGATATCCCTGACCCTCTCTCGCCACTTTTCCCTATCGTTCATCGCCTCTGGCAGGTCTTCTTGGCTACATCCCGTATCCTCATATAGCTGCTGTATGTATGTTCTAGCTGGTCGTCCTGCTTTGACTCGTCCATATGTGGTGGTCCATAGGAGTACATCACTTATGAGCTCGTCCCTGCTCCTCCAGCAGTGTCCTGCGTGCCTGGCTCGTCTAACTTGGATAGTTTTCGTGATGGGAGGCAGGTGGCCGTATAGTTGGTGCTTTGTGGAGTGTTGCCGCCAGGACTTGTTTAATATTGCTCGCAACATTCTTGTGTAGTTGCCGTCAAGCTTCTTCTCCTGCCGTTTTGTTAGCGTCCAAGTGATGCATCCCTACAGCAGTATCGACACGACTGCTGCCTGGAAGAAACTGCGTTTCATTTTATCGGTCACGTCTGACCTGGACCTGTGAGACATTCAGCTCAACGTTCAGGATCATGAGTTCGATCGGGAAACTACTGCTGTTCATCTATAAGAGTGGCTTCTATAGATGAGAATAAAAACGGCCACCGAAAGATAGAAAAGGGGTGTGTTGAATATAAAAATCCCATTTTTTCACCTGAAATGACATTCTTGAGAAAAGGGTCATTTCTCTGATTTGAAAAAAGACTTGTCGTTTGGGATATTTGATCCTCCTAATTGTTACTTAGAGTATGAGGAACCCAAATGCCCAGCTTGCTTAGTTTCCCTATCTTTTTCAAATGGTGACAGATAGTGGATTGGGAGATATTGAGGTCAATTACTACTTCTCTTAAAGCATTTTGATATAAGTCTAATGGGTCTCCTGTTCTGTATTTATCTCTCAATGACGTATTGCTAGAACGAAACTTTGAAAGCCAATTTCGGAGTTGGCGGTCAGTAATGACACCTTAGCCATAAACACAAGAAATTTTATTTGCCTTGATTTCTGACATGAAGTTTGATAATTTTTATCATTTAGAGTTTTCAGAAAATTGTCTTCATCTTTATTGTAATATTCTCAACACTTTGGCCGATGAGTACTTCTTAGATTGTTCTAATTTCGTCAACCATAACTGGGTTCACGTGATAAGCAATAGTAAGTATTTCTTGTTATTTTTACCTGTAGTCAAGATTGAATCGGAAACCTCCAAATGATTCCCCAATTATTTTAACTTCATTCCATAAGGGCAGATGGTTTCCGTTTTCTTTTCATATATGGTCAGCCATACCTGACTTTTTGATTTCACTTCGACATACAGCTTTTTGATGTTCCTCTTGCTTTACTTTTAGTGGGCGGAATGTCTTGCCGTTGTATACTTTACCACGACAACAAGGGATGGAGTACACGCAATTCTTGGTCATGTTGCATTCTGTTTGGGGGCTTGACTTGGAAAAGATAGTTTCGAAGAATTGAGCCACTTTTGAATATTGTTCTGATATTATATCGACACCATGTCTTTTGAGTCTTTTTGGTTAAGCATTTCACATAGAACAGACAGATTGTAGTGAGTTTTCGGGTTGTTCTCAGTCGTTCGATTCAGATTTCTTGGAGCTGATGTTATGCTCTCTGGGTAATTGTTGCGATGGAAATTGTCTCTTAAACAATTTATTTCTTCTTGATATGCATCACTCTCACTACTTCTGGTTTTTGCTCGATTTTGTAGTCGACGAACAATTGGGTTTTTTTTTTCATTAAGTGGATGGTGGGAGTTGAAGTTTAAGTACTTTCCTGTGAAGTTTGGCTTTCAATATACGGATGACCTAAATCCTTTCTCTATGTAAATTATTAATACATCTAAAAAGGATTTGTTCTTTTTATTTAGTGAACTGTATTGATGGTTGGATTAAGTTCATATGATCCGGTAGTGGTTGAACGTCTTCCTGATGAGGCCAGAGAATAAATGTATCATCTACGTATATAAGCCACATTGATGGCTTTAGTGATGTAGATCCTAATACCATTTCTTCGAACTACTAATACTGGAGACAGCGGAGCACCCCTTCATTGCCATCGCTCCCAGGTCTACTCAAGCCCGGAGTGGTAGCACCTGATAGGGCCCTATCTATGGGTTAAATAGAACTAATCTGCGTACTTATGTTAAACGAAATTACTTGAAATAGAACTGTTTTGACATGTAAACTATATACTTAGGCTGAACTGAATTGCTTGAAATAGCACTATTTTGACATTTAACTGTGTGTAAACAAAAACTATACTTATACTAAAATCAACTGTTTGAATCAGAACGATTTGACTAAACTGAATTCCCTGAAATAGAAATGTTTTGACAATTAAACTGTGTACTAACGCTAAACTGATTTGTTTGAAATAGAACAGTTTATTTGTATAAAAATGGATTTGGCATTAAATAACCTGCAATGGTTGATATGACATAAAACCCAATCAAACAAACAAACGAAATGACATATGATGGAGTAACTATCTACCCAAGAAAGTGGCTCAATGAATGACATGCTGAACCTCTGTTACTGACAATTGATCTTAATGGGATACCATACTTATGAATCTTAGGAAGGCTGTATATGCGTAGTAGTTGACTGTAATGTTGCATTAGCTGTCTGTATTTCATTTGTGGTATCAGATATTTGTTCTTATCAAAGATCTGTGACCGCTTCTTTCCGTCTTCAGAGTCGGGTCGTTTTTTATTTTACAATAGCCACAATTGACAAGAAAGAAAAGGAAAGCCATCTGTTGTTATGGGATGAAATAGAGAAGAATATCGGGGAAAATATTGGAGAAAAAGACGTCTTAAAGAAGCAGTGCATATGTTGGGTCACAATTATCTGTTGAGTAGACCAAATATAGAGATGAACACGATATGGGAAGCAATAATCAAAAAGGCTAGATAAAAAAAATTGCAATATAAGCGAAGGTAAAAAAATCGTACGCAATAGTAACAATGAGTGTTTCATAAATTGATAAAGATATTCGGTTTATAAGTCCCAAAAATTCAGTCTGAATTGTCCAGCAGGATACATAGAGTAATAGATGTAGGTTTTTAGTTAAAAAAAAAACAACTTTTAAGTGAAATTATCTGAAGGTTGAATAAAAGTAAAAATATCAGGGAATATTTATTATTAATTGACACTTGTGCCCAAACAGTGTTAACGGAATTCGAACTATATGTTCCCGTGAATTAAATAATGGGTTCGGTTAGAAGTTCCATGTTAGTTTCTGAGTTCGATAAAAAACACTTGAAAAAGGTCGAAGTACGCATCGACCGAAAATTTGTGAATATAACAATAAAGATGTAGATCTTTATTGTTATATTCACAAATTTTCGGTCGAAATACTCTAAATAATAAAAAAAAAACCTAGAGATTTTCTTAGTTGTTTCTGTTGCGATTTTATCATTTTAAACGTGGGGGGGTCCTCGTAGTGTAATGATTAAAATGCTGGATTGCAGAATCGTAGTAAGTGTGTTCACTTTTGGACAAATACCCTTGGGAAAGGTATAAACCCCCTTATCCTCCCAGTTTTGGGTTAAACAGTAACCCTACTGTTCTTCTAGAATAATTTGCCATTAAACAAAGAAACCAAACCATTCTTAAACTCCCACAAAATTTCATATCGAATATGCACTTTCAATTTCTTCCTTCATTTTAGGGTTGTGAGATCATAGATTGAATTATAATACGCACCCTTTCATAATTGAAATTAGAATGATCGATAAAGGCATCCTTTAATCAAGTAATTTCTGGTTGGGTTTAAAAGATTGAAAGTTTGAAATCATTGTTACAACTTGCGTTTAAAAAAATGGAAATTATCTATGACTCCACCCAATAATCATAATTCATACATAATTGAATTATATCAACTTAATGATAATTTGTTTGCATACAGTTATATGGTTTCAAGTATTTCTATCAACTAGTAATAGTCAAGCAATTATACAGTTTCAAGTCACTAATAATAATAACCCATAGTAAAAATTATAGCTTTCAGTAATCCTTCTTTATAGATATAATTTATCCATAGTTATATTGTATATCAAGTATTCCTATCAAATAGGATCTACTTGAGCGATAGATGAGATTCAAACAGGTACTCCCTCTCTCTAGAAGTAATAGCAATAAAGGAGTATTCTACATTCCCCAGAGTTACCGAACTGAAGCCTCGCCCCTGGATGCTGTTGAGTGTCATACCCAGAATATCATTTTTGGTGGAAGGGATCTTTCCCCTCGGTCGAAGATGTCGTCAGCTTTTGATAAGCTCCACCGACAGGTCGAGATGAAATAGAATAGGATAAAATAAAATGAAAATTAAGCCTACGCAAAAAGTTAACTTTTAAAGTATTTTGGGTAAATATCAAGTTTGAATCATGCGAAGGACTTTTTCGTGATTTTGTATTGATATCAAACTAAATATAACAGATAAATTCTCTCTATATATTTATCGATACGAACAGAATTAGTTATCAGTAACAATGATTCCCAATCAATGCACTGTGGCACTCTGGTGCTTTTAATAATTCTGTCACTAGCATTGTCTCCTGTTTCAACCCATTTGTTTGTCATTTGTTTTGTAGTACATTATCTATTTCAAACACAAATTGCTTTAAGTTTTCTATCCTGACACTTTGATATTTTTCGTGGCCTACTACTATCTTTTCCTTTGTTAACCACCCAATTTCTTCAATATTTGTATCAAATTTGAGATACAGCTGACTTGGAACAACAAACGTCTTTCGTTACACACCACTGTGGATCGCCTTCTTGAATGAGTTCTATGGTCTTTTCTATTGTTTCTATTAACAGTTCTCTTGTTAAAGTTATATACTTTTTTTAGATATGTCCAATTGCAAGAACTTCTTTTAATTTTAGACCAATTGGTACATCTATGCTTCTGCTTGTATTTATATCAGGATTACAAATTACAAGATCATTCGATAATTTTGCCTCGAAATTGATTAATTCCATAATATTTGTCTCTGCATCGATGGAAAAAAGTATACCATTAATCTAACATTAATCTATTTTGTTTAGTAATTATCTTATGCAACCAGATTGCTCAGTTATTAAAGAAAAATATTTTGAATCTTATTTCTTATCTATCTATCTATCTATCTATCTATATATATATATATATATATATATATATATATATATATATATATATATATATAGATGTATAGAGATATATAGATAGATATCATTGACACCATAACTAGCGTCAAGCCAAATCTATATTTCTAAATTTAATTTCATAGGAAGTCAAAGATTAATGACGAGAAAGGGGTCGTCAAAATTCGATTAAAAAATCTCGCATATTCATTTGCTCAATACTTCAGCGGAAGTACGAGTGGTTATGGATGCAAAAAATGGAATCGGTCAGCGATATAAAATATTTAGGCCGGCTCTGACATTGTAAGAAACACCAGCAGATTGAACTCACTATAATAGTAAAAATTGTTTGCGAGATTATCGCTAAACACAGAGACAAAGTCACGAAGGGGTAGAGGTAAAGATACACACACACGCGCACACACACGCGCACGCACACACACACACACACACGAATACGCACACACACATAAACACATATATATATAGAGAGAGAGGCAGACAGACAGACAGACAGACAGGTACTGAGACAGAGATAGATGGATAGAAAGTGATAGACTTAAAGAGAGAGAAAGAGGGATAGGGAGGTACAGATTGGCTGTAAAGTTTGGTAATAATACTTAATGATATTTATTTTGATTCTTATAATGTTCCTCAAGAAATGGTAAAATCCTGATTTCTTTGTTTTATAAAATTAAAACATTCACTTTTTAGCATAAAAAAGTACTTATTTATTAACAATACTGTAGGTCGATACATGCCGGGCATTCAGGGAAGATTGAGCACGTTACAGTACGAATTGCCTGCAAACAACTTGCTGACTATTGCTCCATTGTGATGCACTTTATAAATTTTAAACATCAACGAAGCTTATTGTTACAAACGTGGGATGCTCAGAGAAGATCAAATTAACTATAATAATAGCAATGGTCGAGGGGCCGATACTCAAATTTTCATTTACAGCCATAAGATTAAATAGCATATCTTATAATATCCACCAGTACACAGACATGGAGACAGGTAAAGAGAGAGATAGTGACAGAAATACATAGACAGATTGATAGAGAGATAGACACAGCGAGAAAAAGTCAGACAGACATAAAGACAGATATATGCTTCGAGACAAATTTTTCCAAGGATTCCTCCGAACAGAGGAAACAATCCAGACGCATAAAAATGGCATATCATTTATTACCGGAAAATATAGACAAATGCCAGCGTACGCATACGCACATTTACAAACTGTCTGCATATATCTATTTTCTAAGCTTCGTTTCGTGTAGCAAAAAAATTTCAAGTTGCTATTGTACTAGTTATTCCAAACTCGTCATCCATTTAAGTCGTAAAACAATTCCATCGATACTTAATTCCAAAGGATCTCACAGGGCATAATGGTTCTATGGCTGGTAAACTAATTTGTTATCATGTTCTCTGTTATTTACTAAGCTTATTTACTACAAGGTCAGAAGTATTGGGCACTCAGTGAGAATCAAACTCATAAACACACACAGACACACATATGTGCATACATACGCATACACACATATCTGTGCTAATACCAAAGATAAATATTCTAAGTGAAATAATGTTTAATTAAATGGGAATAATTACTTTACTTGGATTAATAATTCATATTCTTTTTTTGTTTGTTTGTCATTTGTTTATTTCTTGGAGCTTTTTTTGTTCGAGTTTAGAAATTAAATTTCTCTATGATCAGTTAAGTATTTCGGAAACATTGCTTCCTGCTTGTTATTGCTGATTGTTCAAATCTTATCTTCCATTAGAACCTTCATTTGCCTCATGAGGAACAGATTTATTTTACAATTTATCTGATGTAGGCGGGTATTTCGGCTTTCACACACAGAAACATAAAAGTGAAGTAGTGTGTGTGTATTTATTCCAACTCTCTGCCAGAGACACGATGCAACACAGGGTTCGACAGGAGGAAAGCTGGTTTAAATTCAGAGTTTGTCATCAAGACTGGCTGGCATACCTACTATCAAACAATAACTGGACAAAGAAGATTCATGCGTTTCCTATGGGCATTAATGAAAAATAAAAGAAAACTGTCATGTCATCGTGCCTCGATACATGTGTATGTGAGTAGGTACTTCTCTCTCTCTCTCTCTCTCTCTCTCTCTCTCTCTCTCACTCCCTCGCTCGCTCTCTGTATGTGAGTGTGTGTGCTAACGTCTCTCTCTCTCCCTCTCTCTCTCTCTCTCTCTGTATGTGTGTATGTGTGTACTTACGTCTCTCTCACTCTCTCTCTCTCTGTATGTGTGTGTATGCTCACCTCTCTCTCTCTCTCTTTCTCTCTTTGTGTGTGTGTGTGTGCGTGCGTGTGCTTACACCTCTCTCACTCTCTGTGTATGTGTCTGTGCTCATGTCTCTCTCTCTTTCTCTCTCTCTTTCTCCCTGTATGCGTGTGTGTGTATGCTCACCCTCTCTCTCTCTCTCTCTCTCTCTCACTTTCTCTGTATGTGTGTGTGTTTATGCATCGAAATTTGCTGAATGTGCCTGCGTGTATATTATCAACTGTAATATTGAGAATAAATATTAGTGCAGACACACATCTACCAGTAAACAAGGGAAAATCAATAAGTCTGACAAGTTAATTTTCCCTTAAAGAATTTCAGTGTATAATGTTCGATATAGGTTATTAATAATAATAATAATAATCGGTAATTTTTTTAATGAAGAATCTTTTTAATCGGCTAAACTATTCCCGGCTAAACTATTGTGAAATATGTAAGATTTGTTTAAATTTAGCGCGCTAAGATCATTAATACTCAACGTTCCGCCCTAATTTCCCTGCAAAGTCATCAGAAGCTTTTATCTATAAAAGTAATCGGCATATTAAGAAATAATCTAAAAATAGGATTATTGGTATAAACTATAAAGGCGATAAAGAAAAAGTAGAAACTTGTTCAAGTTCTTAGGCCCGGAAGCGATATAAAGATAGGATAACGGACTTTAACTAAGTTAAAACTTAGGGTTAGGTTTCCTTTTCTTTTTTCTTTTTTTTCTTTTTTGTGACCCGCTGTTCATGAACAGCCATCATAGCTGTTTTTGGTCACATCTGTGTCAGGTGCGCAGATCATAAACAACCTCTGGGTCTGGTATAGCCACATTATACCGCCCATGATTAAAATGTCCAATCACAATATTACACAACGTGGGACCCAAGAAACACGCTTGGGTATCATGATCGGCAGGTGCTCTTCTGATAGCCAACATGGGAGACTTAGTCGTCATCCTGCGAATGTAGGCTGCTCTTGTTTCAGTTACATGAATGACGACGTAAGAAATCACAACCATGAAAAACCTAAACGCAAAACATGGACTCGGGAAGACAATCAACTTGCACTTCAGTGATATTTTAGGAGTAACCCTTTATGATTCAGGAAAAGAATGATAGAGATCTGGCAAGAATGTGCGAATTTCCCGACACTAAGCCAAAATCTTGCCGATCAAGTTAGAACAATTATTAAGGAGGGTTGGTTTCCTAACCTTGAAAAACTAGAAATCCATCAGAAAACACATACACAAAATTATAATACAGTACCAGACACATCAAGTGGTGTCAAACAAAAGCAATCTAACTTCGGAGAATGAAAACACCGTACTACCAAACAATACACAACCAAACAACCATAAAGAAACATTATCACAAGAACAAAAGATAAATCTAGAAAACGTACAGAGAATCATGAATAGTGAAAAGACTACCCTAGCATCATTAAGAAACATAGAATGGAGAACACTTAAGATAGAAACTGAAAAAATAAATCAAGTACTACAGTACACACCAACGAACAATATAACCGAGTTAAATGAACTAATCTATGCAGGAACGAAATTAATTTCTGAGAAAATTGGGATCCCCTCAAAAAGCACGAAGAAAAAGTCGAAACCAGGATGTGAAATTCGACTAGAAACGCAAATAAAAAAAACTACGGAAACAGGTCAGAACGATAAAACAAAAGAGAGACGCTGAAATATGCGGGAACAAAAAGGAAAAGGCAGCAAGAGAAAAAATAATACAACTTGAGGAAATTAATCAGAAAGTACTGGCGAAGAAAGGGAGATTAAAGAGATATCGACAAAAAGTAAAACAATACAGACAAAACAGGACTTTCCAAAACAGCGAAAGAAAATTCTATCAACAATTTGGAGGGGGTGACATGAAAACATACCAACAACCGGATGCCAAAGAAACCGAACGAATTTAGACTAAAATATGGCAACCGAAAAAAAAAACCTGAAGAAAGGGCTGAATGAATAAACAATGTTACAAGAGAACTAGAAGGACTTGAAGATGGCCTCAAAGCGGAAATACACATCGATTTACTGAAAACAACACCAAAAAGAATAGCAAACTGGAAAACGCTAGGCCATGATGGAATACATGGTTTCTAGTTCAAGAAATTCACCTCCATTCACGACAAACTAGCACTAAAAATGAACAGATGCTTGCAAGGAATACAGGTAACAGAGTGGATGACCAAAGGAAAGACTACATTGATACAAAAGGACCCAAGAAAAGAAACTGCTCCAAACAATTACAGACCGATAACTTGCCTACCAATGATGTGGTAAATACTAACAGCAAAAATAAGAGAAAAGATCAACGTTCGCTAACAAACCTAGGATTGCTCCCTGACGAACAGAAAAGATGCTGCAAAGGATCCAGGGGCACAGTAGAATTACTTTACATAGATCAACACATCCTGAATGAGACCAAGACCAGACGGAAAAATCTAGCTATGGCCTGGATTAACTACAAAAAGGCATATGACATGGTTCCACAAAGCTGGATAATAAACTGCCTCAAAATGTACAAAATATCACATGAAGTCATAAACTTTATCAAAAAAAAACCATGAAGACCTGGAGAGCGGAATTGACAGCGGGGGGGGGGAGAGAAGATTAGCCGAAATAAAGATCCAAAGAGGTATTTTCCAAGGAGATGCACTATCACCTTTACTATTCATAATAGCCATGATGCCACTTAACCACATACTCAGAAAATGCACAGCCGGATACAAACTTAGCAGATCGCAAGAAAAGATCAATCACCTAATGACATCAAACTATTTGCAAAAAATGAAAAAGAACTGGAAACCCTCATACACGCCGTTAGAATATACAGTCAGGACCTAGGAATGGAATTTGGCATTGAAAAATGTGCTATGCTAGTCATGAAAGGGGCAAACGACATATAACTGACGGAATGGAACTACCAAATCAGGAGAAAATTAGGACACTCGGAGAAAATGAAAACTACAATTACTTAGGTATCTTGGAGGCTGACAATATCAAACAAGTGGAAATAAAATACAAAATTC
>OY757909.1:41550026-41567526 GCA_963585895.1 Sepioteuthis lessoniana
CAAAGACTTGAAAAATGGTACTTGATACCTCCTTGCTTGACACTCAGCTTTATAAGGTACGTATCAAGGGTACAGTGGAGCAATCGGGGGGGGGAGGAGTAGCGCCCTCCCCAACTCCTCAGTGTAGTAGCTATTGAAAAGGGAGCCTTCTGGTCGCCCTCGACTATCGTTGCCAACTTTACTTATTATTATTATTATTATTATTTGTAAAGTAACGAAAAAATAAATTACAGATGGTTCCTGTGCTTCTCGTGTTGTCTTGCACGGCAAAAGGGTTAAATTAATTTCAAGGGTTAAGGCTCCCCTGGGCGTCTTCTAAAGATTTGTCTCAAGCTAATGTAACCGGTCGACCTAAAGGCTATCCATCATTGTGTTTCAGGAAGGACAGGCGAAATCCCAAAGGAATCTGACTTTTGTGTCTTTAGGAGGCCAAAATCAGTATGAGCTGCAGTATGGAAGAGAAAAGAAATTAAGAAAGAAATGAAGAAAAGAAAGAAGAAAGGAAAAAGAGGAAATAATAGAAAAAAAGGCATCCAATCGGGAATAGAGTTCAAAAAAGAAAAAAAAAGAATGAGAGAAGGAAATTGAAAGAAAGAAAAATATGGAAGCAATGAAAAAGAAGAAAAAAACATAAGGAACGAAGGAGAGAATAAGATAGAAGAAAAAGAAAATAAATAAACAAACCAACAAAAAACAAGTTAAGAAAAAAATTAAAAAAAGGAAAAAAAGTGAACCAAAATAAAAATAACGAAAGAATAATAAAAAAAATAGGATGAAACGAAAATTAAGAAGGGTAAAGTGAAGGAAAAAAAAGATAAAAAGAAGTATAAAAGAAAAAGGAAATGGGGCAAGATGTTACAAAAGAAAAAAATAGAGAACTTAGAATTTACTAAGCTTTTCTTAGTCTGGCACATAGACCCCATATTGCTTGCGGTACCTGCCATTATCAAGTGGCAACTAGGGTTTTAAGTCTGACTTGATCATCAGTAAAAGGGAAGATATTCTTTTTCAGTTTGCCAGATAAATATTTTCTATCAGCACTAATAATTGAACAAGGGTTTAAAAAATTAACATTTTGAATGCTGTTTTTAAGGCAAGCATGACTTCGTCATTAAGAAAGGTAGCACAACAAAACGTTTATATATATATATATATATATATATATATATATATATATATATATATGTGTGTGTGTGTGTGTGTGTCTGTCTGTCTGTCTGTGTCTCTGTGTGTCTGTGTCTGTGTGTGCACGCGTGTGTGTGTGTGTGTGTTTTACCCTTATATTTCTACAGTATTAAGTTATAGTTAGTACGCTATCAACAGTGCGTACTTCGAGTGGTGTAAGGGTTAACAAGCTTGGTTTGTAGCCCATCTTTATTGATTTTGGTTCTCATTAGGTACTTTTTCTGGCCTTGTGCCAAAGTAAGGTAAGCTTAGAAAATGACAAACAAAAAAAGAAATTGCTTGAGAATAATTGTATAGTGGTAAACAAGTGAAAAAAGTTTCGAAGAAAGAATGAAACAATGGATAGAAAATAAACGGAAAAGGAGAGTAAGGAGTCTACACGTGTTTAGGAAGGAGACCATTTGGGAAGCAGAAAATAGTAAGCTTAATAAAGCAGAGAAAAAGAAGGAAGTAGAAAACAATTGAAGAGGGTTTTGTATTTCTGTTTCTTTTTCTTTTTTTTTTCTTTTTAGTTTTTTTCTGTGGGCAGTGATAATTATTATTCAACAAGACAAACCAAGCTTGACGGGCATTTGGGCACGCACGAGCCATCATTGCAATTTGAGAATTTGACTAAGAAATGGCAAAAATTCGTGTGACTCCTTTAACTTCAAATTCTCTCTGTCTCTCTGTCTCTCTGTCTCTTTCTTTCCCTCTTGTCCATTCGGCTGGGGCTGTTGAGTACACTGACTGCACCTCTACAAAGGGTCAAGAACCTCCCAATGAGTGTCCTGTATATGAAACTAAGTAATCTGATGGTGAGATCCCTGTAATGCTGGGGCTTTGGGGAATGCGGAGTACCCCTTCAATGCCATTGCTTCCAGGTCCACTCTGGCCCGGCATGGTAGCACCTGATAGGGCCCTATCTATGGGTTAAATAGAACTAACGGCATACTCATGCTAAACTGAATTGTTTGATTAAACTGAATAGCTTGAAATAGAAATGTTTTTGACAATTGAACTACGCTTACATTTGAACTGCGTGCTTATGCTAAGCTGAATTATTTCAAATTGAACTGTTTTCAACATTGAAACTGTACTTACACTAAATTGAATTGTTATATATAACTGCTTGAATAGTTTGAAATAGAACTGTTTTTGACACTTAAACTGCGTACTCATACTAAACTGAATTGTTTTAAATAGAACTGATTATTTATATAAAAATGAATTTGGCGTTAAATAACCGACAAGGGTTGATAAAACACAACAAACCAAACCAAACCATCTCTCTCTCTCTCTCTCTCTCTCTCTCTCTCTCTCTCTCTCTCTCTCTCTCTCTCTCCTACACGCAAAAACATGCAAAAAAGACATTCACATATTATTTCCCACATAGATAAACACAAAGGTACAGATGAATATATTTCTCTCTCTCTCTCTCTCTCTCTCTCTCTCACACACACACACACACACACATACTCACAAACACGAACTTGGAATATACCTACATTTCGTTAGTCAGAGGCCTGGCTACCCGATTTAACGGACACCCATATAGCGGATTTAACGAATCTTATCACAGGGTTGAAATAGGACCTCGGTACGTTTGAATTTTGAAAAAGAAAGCTCGATAATTTTTACCAAATAAGGCTAAAATAAACTATATTTATGCAAACATTAGTCATTGTGGAGAATTTTAGGATTGTGGCCATAACGGGAAAAGCTACTGATTCTGTCAAAAGGGGAAGTAAATATAACATTTTCTTTATTATAATGGAATAAATTTCACTGCCTAACTAAAGTACAGGAAATTCGAGTCGTAAGGGCAAAATTTTGTGAATTTAACATTTAATATTGGCTATGTATTGCTTTACATTTAGAATATTGATCTAACTATATAATTTCACTTTTTAATTAGACACAAACACACACACACACACACACACACACACACACACACACACACACACACACATACACATTGCATCGAGGATCTGGAAGCAATAAGCATAAAGAATATTTAAAAAAAGCTATATGTATATACACTGATAAAGTGGTGCAGCAAAATTATCGTCCCAACAAAGGAGTGTATGAACTTTTTCGTTTTATCGATTTTTGAAATTTTATTCATTATTTTATATTTCACATTACTTTTACATATGCCTGAATTAATATATATATATATATATATATATATATATAGGGTGCGGAAGCATAATATGGAATAATTTTAAAAACATTTTTTTAGTCTGATTTGTCCAATTTTCGAAAAAACCCGATAAATATAAATTTTCCTGATTGACTCTATTCAAACACTTATTTATTAAAAGTCAGCCCAATATGTGTGAGCAAGAACAGAAACGACAAAGAATCTATGATTAGCTTAACGCCGAAACCAAGTCAAAGTTTCTTTGTTTACCGTATACAAACCAAAGAAGAAAATTTTACAAAAAAAATACTTTTTAAGTAAAAGGGGAACCAGAGGATTGAAAAAAATTAAAAGAAGACTTTTTAACGGCTCCGGCGACGACAATTAAGAAGGACCCCACAATGTCAATAAGAAAACACGCTAATGAATTGAAAGTTCACGAGAAAACTGTGAAGACAGCAATTAAACAAGACCCTAACCCCCTTGATTACTCTATAAGGGGCGTTTTAGAAAACAAAACAAATGCAACTCCCATCCAAATATTGGTTTGCTTAAGATTTCTGATGACGAGGAATGGAATAAAATATCTGAAGTATTTATTTTGAAGATATGTATGTAAATTGTTTTGAAGGCGTATTGATAAAAAATTGAAAAAAATGATAGCCATATTGAGTAAATTTATTATTGTGTGTCTATCTTCTTATTTTGCTGTTTATTTTTTAAACTAAAATTGATCTTGCTTTATAATAGAGTTGTTTATTTTTATACTAGGATATTCCTAATTTATCTTCCCCACTATATATATATATATATAGCAACAAATGAAACCGAAGATTTATTTGTAATGACAATAAAAAAATAACAAGCTAGCTAACCGGTTTCGATCCTCGCTCAACAGAGCTAGATCGAGAATAATATCGAATAAAAAAAAAACTCTATGGGAAATATATGGGATGGAGAGAGAAAAAAAAGTTAAATTTTGCATTGGAGACTATATACAAAATCTATTATCTCTATCTCTCTCTCTCTCTCTCTCTCTCTCTCTATATATATATATATATATATATATATATATATATATATATATCCCATAGCTTTTTTTTTATCTGATATTATCCTCGATTTAGCTCTGTTGCGCGAGGATCTAAACCTGTTAGCTAGCCTGTCATTTTTTTCTTTTTATGCTTTTATTCTCAATATGAATAAATCTTTGGGTCTATTTGTTGCTATAATTAAGTTCTGAATCCCCCAAAATATCTATCTATCTATTTATCTATCTATCCCTATATATATATATATATATAAACATTATATTAATATTATTATTTTCTGCTCTCTTTCTCTCTCTCTCTCTATATATATATATATGTTTGTGTATATATATATATATATATATATATATATATATTGAATACTAATAATTTTCCCCGATGAAGGAGACGGAAAAGGTCTAAAAATAATGAACGCATTTTTTGCATCTATTGCTTCCATACGTAAACTGGCTTAAGATAGATAGATAAATAGATAGATAAATAGATAGATTACTTTGAAACAAATAGCATACCATTGATTTAAAAAGCAAAAACCTCAAATAAAAAATGATTGTTATTTTAAATATATTTCATAAACATCTGTAAACTTTTTTTTTTTAAAGTTGTTTTCATAGATATTTTTGCCCAGAATATAAAATAAAACAGTTTTGTCAAAAACATTTTTTAACTGGGTTTACTTTTTTTACCTTAATATACTCCTCTCTTTTTTTTCTGTCCTTTTCATACATTAAACATGAAACGATTATCATGGACTACTTATTCAAAAATATTTCTTAATATTGATTATTAATTTTTTGAGTACACCTTGCTCAATACGAGGCAAGAAGAAATATCTGTAAGAAAGATTGTGCTACGCCAACCAGTCTCCCTATTGTGTTTTTTTCAACCAGAAAATCTGGATTTTCACACTCTTGGCTTTTACCTTGACTAACACCGACATTTAGTGGGAAGTACACAAACTCTCTTCCCTCGTAACACCAGGTCTGGAGTGGAATTCGAACGTACGCCAGGAGAACCCGGATCACGAAAACTTATTTTTTACTTTCTTTTCTTATTTCTTCATTTTTTTTTAAATATTTACCCCAAGCAAACTAATTGCTTTATACTCAGGCTTCCTTCGCGTCCTTGATTTTTGTGAACAAACAGCAATTGGTGGTGGAGGCGACGGTGAAGTGATTTTTCCACAATGTGTTTATTTCATTTTTAAGTGTGCAGATGAGATCAAAGAAAAATGATAGTCTTCACTAATGTGGTCAATTCTTTATATATATATATATATATATTACTTATTTTTTATAATTTTTGTTCATTTCTTTTTTTTTTTTTTTGCTTTTTTTTATCTGCTTCTTTATTTCCATGTCTTCTCCATCTATCTATATTGAGCGTTGAACTCTGGTCCATCACACAAAAGGAATGCGAGCAAATATACATGCACCATTGTAACGGACAAGAAGATACAAAAGACAATTTAATAGTTAACCTATTTTTATTTGACCGATCGCCATCACAAGTATCTGTTGAATGAGAAACACAGACAAAAATATTTACAATTGTATGAAAGATTTTCTTGTTTATATATATATATATATATATATATATATATATATATATATATATATATATATATATATATATATATATATATATATATATATATATATATAAGTTTTGATAGCGTTGAACTAGAGCAACGGACTTTGGTAACTGTCAGTTTCTCGCCTAGCCAAACTACATTATATATATATATATATATATATATGTGTGTGTGTGTGTGTGTTTAGAATATCCCTTTGAAAAATGGTTGCGGTAATCTTTAGAAAATTATATAAAATTATGGTACTTACATTCACAATCCAAACAAAAATCAGGTACGGTCATTGTCTTCTTTTTGCATATTCAAAAATTAAACAATGCCCAATCTTAAAAAGCATTCGGATATATTTTTCAAGGGGGTAAAATAAGATACAATGAATGAAAAATATTTATACGAATAGATGTTTATTAAACTAAATACATATTTCTAATTTGATTAATTGTTTTATTAATCAATTAACATTAAGGTTTGAGTTCGGGTATATTTAAATGGTGAATGACCAATTTTATATTTTCACATAAATTCTGAGAGATATGAGTCGATTATCTGAAAAATAAACTTGTCACTTTTCTACTGAGATTTCATCATAGTTAGTCTGAGGATATGGTTAGTGAAATCAATATGGCCGCCTTTTAACATTAGATTTTGTTCATTTTTAACTACTTAAAAGAAGACAATGACTAAAAAGTATTTTTATCTGAATTATAAAATTAAGTACTACATTTAAGTGTTCGCCAATGGTCCGGGAGACCGAGTTTCAATCCCAGGTCGAGTCATACCAAAGACTCAAAAAATGGCACTTGACGCTGCCTTGCTTAACACTCAGCATTATCAAGGGAAAGGAGTAGTGCCCTCCCCAATACCTCGGTATAGTAGTTGTTGAAAAGGGAGCCTTCGGGTCACTCTGGACTAAGGTCGCCAACTTTACTTTTATGCATCCTATTTTTTAAACATTGTTGCAGCCATTTTTCTAGGGGGGGGGATATTCTAAATAAATTCATACTAGCTGTTGTGTAGACGCTTCGAGGTGACATTTTTCCAGGATAATTGGCAGTCATAAAAAAAAAAACACCGATTTTGTTTTTAGATTTTTGTATATAGATACTGCCGGTCATTATGCTGAATGAAAATAAAGACATTTACGATGTGTGGCTGATTATGTTTATGTTTTTATTGTTGTTTTCACAAAATAATTAAATCTTAATTTCTCATTTTGTGCTCGTGTATTAAATATTTTTCAAAGGAAAAATGTAAAATCTTAAGCATTAACATCCATTGAAAATTAAAAATTAATAAAATTAAACTAATACCCTTGGGGACGGTATGAATCCAATTATTCTCCCTCCAGCTATGGGTAAATAGCAGGGCAGACTAGGTTCTTCAGCCTTGGTGAGGCAACTAGTCTAGGAGAAGGAAAACTCGGAATTCAAACCTGTTAAACTGCACTAAAAAATTGACCTTGTGTCATATCCTACCCGAGCGCAAGGGTTGGTAAATATATATAAGAGTTATTCTCAAAACTATAGTTTATATCAATGAAAATAAAACAAAACAATAAAATTACAAATAAAAGAGAACAGTTACTTATTAAAGCCTCCATTTTAAAATCATAATGCAAATTAGATATTTCATGACTATGATAGACGCTATTTTTTGTGCATACATTACACATTTCACTTTGATCATTTAATGATTTAACATCATGAAGACCGTTTGTGCGGAAACATGTACAAAAATTTATCGGTTAAATTTTGGAGCGAGATTTTTTATCATTTCCCTTTACTTCTCTTCAATTTTTTTTCTTTATCTTTTGAATTGTCTTCCGACATAAATCATCTGAGAAAATTACAATGAGAAAAAATTTAAACGATATGAAAAATTTAATGCTTATATAGAATAGCATGTTTTCATTGAAACTTTGCTTAATTTTAATTAAATTTGCCTAAAATGTGGACACAAGTGGAATGTTTACATTCACAGTTCAAATTAGTCCAGTTTTCTGTCATTTGCTTCATCTTTTACTGAGTCTCAAAATTACGTCTTCAACTAACCGAAACGGTTTTTACGGAATTCACTTTTCATATAAGTTTAAACAATTTTAAATACATTAGCATTATGAACTAATAATACATTTAAAAATAGGAAATTTTGAATATACAATAGTATTTGAAAACGTAATTATTCTTTTATTGTTTTTAAACTTTCTTAATAGTTTTTCATAGAAAAAATAGACAAAATATTTTCATGAAAACATTTTTAGAATAAAAAAAAAAATTCAAATTCAAATTTTCAAAGTAGTTTCGATTAAAAGTTGGGGAAATTCAAAATGGGAATTTGGAGAAACACATAAAGACTGGAATTTGGAAGTGAAGATATAAGAATTATCATTACAGCAAACAAATCATTACACATTCAAATATTTGACTAATATTCTCTTTGCATCTTTTTAACAAATTTTTGTATTCTATTCATGCCATGATTACATCTTCTTCTTCTTCTTCTTCTTCTTCTTCTTCTTCTTCTTCTTCTTCTTCTTCTTCTTCTTCTTCTTCACATTGTAGTCTGGATAATCTCTAGTTGTCCTATTTACAAGACTTTCAGTCCCTTCTCCAGTCCTTTGAGGAATGTTCCGTGCGGACCAATGACAATTGTCACACAGTCACCTTTCTTCTTCTTCTTCTTCTTCTTCTTATTATTATTATTATTATTATTATTATTATTATTATTATTATTTCGATCCTTATAGGGTTTTTTTCTCACCAGAGTTTAAGTTTCAGTAGCAGCAATTCTCCTCAGGTCTGCAAGTCTCTCCTGATTATTCTAGCCGATCTTGGCAATGCTGTGGTCTGAATGATATCAATTCTTCTTTTGATTTCCAAGTCTCCAAATCTTTTTTCCAAGCCTTTGGGAACGATTCCAATTACGTAAGAGTGACGTAGTGTAAATTGAAGTTACTACAATTGGCACGTCACCCTTACATTCCACAGTTTGTTTGATTTTATTTCTCTGGTAAGTTCCAAGTATTTGCCTAATTATTATCATTATTATTTTACTCCTTTGAGAGTTTTTCCCACCAGCGTTAGCTAATGGTGTTTCATTAGAGTTTAAGTGACAGCAAATTTCTTCAAGTCTCCAGGACACTTATCAGTATTCTGGCCGATCTTAATGCAATAAACAAGATGGTCTTCACTCGTCCTCTTATTTCCAAGTCTTCCAGTCCTTTTACCAATCCTTTGGGGATTGTTCCAAGCACACCAATTACAACTGGTAACACCGTCACTTTTATGTTCCATAGTTTTTTTTAGTTTCCTGTCAATATCTAGATATCTATCTCTCTTTTCGCTTTCTTTTAATTTTACTCTGCGGTATGCCGGGACGGCAAAGTCTAATATTTGCAGGCTCTCTCTCTCTCTCTCTCTCTCTCTCTCTCTCTCGTTTGTTGTTGTTGTTGTTGTTGACTACCATCAAGTCTCGTCGTCTGGCCGAGATTGGGTGATCTGTTTGTATCTCAAAATCACAGAGAAGTTTGTGCGTCTCAGAGCAGATTCTGGGTTGTGCATATATCACTTTTTCGTATGGTAAAATTTAAATTTCTTACCCAATTCCCTGTGGATCACCTTCCCTACCCAGTTGTGTCAAGTCTTCTACTCTTTTGCCCTAATTTGCTACATTCACTGATTATGTGATTGATCATTTCGTCTCTATCACCACATAAGCTACATTTTCAATTTTGTAGCGTATTATTATTATTATTATTATTATTATTATTACTTGCATGAATCCGTAAGTGTACTTAGCACTTATTTGTCCACGCTAGACAAGTGGACATAATATTTTTAATGTATGATATGGTCAGTTGAAACGTCACGGAGATCTAACTTTATCTCCGTGTGCAGTTTTGTTACATAATTCCATTGTCACGACACTATACAAGATTTGATAAGATATGTTTAGTGGGACCACATTGAACTTCAACGAATCAGTTTGTCAATGTATGCTTCAGATATGTTCAATTCCTGCTGCTAAGTTGTGATATTTAGTAGATATCGGATTTAGCTGATCTTATTTAACTTTTTGCCGGTTTTGTCATTAGTTCTGCTGGGTGGCAACTTTCTCTCCTCTCAGTCAGACTGAGGCAAGATGTTAGGAAGTCGGTTTAGACTCCTACAGCCAGTTCATTTGACAGATAATATTAGTTTACATGGTAGCAGCAGCAGTGGAACTTGCCTTGACACTAAAATAGATTCTCTGATAATTCATACTGCCAGTTTTCGATAGCTATGGCTATCAACTTATCCTTTTTAAAGGTTGGTTGCAACTTTATCATTATTATTAATCACAATTATCTAAAGATAAAGAGAGATACAGTGTCACAAGGTCTGGAAATTCTTCTCATATCATGGGGCATAACATACATTTGATAGAGAGTCTGCTCCGGTTATAAATTTAGTTCTTTTGTATTTATCAAATAGTTGTGTATGGTGCAAATACATGAAAATAAATAAAACAAGATAATAACGAGGCTGTTGTCTTGTGATAGGTCTACAATGGCAACCAAGTGCGAGTTTGAAACATCATACTCAAGGGCCAAGACACAAGAAACTAACCACGTGGTCTCAGACATAAAGACGCATTGTACCAAATTCCAACTCTCTCTCTCTCTCTCTCTCTCTCTCTCTCTCTCTCTCTCTCTCTCTCTGGACGGGCGCCCGTTACGGCAAGATATTTTTGGGATGAAGCAGAATTTTATGTCTCCTTCCTCCAATCTGTTTTTCGTTCCTAAGTACGATACATGTTAGAAAAATCTTTATTTCATTTTCGTAATTTATCGGTTCTCTTTCTTTCTTAATAAAAAAGGACTTTTACATATCTAGGCAGTTACGATATGAACATTTTTACCGTTTATAAAATAGTAGACAGTTATAACTCTATTCTCAAAGTCATATTCCTTAGTAATCACTCTTGTAATGGAGTTGTTGCCTACGTTAACAATAAACATATATATCTTTTACTCAAGATGTTTTTTCTTTGTTGTCTCGTTGTGTTTATCGGTATATTTTTTCGCATTTCAGGAATTGCCTGAAAAAAACTTTGAAAGAATCATATTATTCTTAAATGAGATGTGATTAAAGCCTTGATAAATCATCATCCTCATTAAAAGCGTATGAACAGTAGGGATTCCTTGGAATCTCTCTTGCCAACCGTCCCTATTGATCATCACTCTTAACAAGTTATCTAGATGGCATCCAACGTCGTCACAGAGCAGATTGATGTAAGTTTTTGCCGCCAGGTTCACACTGGTGTGTCTATGTGTAGTAGTCCACAGGAGAACGTCGCTTAAGAGTTCGTCTTTACTTCTGTAACAGAGCTCAGTGTATCTTGCTTGTCTTAAAGCATTATTTTACACAAATAATTATTTTCAACATAATCTTCTTTTTTTAATGTACATAAACAACCTTTAATTACGTTGAATGAACATTATTCAATAAAAATTTCAGATGAAAATTCAGTTAATAACAACGTATCAAGCCATGGAATTACTGATCCTTCCTTGTACATTAATATCTATATTTACAGATATACTTATCATTGAACCCGATGGATATTTACTAGGAAGGTAACAGAAATTTACTGCAAGTTTTCTGATACTTATGGGAGAGTAATTTATCAAAATAATCACCTGGTGAATCAGAAAGTTTGCAATTATATTTGAACCTCACATGACGTTCACACACACACACACACACACACACACACACACACACACACACACACACACATATATATATATATATATATATATAAGGTAACTCTCTATCTTCAAGGTTACTTTGGTTCATATTTCTAGCATTAATAACAGTAAGTATAATTCAGAATATACGAAAAATCTTACTTAGTACGCTTTTTTCTAAATAGAATTCATCAAGTTTCTGTACCAGTGCAGATTTGCACTGCTGATACTTAACAACTGACCATTCTATAAAAACCAAAACGATATTTTCTTTTTTTCTTATATCTTTAAAAACAAATGTCTTTAATGCAGGTTAAGCACCTGTCTCAGTCACAAATAGAATCATTGCAGTTAACCGCTGAATTTCTAGGCCAGCGAAACAGATCACAGACCCCCTCCCACACAGTCAAGCACATAGATAGCTGAGGAGACCAATCTTATATGATTAAATATGTATAACATTACAATAAAGAGAAAAACTATTTGCAGTCAAAATTTTGTGATTGAGTTGAAATAAAAATATATTCTTTGAGAAACGGGGAATAAAACACATTTTAGATCTTTAAAGAATAGCTTTATGTTTTCAGCCCGAAATCTATTTGTCTTAATCATATTTGAAGGATTTCGTTTGTTTTCATGGGCCTGCAATAACTAACCACGTTATTTTCATTTATTTATTTATTCTTTTTCGGTTTCTTTGTTTAATGACATATCAACCTTTGTAGGTTATTTAATGCCAAAGCCATCCTTGTAGAAGACCAGCAGTGATGCTTTTTAACCCATAGCTTGGATAATAAAGGAATTTATAGCTTTCCTAAGAGTATTAGTCCGAAAGTGAACGTAATAGCGCGACTCTCTCACTTTGAGTTTGCCATCCAGTACTTTTACCATTACGCCACGAGAAATCCTCGTTATTGTTTTCTCCGCGAAAATTATTATGAACATTGTCAATCAAATTCATTTAAATCGACTGGCTAAGGCATGAAAATAAGACAAAACTATAAAAGATAGTGAGAGAGGATGTCAAAAAACAAATTCAAGAACAAATGAAAATTTTATTCTTTTGAAATAGACTTGAGAGAATAGCTCTTCTACTCGGGAGGTCACCAGTGATACACACACACACACACACACACACACACACACACACACACACACATATATATATATATATATATATATAAGTGATTTTTTTAACTACGATTTATTTAATGTTTAGATTTACAGTGTTTTGATTTTGGTAATAATACCCAAATGGACTCTGTTTTGATTGTATAATGTTCCACTACAAATTATAAAATCCCAGTATCTGGTCAAGAAGGAAATTAACTTTTTCTTTAAAAATGTTAGATGATTGTTTAGTTGAGTTTTATGGCATATCAACCTTTGTAGGTTATTTAATGCCAAATCCTGTTTATAGGTATATTAAACCTATGAATTGTAAAAGAATATTTCGTAGATAACATTTTTTAAAAGTCAGAACTCATTTGTTTGCATACAATTAAATGGTTTCAAGTATTGCTATTTAAAACTAACAATTTAACATCCACCATTTCTTTGCTCACAGTTGAATGGTTATACATGTGATTTGTAACTAAACTGTTCGTAGGTTTGGTTTGGTTTTATGTCATATCAACAATTATCGGTTATTTAATGCGAAATCCTGAATAAACATCTATATTATATGCATATGATTTGTAAACATTTTGCTGAAAATGTTTTTAAACAAACCTGAGCTCATTTTTCTCCCAGTTAAATGTTTTCAAGTATTTCTAATACGAAACATTCTATTTACTATTAATAGTTAAATGGTTTCAAGTATTGCTATGTAACAGTAACAATTCAACATCAGTTATTTGTTTGTACACATTTAAGTAGGTATACATGATAAGTAAAAGATTTGTTTGTCCGTAATTTCATTTTTAATTTTTAAGTGGATGGTTTGTAGGTAACGTTCAAAAGAGATTGAGCTTATCTGTTTGCCGACAGTTAAATGGTTTCAAATTTTGTAGTTATTTAATATACTTTCTAGATTGAGGATGGCAACTACACGGTCAGTGTCACTATGTATATTTTCTATACTATAAGATCTTCGTAGGGATTTTGGGAGAAAAGTTTTAGTCTGTCTTTGACGGGTTGTAGCGGATGGACTGGAGAATTTTGTAAGAGCTGTTTTGTTGGAGATTTTCGACTTTTATAAGGATTTCTAGATTATTTTCTAGATTGAGGATGGCAACTACTCGGTCAGCGTCACTATGCATACTTTCTATACTGTAGGATCTTTGTAGGGATTTTATCGATCCCTGAGCATTGCACGGTTTATTCATTCTTGATGTTAAGAAGACTGAATCGAATTTTGCAGTGAGCAGTTTGAATGCTTGGTTTGGTTTGGTTTTTTTTTTTTTATGGCATATCAACCTTCGTGGATTATTTATCACCAAAGCCATACTTTAAGAAGACCAGCAGTGATGTTATTTAACCCAAAGCTGGGACAGTTTGAATGTGCTTTACAGGTCTTTCATTGTTCATTTTGGTATTCATATGTATTTTTCCAGCTTGACCAATGGGAACAAGTGGTTTTTGTTTGAGTTATTCCGGCTTTTTGGGAGACAATTTTTATTGTTTTTGACGGGTTGTGGTGGATGGATTGTAGACTTATGTAAGAGCTGTTTTGTTGGAGATTTTCCACTTTTAGGAGAGGTTCGAGTTGGAATGGTAGATTTTACGTGTGTTTTTCCTATGACTATCTCATTGGATTTCTCTTTATCTGTGACTTCTTGTCATTGAATTTGTGCTTGCTGAAATTTTGGCCAAGTGTAGTTTTTTCAGATGCTCCTGAAACTTTGACCTATCATACGGTTCCAACTGGATCAGTTTCACTAACAGGGCTCTATATTTGTTATCGTGATTGATTGGGTCCACCCTCCGTCCAACAGAAGTATAAGTGTTTTCTCCCATAGAGGACCCTTGCTTCCAGGAAAGTTATATTTCTTCTGTGCTTTACTTCTAATATTTCCTTTTCTTTTTTTTTTTAAACGTTCCAAAATCTTGAGTAAGCCAGATGATCTTGTCGGCACTTTAGACATCTAATATCCTTTAAGCAATCTTCCTCCACGTGGTCTTTTTCACCGCATTTGTCACATGCCTCTCGTCCTCTTCAAGCTTCTCTCTGGCATCCATATTTTTGGCATTTGAAACACCTCAGGGGTGCTGGCACATATTGTTCAACCCTCTGGAGACAACGGCTTATCTTCACTTCCCCTATGTATGGGACTGATTAAATGTCAAGATGTAGATGTTGGTCTGGATTTGTTCTTAGCCTTTACTAATGGTAATTCTTCTGATGTGTGTTATTCCTTGTTTTCCAGGGCTGCTGTCATTTCCTCTGCCGTAGCCAAAGCCAATTCCCTACTTCTGATAACTCCTTTAAAAGTGCTCAGTCTTTCATGGGAATATGCACTGCATTTGGTAGTGCGGAAGCTTTTCATTTTGATGGTGTTTAAGACCTGCCTCTGGCTGTCCACCTCGACAAGTAAGTTTCCATTTCGTGTTTTCTTTACGTTTTTGTGGGTATCTCTCGGTTCGATAACCTTTTCTATTAAGAAAGAGGAGAATATAGCTACGTAGACGTTCTCCATAGATCCAATGACAATGAATCTAGGGAAGTCAGCTGCCTCATTCTCCGATTCTGATTCGGATAAATGTCTTTTTGTTTTTATTAGGAGACATCAAAAGTGATGTGTATTTTTTGCTAGTTCTGTGTTCCAACTCTCACCACTGAGTCCAATTTGGGTTGGAAATATACAATGGGGGAAATCCTTTCGTCTTGATTGAGACGAGGATACACGACCAGTATACTCGAACTGGGGATAGGTTTTCAAGTCCTTGCCAATTTCATGTTTTCAGCAGTGGTCAAATTCCAATTCTATTAACGCAATTAACCCTCAGCTACCGTCTTCTAGCACCTAAAAGATAAGAGTTGGGAGCTTGCTGCAGATGCAGATTGAAAAATACGATTGCAACAAAATATACAGGTGCTAGAGCTTGGCACGACAAGCCAATTGATCGGATCGGGCCTGTCCGACCCCGCGTTTAGTCCAATAAGAGCCGAAATGGTGTGTTGCAGGTTATTTGACCACTCAGTTGCCGGGCCAATACTGCTCAACCACCAGGATCCCGTCCTTAAGTAAAATAGGTCTCTACCCACAACCAATAGGTGGCCTCGTTGTGGGGGTTTTACCCCCCTTTAGAGATGCAGTCAGCGTATTCTACAGCTCCAGCCAATAGGATTGAAAAATGTTAAAGATGCACCCATTTATTGGTGATACTATATATATGTATATCGCGAACTTGCTCAATCATATAAATGCAATCATTTACGATAAAGAGATTCATATATGGATAAAGAAAGGGGGATTGGAGAAAAGTAGATATATATTCAAACTCACCCATCTCTTCTTGGGAATTAGCACTGATATATATTTTTATAAAATAACGGTATTCATATCAACATGTAATAAATTTCCTATTATCCTACAGGTAATGTCATCGTCACAATCTTAAAATATTAACATTATTCGTTCATTCAATGAAGAGACCAGCTATGCATAAGCAAGCATGTGCATCCGTACATTTAAGTGTTCACAGTTTAATCAACTACAGTATCTTCCCACTGTTCCCCAAATATGAATATACTGTTCTTCATCTAAATGGTTCCATTAGTTTGACAGAATACGATAGGTACGATGACGTAGGCAAAGGGAAATAATTACTTTCTAGCGACAGAAAAACATTTACAAGCTAGGTTTCTAAGTCTTCTAATATCATGAGGTATATGTTACATTTAACAGATGCATTGATGAAAAGTCTGCTTCAGTTGCATAATTATTACACAATCCTTGCAAAACTTATCAAATTCGCACACTAAGATGTTCACCATGTTTTTTTTATTTAATTGTAAATGAAATAGTAATGGACAAAACCCAAAACATTCTTATTAAATACCTGAACATTCTGGCTTCATAAAATATACCTTAAACAAACTGCCAGAAAAAAACCCAGAAAATTTCCCCCGACAACCAAGATATGAATTGCATGTCCTTTAAAATACATTAGAGATGGCAATCATTACCTCAATATGAAGTTATTTTTCTGGATGATAATGCATCTTGTCTTAGAGAAAATCGAATTAAAGCTTTTCTTTGGGAAAGGCATATAAAATCTGTGACATGACCAACGAACGGTCTGGATCTAAATCCAACAGAACATTTATGGTGAATTTTAAATTATCTTTGAGGACGCTACATCCACCAAACAAGATCTGTAACTGCTATTCGAGAATGTTAAAAACACTAAAACACGAAAAAATATAGCTTTGAATTAGTGAACTCCATACCTGAAAGACTTAAGTTTGTTATAAAAGCTTACGGAGGACAGCAAAGTATTAATTCTTTTCTTTTCGGTTTTTTTTTTGTAGGTCATAATATCACTTGCATGTTCCAGACACAATACTTGCACTCTTCAAACTTATTAATCTCTCAAAGCTGTAAAACGTCTTTCCGTTAATCTGTCATTGCTGTAAAACGTCTTTTCGTTCATCTGTCATTGTCATAAAACGTCTCTCCGTTCATCTGGCATTGCCGTAAAACGTCTCTCCGTTCATCTGTTATGGCCGTAAAACGTCTCTCCGTTCAGCTGGCATTGCCGTAAAACGTCACTCCGTTCATCTGGAATTGCCGTAAAAGGTCTCTCCATTCATCTGTCATTGCCGTAAAGCGTCTCTCCGTTTATCTGTCATTGCCGTAAAACGT
>OY757909.1:41572526-41622526 GCA_963585895.1 Sepioteuthis lessoniana
CGTGAGATCTACGCTTGGAACTCAGCACATATCTGGAGGCAAGAATGTATGGTACAACAGCAGTTTCACAAGTCTCTCCTCTTCATGACACCGGTATTGTCTTTGGGCAAGGTTCTATAAAATTAATGTCACCAGAAGAGTTGCCAGAACGATGTTGAACTCAACGTCGGACTGACTGCGAGAATCCAACTCTTGTTTTTTCTCTCTCTGTCGCGACAGAGCCACTCTGCCACGTAACTAGGAGGTTATCCTTATTGACTTATTGTCTTTACAAAGGATAGAGAGCCTAGTCTTCCTAATTATTTACATACAACTGGAGGGAGCGCAGAGTGTAGCAGAAACAGCAGTGACCAGAATTTTGTATATCAATAACTATTGCGCCACTGGAAACACCTCCCTTTCCTTCAATTATTGATAATAAACACTTGGGCCTTGCCTGAAAACTTAAAGATCATGGAATGTTAATGTGGCGGTGATAACAATTATAATCGGTGCTTTCGGAATGGTCCCTAAAGTATTGGTACGAGGGCTAGAGGAGTTAGAAATCAGAGGACAAGCAGAGACCATCCAAACTACAGCATAGCTAATATCACTTAGATCATTGAGAAGTGTCCTGGACAGTTGAGAAGATTTATTGTCACTCAGGTTCAAGTGAAAGACCATCAACTTATGCTCGAGTGAAAAATTCACAAGGAATATGGGTCGGCAAGGTAATCTACTGGGAAATGTGCAGAAAATTTCAATTCGACCATACAAACAAAAAGTATATGCACAACACGGCGCCTGTCCTAGAAAATGACTCACATAAACTCCTATGGGACTTTAACATACAAACAGATCACCTAATCCCGGCCAGAAGACCAGATCTCATGATAATCAACAAAGGAAAGAGAATCTGCAAAATTGTTGACTTTGCTATCCCGGCGAACCACAGAATAAAACTGAAAGAATGTAAAAAGAAGGATAAGTACCTCGACGTTGCTAGAGAATTAAAAAAAAATGTGGAACATGAAAGTAACGATTGTGTCAATTGTGATTGGTGCGTTAGGCACAGTAACTAAAGGATTATTAAAGGGGCTGGAGGACTTGGAAGTTGGCGGACGGGTAGAGACTATCCAAACGTCAGCATTGCTGAGGACGGCCAGAATACTGAGACGAGTCCTGGAGACTTGAGGAGACTTGCTGTCACTCAAACTCAAGTGAAAAACCATCAGCTAATACTGATGTGAAAAACTCTACAGGAGTTAATAATAATAATAATAATAACAAAGGCCGTAAGAACCAATCATATCAAAGCCAGAATAGATAAGACGCAACAAAATAGCAAATGTAGGCTATGCAGTGACAGAGATGAAATCATCAATCACATAATAAGCGAATGCAGCAAATTAACGCAGAAGGAATATAAGACTAGACACGACTGGGTCGGCAAGGTGATCCACTGGGAGATGTGCAAGAAATTTAAATTCGACCATACAAACAAATGGTATATGCTAAAGGGACTGGAGGACTTGGAAGTTTGTGGACGAGTGGAGACCATCCAAACTACTACATTATTGAGAACGGCCAGAATACTGAGAAGAGTCCCGGAAACTTGAGGAGACTCGCTGTCACTCAAACTCCAGTGAAAGACCATCAGTTAAGGCTGTTGTGAAAAACTCTAATGAGTAAATAATAATAATAATAATAATAATAATAATAATAATAATAATAATAATAATAATGCACAGGTGAATAGGAAATGTTGGCTATGTGGTGATTGGAGGAAGAATTGAAACTATTCAGATCACATTACTCTTAATACCAGCTAAGAATACTTAGAAGAGTCCTGGAGACCTAAGGAGGCTTGTTGTCATTCAGTCAGCAGAAAAAACGATTTGTTAGAGCTAAAGGGGCAAAGCAAGCTAGAAGTAAAATAATGATAGTAATAATAATAATCATCTTCAGAAAACACTTTCATCACTAGTATTTGTTATAGCAATGATATATATAGTAAATTATACACTTAGGAAATGCAAATGATGCAGGAAATTTTCAAAGTCGCAAGAAAAAGATAAACTACAAGATGTATATGGATAATAAGATTTTTACCGAGAATAAAAAAGAATTAGAATCTCAACAATAACTATTAGAATCTACAGCGCAGATATTGGAATGGAATTTGTAATTGAAAATGCGTCGAGCTTATAATGAAAAGGGAAACAATAAAAGGAATGGAACTGCAAAAATTCGAAAAGCATCAGAACAGTTGGGAGAAAAAAGTAAGAAAGAAGTAGCTCTGAAAAACAAGGAAAGTTTCTGGAAACCAAATTTTGCAGCAGGAATCTAATCGAAAGCATGAATACCTGGGAATTCTCCCTTGTAAAATACTCTGGACCCTTCTTAAACTGGAGAAGAGAGGAACTCAGAAATATGGACAATAGAACAAAGAAACTGACGATTATGCATAAAGTCTTACACCTGAGAGATGACATCCATGTCATCTCTCAGGTGTAAGACTTTATGCATAATCGTCATCAAATCTATGGATAGATTTGATGTGAAAAGAAATGTGAAAAGAAAGAGGACTTGCAAGCATTGAAGATTGTGGGTATAGAGCAATACAAGAACGAGAAGAATATATACACTAGAGCAAAGAGAAAATGATTACGACAGAAAGTAGCACCAAAACTAGGAAAATAAATATAAAAAAAAAATTTAGAAAACAAAAATGGGAAGAAAACAACAAAATGGATACTTTAAGCGACAAATTAAAGACATTACACATGAGAAAATGTGGACAAAGGGGAAACTTAATGAGATAAATTGAATCTTTTATAATAATAGCAACCCAAAATAATGTCATAAGGACTAATTATATTAAAGCGAAAATTGATAATACGTAGGACAATATCAAGATCAGGTTATGTGGTAATAGATAGAAATAATTACATAAATGAATGCAGCAAATTAGCACAAAGGGAATACAAGAAAAAGCCCAACTGAGTGAAAAGGTGATCCACTGGGAACTGTGCAAGAAACTAAAGTTTTACCGTACTGACAAATGGCATATGCTCAAACCAAAATCTAGACCGCCTTCGTATTTCTTTTTGACCCACAGATGCCTTTCTCCAGGATGCCTTTCCCCAGGTAACACGTGTCCTATCGTTTCAATGGGTAAGGGCTGGGTTTATTGCGCGGTGTCTGAAGAGGCTCTAAATGGTAATGCCGACAGAACTGAGTTATTTTTCGAAGCGCCCCCCCCTCAGTAAAGCGGGTTTTCTGTTGGGCTCTTACTTTAAGTCGACTTTCTGTCATATCCCAATACCGTAGATATTTGGTTAAATAGTAAAATTCAAAGGTGTGAAGTCATTTTACGTTAAAACAGTGCAGGTTAGAAAAGGAAATGAATCTCACCAAGTTTACGTACGGTAAAAACAAAAAAGAAGGGACAATAGAGAAACTTCTTGAAACGTAAAAAATGAACAATAAAGATATTGTTAAATCGCTATTTAAAAATAAACTAAAGAGGAAACGAAAAACTGTTCAAATGATAGAAAAAATAAATTACAGTTGCTGAGTGTGGCTTTTATAGTCAGCCGACAACCAGTGTTATTTAAGTTTAAAATCTCGTTTCAGTTTCACGTGTGCACGTAGCGTGTAAATCTCGCTGACAACCGAAATGCACACACACGCACACACACACACACACACACACACACACACACACACACACACACACACACACACACAAATACAAATGTAAGAAGACTTAAATAGATAAATAAATAAATGGAGGATGGCACCATTAAACAGCTTGACACCTCGGATCGTTAACCGACTTGTCATTATGCTGAGAAAGTGAGGAACGTTGATCCGATCGTTTCTTACCAGGACAGGCAGTATGAAAAGTTACTGGCGACTAATTAAACAGAAAAAGATCTTACACACACACATACACACACACACACACACACACACACACATCACACTCTTTCTTCTTCTTCGCTCTCTCTCTCTCTAACCCTCTCTCTCTCTCTCTCTCACACACACACACACACACACTCTATCTCTCATAAAAATCTTTGAATTGACGAATGTATCTGTTTCTTTCCATACAATTACTTATTTTCTCTTTTCTATTATTTTTGGAATCTTTTTCTCTTTTGTTCTTTCTTTTTTCATTTTATCATTTTCGCATTCAATGCCTTCACCTTTTCCACTGTATTTTCAGATTGGTCTAGTGGGCAGAGTGTTCGCCAATGGTCCGAGAGACCTGGGTTCAATACCAGGTAGTGTCATACCAAAGACTTTAAAAATGGTACTTGATACCTCCTCGCTTAACACTCAGCCATATAAGGTACGTATCAAGGATAAAGTGGAGCAATCCAGGGAAAAGAGTTGCACCCTCCCCTACTCTTTGGTGTAGTAGCTATTGAAAAGGGAGCCTCTGGTCGCCCGCGACTGAGGTCGCCAACTTTACTACTATTATGATTTGATTTTTGTTATTTTTTAATTTTTTTTCCTAACATTTTTCGTTCATTTTTTTAATATCATATATCCATCATAATATATATATTATATCATATATCAATCATTCATGCATTTGTAAATCTCTTTTTTAATTCTTATAAATCAATAATTTGTGAAATTAATAATTTTAACTAATGTTACTCCTCGTCTTACTTATTGTTTTACAGTTTCTAACTACCAAAATTATTATTCATATATAGGCCGACGAAAATATTTTGCTTAAAAATTAGGTTTCCAAAATTCGACCTATACACGAGTATATATATATATATATATATATATATATATATATATATATATATATATATATATATATATAATGTATTCTCTTTCATCCTCCTCCTAATCCTGCGCCTCCTCATCATCATCTATTCTTCTTTATTCCCCCTCCCACTCTTTCTTAACTCCACATTTTTCTTCTTTCTCTGTTGTTCTTTCGTTTGTGTTTTTGGAAATAGCTATCTTTCACATCAGTATTTTCTTCCCTCTTTTTGTTTTCTTTTATCTCCCATATATGCCCTCTTTCTTGCACTTTCAACTCCCCCAAGTCAGATGTCTCTTCTTTTTCTATTTATTTTTCACTTCTTTCAACCACTAAGCCATTAACATAGTTTGCATTTTAGTCAAATTCCTAAACACTGAAAATAAAGAGAGGGTTTGCCAATGGCCCGGGAGACCGGGGTTCAATCGTGTCATACCAAAGACTCAAAAAATGGTACTTGATGCTACCTTGCCTAACACTCAGCATTATAAGGTAAGGATCAAGGGTAAAGTGAAGCAATCCAGGGAAAGGAGTAACACCCTCCCCTACACCTTGGTATAGTAGCTATCGAAAAGGAAGCCTTCGGGTCACCCTCGACTATGGTCGTCAACTTTACTTTTATAAACGTGTGTATGTGTATGTGTGTCTCTGTGTGTCTGTGTGTGCGTCTGTGTGTGTTGTTTGTGTTTGTGTTATGAATGAAATAATTGATGCATAAATATTGGTAGAATTTTATGTATACATATAAATTTGTCAATTTCGACCGGTTTCGGCATTCGGTCATCATCAGAATATTCATATTTCAAGACTGAAAGTGTATGAATGCCACAGAATTGGCTTCACACGTCAAGGAAAATTGCAATTTAAACATTAAACGTTAACATTGGACTTTGCACGTGATTATAAATAGTTTCCAATGTTGTTTATTTTTATATTCTCTCTCTCTCTCTCTCTCTCTCTCTCTCTCTCTCTCTCTCTCTCTCTCTCTCTCTCTCTCTCTCTCTCTCTCAAAGATGTCGTTAAACATGAAGATCGGTCTAAAAAGCAATGAACTTTAAATCATGTATTATTTAACATTTTGATAAGAATTTGAGGTTCAGAATGTAATGTTTTTGAATAGCTTGTTGAGTCCATTTGGGTAATGGATGAAGACATAATATGAGGGGAGTCTATGTGGCGTAATGGCTAACAGGAAGGATTGAGACAAGGTAGTACTAATATGTACCAATATGTACTAATAAGTAATATCCATCTATCGCTATAGGTTCCTAGAATTGGTGTGGTTGTTAATTTTTATATTTTCTCTATTACAGTAAATCTAGCATATCTGTTATATATATATATATATATATATATATATATATATATATATATATATATATATATATGTGTGTGTGTGTGTGTGTGTGTGTGTGTGTGTGTGTGTGTGTGTGTGTGTGTGAGTAATATCCAGTCAACGTCCGAAGACAGTGGGTGTGGATTATTCGCGTAGAGAATATATGAGGAAATACATAGAAATATATATATATGTATGGCTATTGCTATTAACTATTTTCCTTTCCAGGAAAACTCACATAAAAAACTCACATACAAAACGTATACAGTGCAATTAGAAGGAAACTCAAACCTGGTTAAATTGTCATAATAAATTTATTCCGGCGGAGGATATCATTATACACTCCGTCTCATCAGATGACAGTACATGTTTAAATTGAGGTTGAAAAACAGCGAATATGGATTACAGTCAATATTTGTATGAAAAAAAAAAAAAATATATATATATATATATATATATATATATATATATATGTGTGTGTGTGTGTGTGTGTGTGTGTGTGTGTGTGTGTGTGTGTGTGAGAGAGAGAGAGAGAGAGAGGGAGAGAGAAAGAGAGAGAGAGAGAGACATTAGCAAAATAAATAGACAAAATCTAAAAAAATCGTTTTCTTTTAAGAAAGAAAATTCATCATTGATGTTGGTTGGTAGGCTTTATGGTATGTCAATGGATTTTCTTATTTTGAAGTCACTTTGATTATTATGATTTCCAATTTTTACGGTACATGAATGGTTTGGTTTGATTTGGTTTATTTAAAAGCATATCAACCTCTTATGGGTTATTTTTTACCAAAATTTGATTCGATTGTATATGTTATTTATGGTATTAACTATATTTTCAACATTCCATAACAACCATTTTTCATCGCGTATTTTAAAAATTTGTATTTGACAATCATTTGTTTGCACAAATGATATCAAGTAACCCATTTAATACAAATAATCGGTACAAAGTTATCTGATTTCAATTTTTCTTATCTAATATCAATAATTTATACACAATTTTATAGTTTCAATTAGCTATTCCTATCTGATAATAATCTTTTGTTTGGACATAGATAATAGGTATCAAGTATTCGTATCTAATATTAATAACTGTAGAACAGGTCTATTTGAATAATAGATTGGATCCACTGTCTTCACGAGTCAGAAGAAACCTTGGAGTAATTGTATTGAAAGTATACTCCAAACTCTCTTGAGATCCAGAACAGGAACCTCACTATCAGATGCAGTTTAGTGTTATACCCAGGACACCGCTTTTGGGCTGAGTTTTACCACCTTTGCAGGGAGGGTAGGAATGCATTCTAAGACTCACTGACTGAGCTCGCGTAAAAGATTATTTTCAGAATCATTTGTAAACATTTTATTGTCGCAAACTGATCTATTTATCCTAAAGATAGCAGGTGCTATTCTTTTAGGGTCAGAGTAAACCTGGTCGTAATAGCAATGAAAGGATAACAGTACATTTTCCACAGATCCAGAAGCCTCCGGGTGTAGTTTAGTGTCATACTCAGCATACCTTTCTTTTTTCAATTTTTGATAGGGTTTTATCCCTCTGACGAGGATGCAGTCAGCGTATTCTAAAGCCATGACACCAATGCGTAACAAGAATGTTCAGTGATATCTAATCGTGAGGCAAAAACTTGCAAGTTAATCTTGTAAAGCATTTGGATCGTCACTGAACCTTTACATTGAAACATACGATTAATAAATACCATCAATTAAACTTGGATCATGGTTGAGTCAGTTGCGTATTTCCCCTTGGAACTAGCGCTTGAAGTTCGCATTCAGATCAAAACCAGAATTCCAAATCGATTTTCAAGGGAGACAGCTCATTCCTGCACAAAACTTCATTGCCTACACCTTCACTTTGATCACATGTGGTACAGTGGCAGCAGTATTTGCTCCCAGACCTCTAAAGTTCCTTATTGAATATAATAGTGTTAACCATCTCGGACATAACACGAAAAGAGCTGTACAGAACTTTTGGGGAAATGCTGGTCTATCAGAATAAGTTTATCGATAAGTGTTAATGTACTTGATATGCATTTGCATTGGTTTGTGTGTAATTACATGTCTGACTGCACGTCTGATTATAGGCATATTGAATTGTTTGTATATTCTCGTGTACATTCGTCTGAGTGTCTAATGGGTTTAAATGTTTGAAAAGAAAATAAACGTGAAAAAAAAAAGTTATCCAGGGCGGGAAAGTTGTTTTTTTTCCTTCTTCCTTGTTTCGTCTTCATCGTCTCCCTTTATTTCTTTCATCACAACGTTGTCTTTGTTTATTCATTCATTTATTTTCATTTCTTACAGCAGTCACCTTAATTATCCAAAATTTCTCACTTTCAATCTCTCTACCATGTCTTTCAAGTTAACTTGTCTTTGTGCTGAAACTATCAGTAAGTCTTTTACAAATATCAGTTACACGACCAGGAACGATTATCAACAGGGAGACACACAAAAGCCAACAACGTCCTTACCCTTTATGTGAGACTCAGTTCCTAATATTTTTTCTGTCCAGTTGAAACCCTCTTTTTTTTAAAGCTCGTTTCGAATTAGCATAACAACGACAAAAGCTGATAATTTAAGTTTGAAGGAAAACATTTTCATTTGTGATAATTTTTTGGTAAAAAAATTAACTTTTTATTCCGTCTTGGAATCAATAAAAAAAATGTACTTAAACACACACACACTTACTTACATGCTTATACGGGCATGTTTAATGGTTAGCAAGCTGGACAAGCAAACCTTCACGAATGGGTTCAAATCTCACAGGGTGCCCCATCCAGACGGCCTTGTGCCGATTCTAAGCAAAAAGCTTTGTAAATCACTAAATGGGTATATGATACCTTTTTCGGGTTTAATGGTTAGCAAACTAAACTAGTAAATCTTAATGAGTGAGTTCGAGTTTTATTGAGTGCCCCATTCGCATGGCCTTGAGCCACATCTAATCAAAAGGCTTAGTAAATTACAATTTACTCCAATACATGCATAAGATCATATATCTTTCTTAGATCAAGTAACCTTCTTATGGAGTAGATGACTACCGCAACACCACATGGAGATTTGGTTTGGTTTCTTTGCTTGATGGTATATCAACCTTAGGGGGTTATTTAATGCTAAAGCCAACCTTGTAGAAGAAACGTACTGATACTATTTCACCCATAGCTGAAGGCAGAGATATAGTATACTTTCCTAAGAGTATTAGTCCGAAAGTGAACGTAATAGGGTGACTGGAATTCGAACTTGTTTACTGCGATGCCGCAGTTCAGCACATTAGCCACCAGCCCACAGGGACTCGAACCATGGAGATATAGAGTAATTTTTTGTTGGTTAGTTTGACGGCATTTCAACCCTTGTTGAGATATTTAATGCAGAAGTCATTCAATTTTTTTTTAAACATATGATTTCAAGCAACTATTCCTATCTAATAATAAAGATTTGTGGGTAGAGTGTTTACTAATGGTGCGGGAGACCTGGGTTCAATCCCAGGTCACGTCATACCAAAGACTTTTAAAAAGATGGTACTTGATACCTCCTTGCTTAACACTCAGCAATATAAGGTATGTATCCATGGTAAAGTGGAGCAATCCAGGAAAAGGAGTTGCGCCCTCCCCTACACCTCGGTGTAGTAGCTATTGAAAAGAGAGACTTCGGGTGGCCCTCGACTACGGTCGCCAACTTATTTTTATAGCTTTAAGTAACTATTCTTAATACAGATATGCGCACATTTGTATTTTACAGTATAATGGCTCCAAGCATTTCTATGTAATACTAATAAATAAATAAATGCAGTGTGTGTGTGTGTGTGTGTGTGTGTGTGTGTGTGTGTGTGTGTGTGTGAATATAGATTTTAATACATACACGTTGTCATCTTTTTTTAGCTTTATTTGTCTTTGGTGGCGCCGACTCATTGTGAGCTAATCTTTATATAATTGCTTTATCACCATCAAAATTGTTCACATTTATATCATGCGTTTCAACTATTCAGTCGCACTAACTTATATATATATATATATATAGAGAGAGAGAGAGAGAGAGAAATTGATAATAAAGTAATCCAAGAGGAAGGAAAGATTTTATTTAGAAGCAAAGTCGACACTAGAGCGTTTCGGTTCTAATGAAACATCATCAAGACTGTGAGGGATGATATTAGTGATGTTAAATCAACGATGGATATTTAAAAGTACAAGATATAAAAACCTAAGGAAAATTTGTATTGCAAGAAAAAGTTGGCCGTTTAATTGCTGAATCAGTGTTTGTTTTTTAAATTACGTCATTTGACTTATAAATATTGTATCGAATATATATACATATATATATATATATATATATGTGTGTGTGTGTGTGTGTGTGTGTGTGTGTGTGTGTGTGTGTGTGTGTGGTACTGAAACTGGGTTTCTCATTATTATTTAGTAACAAGCATTATATGAGATTGAATAGTTTTTGTCAATCCGTATCTGTAAATATACATATATCTGTGTGTGTCTGTGTCTCTCTCTGTGTGTGTGTGTGTGTGTGTGTGTGTGTGTGTGTGTGTGTGTGTGTGTGTGTGTGTGTGTGTGCAAAGTCTGCATTGTTTGGAATTGGTTGAAACGAAAAATATCTTCTTCCTACCAAAATATTTCTTTCGATACAATTCAAAATGCTAGCAAATCAGTCGATGACTTCCAGGTTTTAAGTTTTTGATGGTTGAGAAGTACTAACCACGTGAAATTTACAATTGAATGCGTGATGTTTACGGAGAAGCATGTTTTATTTTTTAAATCTTTAAAAATAGTGCCCCGGGTGGTGTAATGATTAGCAAATTAAACTTGAACGAGTGGGTTTGATTCTCATTGGGAGCCCAATTCATACGGCCTTGTGCCACATCTAACCAAAAAGCTTAGTAAATTACTAAGATTTTTAAAAAATGGGCCAATCATAAGTTTGCCGTGAACAGCCTGAAAAGATGACTCTCCGGCAAAGAAATCTTCGAGGCGCAGCAGTCAGTAAAGAAGGTTTTACTGACAGTGTTCTGCAACTTCAATACTGATTTGCTTGAAAAGGGTACAACAGTAAACAGAGGTTCCTGTTGCCAAATCTTTTAACAAAAATCACCTAATTTATTGAACGACCATAACATAAATTTATACAAATACACACACACACACACACACACACACACACACACACACACACACACATATTCACAACTACATTGTCTAAGCATTTCATTAATAAAACTGAACAGCACAACATTGTCGACTGTAGTCGAGGGTGACCAGAAGGCTCCCTTTTCAATAGCTACTACACCGAGGTGTAGGGGAGGGCGCTACTCCTTTCCCTGGATTGCTCCACTTTACTCGTGATGCGTACCTTATATTGCTGAGCGTTGAGCAAGTACCATTTTAAAAGTCTTTGGTATGACGCGACCTTTGGATTGAACCCAGGTCTTACGAACCATTGGCGAACACTCTACACACTTGGCCAATGAGCTGGATAACATACAAAAACAATACTCTAAACCATAAACAATCAATAAACCTTTACTACAAAACCCCAAAAGACGAACATTTATTAAAAACCTTATCCAAAAAATGTTCTCCCTACTGATACTACCAAAAAATTAAGACTTATCATTTACAACAACAAATTTAAAACCTCCAACCAAATTGTATCCAATAATTCTCCGCACTCCGCTGAACTTCTTTATAGGACAAACGTCGTATATATATTTAGATGTCCCTTTGGATACTGTCAACAACGAAAATAAAACATACGTTTATCTTACCACTACGACTCTTTACTATGCACCTTAATGATTCTAGCTCCAAAGCCATAAATCTTAAAACCCACTCTATTCCCAAATCTAAATTTCAAAAATTCTAGTTGAAAACACCACTATAATAACACACGAAATTAATAAGCTACGACTACAAATCCTAGAAGCTCTACATATAAAAACACAGAATCAATAGAATTAATTTTGAAAATAGCGACAATGATTTGAAATGCCTTTAGTCTTTTTTTTATATTCTTTTTTTCTTGATAATATTCTATATCCTTTGATAGCGTTCACTTTAAATTAGTTCGATGTCAACAGCATCTCAGTTTTATCCAACTCTGCGTTTACGTAATTTTGTAATGTTATCAAAAACCCAAAAACTCTTAAAAACACTCTAAAAAACATTTTTTATCCTATAGACCAACCCCTCCACTCAGGCAGGATATGACACAAGGTCAATTTTTAAACGGAGTTTAACAGGTTTTAATTCAGAGTTTTCCTTCTCCTAGACTAGTTGCCTAACCAAGGCTGAAGAACCTAGTCTGTCCTACTATTTACCCATAGTTGGAGGGAGACTAATTGGATTCATACCTTTCCCAAGGGTATTAGTGCTATGGGAAATGCAATCAGTCTCCTCCAGGATTTGAACTCGTGTCGCCGTGTTCATTTCCTACGACGATAACAATTACACCACGGGCACCCCCTTCAAAACATTTTTTATACACACAAACAACCCCTGATGATGGTTTATAAAAAGTCCGCAAGAGCTCGGGAAAATTTTGATAAATTCATCAACAAATTTCAATCTAAATCCAAAACATTTATCAGGAAACATGAAAGGATTTTAATAAAATTATATAGACAAAATGACCTTATTATTTAATCAAACATGTTTGAATTAAAGACTGCTTCCCAACCACACACACACACACACACACACACACACACACACACATATATATATATATATATATATGTATGTATGTATAATGAAAGTAAACATATATATGTGTATGTACATATGTAAGTACACATATGAGTGTGTGTGTGTTTGTTTGTGTGTGTGTGTGTGGAAATTTGCGAGTTAAAAAGTCGGTTTCTTTATTGAATAACCCTTTAGATAGATAGATAGATAGATAGATAGATATGAATGAATGAAATGAGATATATATGAACAAACTGAAATAGAATTAAATGACGACAAGCAGAAATCGTTGAGCCGCTCCCCCATTACTAAAAGACATCAATTTATTATTTAAACGATATTCATGGTGAACGAGAACATGGTGACAGGATGTGGCACAAGGTCGATTTAACTTGGAGAAACCCAGTAAATAACTTCTACAACGGACAGTGTCAAAAATGTCCGAGTCCCGTTGGCATCCTCCTTAGAGAAGGTGCCTTATGCATCAAACAATGAACCTGAGACTAAATCTTTTAGACGAGTTGATAAGAGCTTCTACGGATGTGCGTATGAGAGGTTTCCTGGGTCTGGACGATATTGGAAAATTAACTTTAAGCGAATAATAGGTGCCCGGTATATAACGTTGTAGTAGCATGTGCAGTGTGTTGTGTGGGCCATTTGGAAGTACTCGACGCCCGAACAGTTTGCTATATGTTTGCTGATTTATGGAGACCGTTCGGAAAATGTTCATTTTCCTGTGCCAGTAGTCAAAACCTGGTCTTCGTGAATTCCATTCATTTACTCATAGAAATTTCATATCCAGATGCTGCTGTGCGTATCTTTTTTATTTTTCGTTTGTTTCCTTTCATTTATTTATTTTTTCTTCTGGAAGCACCATGGTTTTTTCTGTTCTTGAATAAGCTTGCGCAATTAAGTCAGTACTTGTCTATCTATATCTATGTCGGTAAATACATAAGACAACAATTCTGCGTACCTTTCTGTTCATTTTATCTCTCACATATATCTCTACTACTATATCGAAAGTTGAGCGTTTATCTGGCTGTTTGTCGATCAAGATGGTGATATATATATATATATATATATATATGTGTGTGTGTGTGTGTGTGTGTGTGTGTGTGTGTGTGTGTGTAAGACATGATTTGCTAACGAGCACACAAACACAGAGAAGCATTTTTAAACAGTATTTTTCTTGCCTCACAGGATTTCAAAAATCTGATTCCCTTTTAAATAAAAATTGTCCGAGCATTTTCCATTAACATTGTTATCACTGGTCATTTTAGAAAAACAACAAATATCCAAAATCTTTGACAGAAGACACCGCAGATATTAAAAACAAACATTTTACAGGATTTTACAGACAAAAAACATCTTGATTGCACCCTTTGTCAAGTGGAAGAGGAACAGCATAAGCATACTTTTTGGGAAAGACATAAATCAACTACTACTGCACCGATCTTTTCTATGGTGTGATATCTTGAAAGCGAATGTCGCATCACTGGCATGTCATGATGATTGACAGACAAGTGAGGGAGTGAATGAGTGAGTGAGTTAACACATGGGTAAATCACTTTTACATAACTAAATTAAATGCCTAGAAGTAAAAGACAAAAGCTCTTGTACCGATAATCAAATCTGACAAATAATAATAAGAAGAATATCAACAGATTCGGTTCGATAAAAAATTAAGAAACTTTGTAAACGAAGAAAAACTGAGAGATTTTCAATGCAGAATTTTAAAAAATTAGGAAATCAAGTTGGATTCATATCCTTGTATAAATGCAACTTCCCTAAGTTCCCGGTCCCATTACTCTGTGACCCGAACAATCACAGTCGAACCAGGTCAGAGATTCAATCTGGCGATTGATAAGATGTTACCAAGGAAGGAGGAGACAGACCCAGCCGATTAAAATACCTTCAAGTCGGACACTGATTGCTCTCTTCATCATGATACTCCCAACGACGCCCCCCCATCATTGAGTCGTGGGACCGACCAACAAATTGAATACCACCAGATCGTCATTACTGTTAATAATAGAATGATAAAATATTCTTCCTGTCAACAGTCAGTCTACATCTCTCGCAAGCTAATAATTTTTCTCCCCCCACTCTAATTTATTTTATCCTTGCTTGGATACACCTAGTGAATAGGCTGACGCAAAAAAGTTTTGTGAAAAATCCAGTCTGTCAGCTTCTATCAATTGCATCCCGATAGAGCTTTACGAAACCTCAACGAAGTGACTAGTAATGAACTGAAACTATGGAAGAGAAAACTGACTGGTGCTGTTCGTCACACTTAATGAAAAACAGTCTGTAAGTTTTATTGGCTGCGGTTCTTGGTTATTGGTATTAACAAAGAGCTATCCTCTCCTCAAACCACAGGCGCCAAAGGGCGAAAGGTTATTTATTTTTAATGTTATTTAACAGTCACTTGGGTACCTGTTTATATAAAAAAAACAAAAAAAAAAAAAAAACGTATGATACGTTTCGGGGAGATCAGCCTAGAGTAGTGTGACTTTTTTTTTTTTTTAATTTTTCAATTTGGCAAATGGGATTGAAAATTAGCTGATAAATGAACACACGTGAAAATTCACCGTTCCAGTCTGCTTCTCAGAATTCATGTTAAACTGAATAAATTTGGTTTATTACAAATGTGTTTGGTTAAATGTATCACAGAAATAGAGAACAAGACCAAATTCTGTGACAGCATACAGGATAGTGCAACAGAAACATTTAACGAGTTAACAGACGAGATGAAGTTCGTTCTCAAGAAATTTTTAAATGCCACTAGGCTTTGTGGATGGCCGATGGATTAAGATGTACTCCGTTCTTGTCAAACGTTCACTTGAACCTTGGAGAATGCAATGATAGTGACGATTCACAACACATCTTTTCAACGTTTTACCATACGAATGAATGGGGATTTGTTAACACTGACTAGTTGATTTTCAATCAGGTTTACCAACCTAAAAAATACATCAACCTGTGTCAACCGGAAAAATATTATTCATTTGAGCGTAAATTCGGAATAGCAAACTTGAGCTGTATATTTTCACGCGTGTTCAAAGTCAACATTGATAAATTGATTACCAATCACAGTTGCCAACCTGAAGAATAGAAAAAAAAAATAGTCACATCACTTTGCAGACATACCTTCTTTGAACGAGTTTTTAATTTAAAAAAAAAACCTCTGATTAAATTTCTTGTGACCAAAAATCAAAACTCAACTCCATGGTCATCATTTGGGAACTGATGAGAATATACTATAGGTCATGACGAACAAATAGACAGTAGTGTCAGTTAAAGACTCCCAGCACTGTTTCTGGTAATAAAAAAAACGTCTTCGATGGTATGTGGTTTCTCAAGGAAACTACTATAATTACTCGTCTCATATTTTAAATAACGATCAGGCAACGTCATGTAATGTTATGCCTAGGAAGCGAATTAAGCATGCCTTTGTTAGTGACTTCATTTCTCATTGTGTGACCAATACTTCTGTGTTTGTTCTAAACTTTGTCAATAACTAATAAATCGACCTAGAATCAGGTATGTTATTAATTTCTAAATTAATTTTAATTAATCTATACGAGGTCTGCATTGCACAGACCTGCGTGAAAGCGTCATATATTAGATGTTAGATTGTTTTACGACATGTTAACCTTTCTTTGGTTATTTAATGCTGGTACCTGGATTCAAACTCGTTAAAAAATGAATTTAAAAAATCGCTGATAATTTTGTTTCCTTTGCATTCGAAAGAACTTTCTATATCCAAGGAATTTGTCAAAATTGATATTAATCTTTTTTTTTCCGTAGAATTTAATGAGGAGGGCCCTGTCCATTATTCAAATATAATGAAGAATTAGTCCCTGACCTGCCATCATTTTTGTGATAGATGTACACGAGTTATCTTTTTCTCCTTTTCCTCCAGGAAGCAGTGGCGTAGCGGCTAACGTGCTGGACTATGACGAGTAGAAAGCAAGTTCGAACTCCAGTCACGCTATTACGTTCATTTTCTGACTAATATCTTTGGGAAATGCATGAACCTTCTTATCCTCTAGATTAGGCTTGTATAGCAACATTGTTGTTCTACAAGGATAGCTTTGAAACAACAAAGGATGATATACCATTAAACAAAAAAGCCAACAAACTAAAAATCCTCCTTTTCTTAGAGAATATTACTGGAATTTAACAATTAAAATATGTATTCCTATTGTTTTGCTATAACTTTTTACCGTTTTTTTTTTCTCCTTATATCATTAATAGATAAATTTAGAACAAAGATTTTACGGTTAATGTCACGGAAAAGCATTATTAGTGTCAACTCCAAATGAAAATTCAAACAAAGACAGATAACTCGTGTAAAGTGTTCTTTTTTTTCTTTTTAAGAAACTATTTCAAGTAATATTCCGATTTGATAATAATAACCATTTGTGGCTTTAAATAAGCATTCTTAATACAAATAATTTGTACTTATGAGGTTTCAAGTATTCCTATCTAATACAATTATACGGTTACACTTTATAGTAAGTTTTAATATCAATGTTTTAATGTAATACAATGTCATTTTAAAAAGATAATTCCTTCATATCAATGTTTCAAGAGTCAATGTATTAATAATATCAAAGTCATTTTAGATTTTCTCATACCGATCTTTTGGATTCATAGTTGGGACTCTAACAGATAGATAAAAGTTATGGTAACAAAAAGGTGATTCAACTCTCCTCAGAGCTCAAACTTAGCATATTTTAAAGTTACATTATAAAGAAATCGTACAAATACCCACAAATTAAATCTAGAACTATCCCTCGAAATCTACCGATGCTATACAATTTTATCCTGGTGATATATCACCGAGATAATTATGTCATATGGATTGGTTAATAAATACATTGAGGAGTGGTATTCGTGCCGGATGAAATAAAAGCTTAGCTTCAGAGGTGAGGAGGGGCGTCACATTCATCTCAAGTTACATCAACTCCATGAGACATCTGACTCGACCCCCGAAAGATGGAATGCTAACGAAACATTTTGTACGCATTTACCCAATCCCTCCACCAAGAGCACGGTGTGATACAAGGTCATTTCTTTAACATAGAACAGCTGGTTTAGATTCAGAGATTTCCTTCTCGTAGACTGGTTGTCTTACCGATGCCAAATAAACCAGTCTGCCTAACTTACCCATAGTTGAAGGAGGAAAGAAGAAATGGATTCATGACTTTCCCAAGCATGAACTGAAATGCAAACAACTTTGTTCAGTAATTGAATTCCAATTGCTGGTTCTATTTCCTATGATGATTACCGTAACACAAAGCGAACCTCCAAAGGAGTGTTAGAAATTCGGCTGGAATAATTTGCATTTAATTCCCACTAATGCCCTTGTGAAAGGTATGATTCCACTTCTGCACCCAGCTATGAGTAGTTGAATGCCTGTAGCATTTTAAAAACAATCCATCTTAGGCAACTGATAACTAGTCAGCTGAGAGTGCGTTTCTTGTCAGTGTCATGTAATCCAGAACACCATCTCGGATGTTACTAGAAGAAAAGATAGGCTCCGTTATGGGTCTCTGCTTGACATCTGTGCTCTCCACTAGACATCTGCCCTGTGTCAGGCCTTTTTAGCAAAGCTGAGAGTGTTTGAAAGTTGAAACCAGATTGGCACTGGGAATCAAGAGGTTACTATGGATAGTGACAGCTGAGGACAAGTTGAATATTAAGCTCTCAGATTTGTCAGATTTATTTTCGACATTGCATGTTACTACTCTATGAAGTGGGTTCGATCTTAACTTGGTGACCTACATAAAAAAATACAATGAAACTAGAGTGTCATAATCTGCACTCATGGAGTGATAGATAAATAAAACCTTCTCCACCAGAAAATGTTGCCATTCCGAACATATCTTCAATCCCCTCTTGAAAAAAAGAGAAATGGACGACCACAGGCACCGCTAAGTAATTCTCATTACCAGAAAAATAGCATGAAAGAGAATTCTTATAAATTAAATCCTCCACATGAAAAATTAACAAATTATTGAAAATAATGTTATCGTTATCATTATAATAATAATGATAATAATAATTATTATTATTATTGCTGTCGTTGTTGTTGTTGCTGTTGTTTACTCATTACAGTTTTTCACATCAGCGTTAGCTTATGGTTTTTCACTGGAGTCTGAGTGACAGTAAGTCTCCTCAAGTCTCCAGGACACGTCTCAGGATTCTGGCTGTTCTCAGCAATGCTGTCATTTGGATAGTCTCTACCCGTCCGCCAACGTCCAAGCCCTTCAGGCCTTTTAATAATCCTTTAGCTATTGTGTCAAAAGCACTAATCACAATTGGTACAATCGTCATTTTCGTGTTTCACAGCTTTTTCATTTCTCTTGCAAGGTTGAGGTACTTATCTTTCTTTTCACATTCCTTCAGATTTATTCTGTGGTCCGCCAGAACAGCAAAGACGACAATTTTGCAAATGCTCTTTTTTGTTGATTATTATAAAGTCTGGTCTTCTGGTCGGGATTAGGTGATCCGTTTGTATGTTAAAGTCCCATAGGAGTTTATGCGTGTCATTTTCTAGGACAGGTGCTGGGTTTTGCATATTTGTTGGCATAGTCAAATTTAAATTTCTTGCACATTTCCCTGTGGATCAACTTGCCGACCCAGTCATGTCTCGCCTTATACTCCTTCTGTCCTAATTTATTGCATTCGCTTATTATGCGATTGATGGTTTCGTCTCTGTCACCCCATAGCCTACATTTACTGTTTTGTTGCGTCTTATCTATTCTCGCTTTGATATGATTGGTCCTTATGGCGTTCTCCTGTACTGCTATTAGAAGAGATTCTGTTTCTCTCTTAAGGTTTCCTTTTCTTAGCCATGTCCAGGTTTTCTGGTGTGAGATGTTGTTTATTAGACGTTTAAAGCGGCAATTGAGTTGTTTTTTCTCCCATTTTTGTTTCCTAGTTGTTGTCATTCTTTCGTCTATCGGGTTTCAGTTCGTGTTGTGGTGTCTTTTATTCTTCCCTATTTGTTTGTTCGTATATTTCCAGTATATTAGGGTCAGAAAATCGATGTTTTTAAATATCTTTCTGGCTTGGTCAGCAAGTCTTTGGCTTCTTGCATCAAGTCTTGCGGATTCTACACAAATTTCTATCATTATTTTTCTATATCCTCTCTGTGTAGGCTTGCTCTTAAAATAACTGTAAAGTATATATTTGTTGTCTTCCCTAGTCCATTTTTCCGTCGGGGGTTTCTGAGGTGGGTGATTGCTTACGTCGTTGATTGTGAACCTGAAATTAGAACAGCCAACATTCGCAGGATGCCTATCGATTCACCCGATTTGGCTACCAAGGGAACACCTGCCGTTTATGACTCCCAGACCTGTTTCGGTCTTACATTAAATTATGTTTCAATTTGTCATTTTTTCATGGGTAGAATATTGTAGCTATACCAGACCCAGGGGTTGTTTTTTTAAATTTGCGCTCCTGACACAGATGTGATCAGATACTCTTAAAAGCAAGAGGACACGTAAAAAATGTTATAATTATAATTGTTGCTGTTATTATTAGTTATTTATATCAGTTATTGTAAATAATGTAGTTATTGCTAGTGTTGCATAGTTGTATTTTATGGCATGTCAACTCTTGTTGGGTTATTTGACGCCAAAGATGTTTTTTATTCGTTCTTTGTGAGGGTTATTACTTGTGAAGTTCTATGCATATTCTTTTTCTATATAATGTTTTATCAGTGCATTATTTTCTGTAATACTTACTGTTGGTGACTGAATATTCGGTATAATTGTATGAGTTCGTTTCTTATTATCTGATGAAGTCAGTATTTCAGCTGAGGCTTCGTACTTCCAAATGAGTTGGGATGGTCTCTTCACTTCTGATCTTACAGGAATTTGATTTCGTTTCTTTCATTAAGGATTTTTAAAAAATGGAAAGTTTCACGAATTTGCATGTCCTCTTTGTGCTCGGGTCATGGTAATTTTCTCTGTATCGTTTCAATTTTGGTATATGTACCGCCGAAGCTTGAACTATTGCTACTATTATTGTTAGAGTGTTCGCCAATGGTCCGGGAGACCTGGGTTCAATCCCAGGTCGCGTCATACCAAAGACTATTAGAAATATGGTACTTGATACCTCCTTGCTTAACACTCAGCAATATAAGGTACGTATCAAGGGTAAAGTGGAGCAATCCATGGAAAGGAGTAGCGCCCCCCTACATCTCGGTGTAGTAGCCATTGAAAAGGGAGCCTTCTAATCGGCCTCCACTACGGTTGTCAACAATTGTTATTTAACGGGTAGTTATTTTAATAGTTATTGTAAATAATTTAGTTAAGTAATTATTGTAAATATTTCAGTTAAGATTTAGTTAACTTTTTAGGATGGAAGTTCTCCCATCAAAACATAACGTGGCTAGGTTTATTTGTTTAACGGCATATCATCTCCTTATGAGTTGTTTGATGCGGTGTTTTTATTCATTTGTAAACGTTTAATCATAATCATAACTATTTATATTTTCAATCATTTTTTTAGTCGCACTTTTTATTTGCTTAAAATAATCATTTGTTTGCACAGTTATATGAGATCAACTATTCCTATAAGATAGAAACAATTTGCACACAGTTATTTGGTTTCACGTATTAAAATTCAATTCAAATTTGGGAACAGATGTATTTGACCCATGGAGGAGACTCAAAAACGCGGATAACAAACTTTTCAAGCCATCGACCTCTTCATGGAATCTTTGATCTCGCATCGACCCTCAGGAATATACAAGAAAATAAGTAAATAAATAACTGAATAATAATAATAATAATAATAATAATAATAATAATAATAATAATAATAATGAAAAAATCAGAACACTAGGAGAAAAGGGAAATTACAAGTACTGGGGTATATTGAAAACAGACACCATCAAACAAGCGGAGATGGAAAAAAAAGAAAAAAAAAAAAAAGAAAAGAGTTCCTCAAGAGAACGAGAAAACTCCCCGAAACCAAACTAAATAGCAAAATTCTCATCAAAGGGATAAACGCCTGGACTGTCCCCCTTGTAAGATTCTCGGAACCATTCTTAAAGTGAATGTAGGAAGAATTTCAACAAATGGACCTGAGAATAAGAAAACCCATGATGATACATAAGGCCTTACATCCCAGAGATGACATAGACAGGCTGTATACGTCAAGAAAAGAAGGAAGAAGAAAACATGCCAACATTGAATTGCCCAGTCGGCTGGGGCTGTAGAATACACTGACTGCACCTCTGCAGGGTGGTAAGACCCCCCCTAACGAGTGTCCTGGATATGACACTAAACAATCTGATGGTGAAGTTCCAACAGTGCTGGAGCTTTGGAGAATACGGAGTACCCCTTCATTGCCATCGCTCCCAGGTCCACTCTGGCCCGGAGTGGTAGCACCTGATAGGGCCCTATCTATGGGTTTAATAGATACTATTATTATTATTATTAATAGATACAGCATACTTATGCTAAACTGAATTGTTTGAGTAAACTGAATAGCTCGAAATAGAAATGTTTTTCACAATTAAACCGTACTTACATTTAAACTGCGTGCTTATGCTTAACTGAATTATTTGAAATAGAATTGTTTTTCTACATTAAAACTGTATTTACACTTAACCGAATTGTTACATATAACTGCTTGAATAGTTTGAAATAGAAATGTTTTTGGCAATTAAACTGTGTACTTATGCTAAAGTGAATTGTTTTAAATAGAACAGATTATTTACATAAAAATGGATTTGGTGTTAAATAACCTACAAAGGTTGATATGCCATAAAACCCAACAAACCAAACCAAACCAACATTGAAGATAGCGTCGATATAGCGATAAGATGACTTAAAGATTACATAAAAAAAACCGAAGAAATATTAATTGCAGTAAGCAGAAATAACACAAAGAAGACGAAGATCCACGGAAAAACAATTGCTAGAAAACAAAAATGGAAAGAAAAGTATTTATATGGATATTTCAAGCGGCAAACAAACGAAATCTCACATGAGAAAACTTAGACATGGCTATGAAAAAAAAAAAAACCTGGAGAGAAACTGAATCTCTTATAATAGCCACACAAAACAACGCCATGAGGACAAGCTAGATAAAAGCAAAAATAGACAAGATGCAACAAAATAGCAAGTGATAGAAGCGAAGAGATCAAAATAAGCGAATGCAGCAAATTAGCACAGAAAGAGTAAAAGACTTGACACAACTGGGTGAGGGATGTAATTTACTGGAAATTGGGCAAGAAATTGAAATTTGACCATACTAACCGGAATCTGTCCAAAGGAATGAGAGCCACAAACTTTTATGGGATTTTGTGATAAAACAGATCGCCTAATCTCGACAAAACGACTAGACCTAGTCTAGTGATAGGCAACAACAGCAACAACGACTAGACCTAGACTAGTGATAGTCAACAACAGCAACAAAAAAGAGAGCCTGCCGAATAGGGAATTTTACCGTTCGAGCGGACAACAAAGTAAAATGAAAAGAAAACGAAAAAAGAGATAAGTAACTAGACCTTGCTAGAGAGATGAAGAAGCTATGGAACAGGAAAGTGAAGGTATTACCAATTGTAATTGGTGCACTTTGAACGATCCCCAAAGGACTAGAAGACTTATAAATCAGAAAACAAGTTGAGACCAGCCAAACTACAGCATTACAAAGATCGACCAGAATACTGGGAAGAGTCCTGGTGTCTTGAGAAGACTTGCTGTCACTCAAACTCCAGTGAAAACCCATCAGCTAATGTTGATGTGAAAAACTTTCAAATAATTAATAATAATAATAATTGAATCTCATCTAATAGTAGCTCAAAACAACGCCATAAGGACTAATCATATCAAAGCAAGAATTGATAAGACGTAACAAAACAGCAGATGAAAGTTATGTGGTGATAGAAATGAAACAATCAATCACATAATAAGCGAATGTAGCAAATTAGCACAGAAGGAGTATAAGACTAGACACAATAGTGTGGGCAAGATGATCTACGGAAAATTGTACAAGAAATTAAAATTTGTCCATTCGAACAAATGGTATATGCACAACCCAGTGTCTGTCCTAGAGAATGAAACGCACAATTTTGAGATGCAAACGGATCACCTAATCTCAGCCAGACGACAAGACCTACTAATAATCAATATAAAAAAAAAGAAAAGAAAAAGAGAACTTGCAAAATTGTGGACTTTGCTGTCCCGGCTGACAACAGAGTAAGAGTGAAAGAAAGCGAAAAGAAAGAACACGCAAATAAGTGAACCTTGCTGTCTCTGCAGACCAAAGAATGAAATTGAAAGAAAGCAAAAACAGAGATTAGTACCTCGACTTTGCTAGGTAACTGAAAAACTGTGGAACATGAAAGAGACGGTGATACCAATTGTAATTGATCTTGGTACAGTCACCAAAGAACTGCGACAAGGACTGGAGGAGTTGGAAATAAGAGGACGAGTGGAAACCGTCTGAACTAGAGCATAATTGAGATCGGCCAGATAACTGAGAAGAATTCTGGAGACAAGAGAAAACTTGCCGTCCATCAAACTCAAGTGAGAAACCATCGGCTAACTCTGGTGTGAAAAATTCGAAAAGGAGTAAGTAATAACAAAAATAATAATAGAGACACACAAACTCCAATGTGATTTTGACATACAAACGGATCACCTAATCAGACGAACAGATCTTATAATAATCTATAAATAAAAAGATAACTTGCAAAATTGTGGACTTTGCCGTCCGGGCTGACCATATAGTAAAAGTGAAAGAAAATGAAAAGAAGGACAAATAAGTACCTTGACCTTGCTAGGGAATTGAAAAAACTGTGGAAAATGAAAATTACATTTATCTAAATTGTCATTTGGTGCTCTTGAGACAGTCACCAAAGGATTATTAAGGGAGCTGGAGGACTTGAAAACTAGAGGACGAGTGGAGACTATCCAAACTACTACATTATTGAGATCGGCCTGAATACTGAGGAGAGTCCTGGAGACTTGAAGAGACTTGCTTTAACTCAAACTCCATCGAAAGACCATCAGCTAACGTTGATGTGTAAAACTATCAAGGAGTAAATAATAATTATAGTAGTAGTAATAATAATACACACAACCCAGCACCTGTCCTAGAAAATGACACACATAAACTCCTATGGGACTTTGACATAACACACGAATCATCTAATCTCGGCCAGAAGATCAGACCTTATAATAATCAAGAAAAAAAAAAGAGAATTTGCAAAATTGTCGACTTTGCTGTTCCAGTTGACCACAGAATAAAACTGAAAGAATATGAAAAGAAGGATAAATACCTCGACCTTGCTAGAGAATTGAAAAAAACTGTGAAACATGACGGTGACAATTATACCAATTGTGATTGGTGCTTTTAGTACAGAAACTAAAGGATTACTAAAGAGACTGGAGGACTTGGAAGTTGGCGGACAAGTGGAGACCATCCAAACGACAACATTATTGAGAACAGCCAGCATACTAAGAAGAGTCCTGGAGACTTGATGACACTTGCTGTCACTCAAACTCCAGTGAAAGACCTTCAGCTAAAACTAATGTGAAAATCTCTAATGAGTAAATAATAATAATAATAACAATGGCTGGAAGTAGATGAAGGGACAAATCTGCTGATGAGAGTTTTGCTCAAAGAAAAAGGTTTTTTTAACAATGTCTCTATTTAAAAACATTGATTTTTCGTGTCTCGTAAAATCCTTTGCTTAACAGTTGTATTCAAATGAAGACTAGCAAAATCTCCAAAATTCATTTCAAGTAATTTTTTTGAGACGAAGAAATAGATTTGTTTTAAATTTAGCGCCTTAATTGTATGACTAGATCATGTGTTGGGTTATTGAAATCTATGTAGTTCTGAAGGAATTGACTATAAAATAAACAAAAATAATATTTTTCCAAAATATTATTTAAAAATAAAACAAAACCTAAAACTTATTTCCAAATAAAAGCCTAAAACTAATTTTAAGTTATTTTAGAATTAAAATAATATAAATAACAGAATGAATAATAAAAAAGAAAAAAATAATAATAACCCCCTTCCCCCAAGAAAAAAGAAGAAATATGTTTAGAAAGGAAGGTTCTTGAATACCACGTGATGCCCATTTTTTTTAAATATTTATATTCAAAAAATAACCGATAACTTCAAAACATTAAAATGGCTGGAAGTAGATGAAGAAACAAATCTGTTGCTGAGAGTTCTGCACAAAGAAAAGGTTTTGGTAACTATGTCTCTGTTTAAAAACATTGATTTTTCGTGTCTCGTAAAATATTTTGCTCAACGGTTGTATTTAAATGAAGACTGGCTAAATCCCCAAAATTCATTTCAGGTAATTTTTTTTTTTTGTGAGACGGCGAAATAGATTTGTTTTGAATTTAGCCGCACATTATCTTTTTATCACTTATGTGACTACTCTCTATCGAAGGAAATTAGTATTTGATGTAGCCTGAAAGTATTAGAATTTTCCCATCTTCCATATAACAGAAACATATTAGTAGCTTTGTATTTATTATAATATTTCCAGTTTAATGGAAATTTTAAAATCGGGCAATAAATAGAAAACAAAGGATTACACGGGAATGGTTTAAGTTAAGTTATTAAATAAATCATAAGAGTAAGTAATTGGACTTTAACTAAGTTAAAACTTGGGGTGGGGGGTTGTGACCTACCGTCAATGAACAGTCTCACCATGACTGTCATCGGTCACATCTGTGTCAGGTGCGCAGATAATTAACAACCCCTGGGTCTGGTATAGCCACAATATACCACCCATGATAAAATGTCAAATTCAAATATTACATAACGTGGGACCCAGGCCTCGGGCTTGGGTGTCATGATCGGCAGGTGCTCTCTTGATAGCCAACGTGGGAGATCTGATCGTCATCCTGCGAATGTTGGCTGTTCTCTTTTCAGGTACACAAATGGTGATTTAAGGAACCACATCAACCAGAGACCTAAACGGAAAGCATGGACTAGGGATAACAACCAACTTGCACTACACTGCTATTTTAGGAGTAACCCTACACAAAGAGGATATAGGAAAAGAATGATGGAGATTTGACAAGAACTTTCTAATTTTTAGACAACTAGTCAGAGACTTGCTGATCAAGTCAGAACAATAATAAAGAAGGGTTGGTTTTCTGACTTTGAAATAATAGAAATACACCAGAAAATAAGTGATCAACAAAGTGGTACTAATACATTACCTGGCACGTAACAAACAAAAAACAGCCCATCCGAAAGGAACCACCAACTTCGGAAAATAAAAACTCCGCACAACCAAACACTACACAACAAAATAAACCAAAACTAACAGTATCACAAGAACAAAAGTTAAATCTAGAAAATTTAAAGAGAATTATGAACAGTGAAAAGATCACTTTACCATCATTAAGAAACATTGAATGGAGAATAGTTAGGGCAGAGACAAATAAAGTGGATCAAGTACTGGCATACATATTAACGAATAATATAACCGAATTAAATGAACTAATTTATGCTGGAGCGAAATTAGTTTGTCAGAAAATAGGGATCCCCTCAAAAAGCACGAAAGAAAAATCAAAACCAGGATGGGAATTTCGACTAGAAACTCAGATAAAAAAAAATCTACGAAAACAGGCAAAAATGATAGAACAAAAGGAAGACGCTGGAATAATTAGGAACAGAAATGAAAAGACAACACGGGAAAAACTTACAATACAACTTGAGGAAATAAACCAGAAAGTACTGGCGAAAGAAGGAAGATTAAAGAGATATCGACAAAGGGTAAAACAATACAGACAAAACAGGACATTCCAAAACAATGAAAGAAAATTCTATCAACAATTGGGAGGAGATTGCAATAAAACATACCAACAACCATATGCAAGAGAAACCCAACGATTTTGGACCAAAATATGGCAACCAAAAAACATAATGAAAAGGCTGAATGAATAAACAATATGACAAGGGAACTAGAAGGACTCGAAGAAGGCCCGAAAGCGGAAATACACACAAATTTTCTCAAAACAACACTTAAAAAGATATCAAACTGGAAAACACCAAGCCATGATGGAATACATGGTTTCTAGTTCAAGAAATTCACCTCTATTCACGACAGTCTAGCTCTAGAAATGAATAAATGCCTACAAACAGAACACGTACCCGAATGGATGACCAAAGAGAAGACCACATTGATACAAAAGGACCCAAACAAAGGAACCATCCCAAACAATTACAGACCTATAACATGCCTACCATTGATGTGGAAAATATTAACAGCACAAATAAGGGAAGAGATTTACTACTCGCTAACAAGCCGCGGTTTGTTCCCTGGCGGAAAGAAAGGATGCTGCAAATGATGCAGACACAGCAGAATTACTTTACATAGATGAATACATTCTAAATGAGAGCAGGACTAGACGGAAAAATCTGGCAATGGCCTGAATTGACTACGAAAACGCATATGATATGGTTCCGCATAGCTGGATAATAAACAGCCTAAAAATATACAAAATATCACATGAAGTCATAAATTTTAACGACAAAACCATGAAAACCAGGAGAGTGGAATTGATAGCAGAAGGAAGAAGATTAGCTGAAGCAAAGATCTAAAGAGGTATTTTGCAAGGAGATGCTCTATCATAATTGCAATTGCTCTATCATATTTAATTGCTCAATCATATTTTGCAAGATGCTCTATTCATAATTGCCATGATGCCACTTAACCACATACTCAGAAAATGCTGAGCTGGATACAAACTTAGTAGATCGCGGGAAAAAAATCAATCACCTAATGTACATGGATGACATCAAATGATTTGCAATTAATGAAAAAGAACTGGAAAGTCTAATACACGCAGTTAGAATATACAGTCAGGACATAATGGAATATGACATAGAAAAATTTGCTATGCTTGTAATGAAAAATGGCAAACGACATCTAACAGACGGAATGGAACTACCAAATCAAGACAAGATTAAAACGCTCGCAGAAAACGAAACCTACTTGGGTATCTTGGAGGCTGACACCATCAAATAAAGTGGAAATGAAAGACAAAATTCAAAAAGAATATCTCAGGAGAACTAGAACACTACTCGAGACAAAACTCTCTGGCCGAAACCTTATCAAAAGAAAAAAAATACCTAGGCTGTACCACTCGTTAGATATTCCGGACCCTTTCTCAAATGGACCAGAGATGAACTCAAACAAATGGACCAAAGAACAAGAAAGCTAATGACAATGCATAAGGTATTACATCCCAGAGACGACGTTGACAGACTACATGTTTCAAGAAAAGAGGGAGGAAGAGGACTTACCAGCATTGAAGACAGCGTTGACGCGTCGATACAATGACTCGAAGACTATATACAAAAACACGATTGAGGACTCATTACAGCTATCGGAAACGATGGACAACAGAATGACAATAACTAGGAAAGAAAAATGGGGAGGAAAGCAACTTTAAACGACTGATAAACAACATCTCATACGACAAAACCTGGACCTGGCTAAGAAAAGGAAACTTTAAGAGAGAAACAGAATCTCTCCTAATAGCTGCACAAAACAACGCTATAAGAACCAATCAAGTCAAAGCGAGAATTGATATGACGCAGTAAAATAGCAAGTATAGGCTATCTGGTGACAGAGATGAAACCACCAATCACATAATAAGCGAATGCAGCAAATTAGCACAGAAGGAATATAAGACTAGATATGACTGGGTCGGCAAGGTGATCCACTGGGAAATGTGGAAGAAATTTAAATTTGACTATGCCAACAAATGGTATATGCAAAACCCAGCACCTGTCCTAGAAAATGATACACACAAACTCCTATGGGACTTTGACATACAAACGGATCACTTAATCTCGGCCAGAAGACCAGACCTAATAATAATCAACAAAAAGAAGAGAACTTGCAAAATTGTCGACTTTGCTGTCCCGGCTGACCACAGAATAAAACTGAAAGAATGTAAAAAGAAGGATAAGTACCTCGACCTTGCTAGGGAATTGAAAAAACTATGGAACATGCAGGTGACAATTATACCAATTGTAATGGGTGCGTTTGGAACAGTAATTAAAGGATTACTAAAGGGACTGGAGTGGAGATCATCCAAACTACTACATTATTGAGAACGGCTAGAATACTGAAAAAAGTCCAGGAGACTTGAGGAGACTTGCTGTCACTCAGATTCCCATGAAAAACCATCAGCTTACGCTGATGTGAAAAACTCCCATGTGTAAATAATAATAATAATAATAATAATAATAATAATAATAATAATAAAGTAGATGTGCATTTTCCATATTTATTAGCATGAAAACTGCATACCAAATTCTACTTTCAATATACATCAATAAGGGAAACTGGTTACCAAGCCCTGAGAAACTGTTGTTCTGAATCCCCACCTCCTTTGTGAATATCTCTCATGAAACATAGGGAGCAAAAAGGAAAAAATATTTACTATCATACAAATGATTGTTTATTAGTCCACAGAATATTCTGCGAGAACAATGCCGCTGGCATTGCCACTGTTACTCCTGCTGCTGCTGCTGCTGCTGCTCCAGATGATGGTGATGATGATGATGCTAACGATACGGCATCTTTCAGGAATCCCTCAACCCTTTCCTACTGGACCTTTAGATGTAGTCACTGTCTGTCAGTCTTCGTCGGTTTCTAATATATCTGTGGCTTAAATGTAGTTGTTCACGTTTTAGGGGAAAAACAAGTAAAAATCAAAAGAAAAAAAATTCTTATCTCTCAACAAACATGGTAAAGGTCTTAAGTATTCAGCTAGGTGATAAGTTAGACGCACGAACGCAAATCTCATTATGGCTATCTCTTCCTGCTTTTTCTTCATTGCATTCAAATTCCTCCTCTCCTTCTCTATCATCGTATTATTTGTTTGTTTCTTTGTTACTTGTTTCTTTTATTTTATTTCTTATGCTTGTCTACTTCGTATGAATGTGTGTGTGTGTGTGTGTGTGTCGTTATGTGGATGCATATGTGCATATTTTCCAGTTTTTCTTGTTTATGTCTTATTCTACATTTTTTCTTTTACTATTTATTGCCCGTGAAAAATGCACAAATATTTTTGATTAGCTATGAAAAGTATTTTCTTTCTTAAAGGAAATTAAAGAAATAGAAAAATAAAAAAAAAGACAACAAATAAATGCTCACAAAAATTTACCGATAAGATAGAAATATATTATGCTAATTTTGGTGGATATATTTAGATTTCCATAAGATTCTTTATTAGAAATTAAATAGATTTTTTAATGAGCAGATTTATTTTAAAGTGAAATCGTTTGAACAACGTTCGCAAATACAGAATTTATTTTTTGTTTTTGCTTTTATTGCTAATTGTACATTCTATTCCTTAAATTCGACCCTTTTACTACGTAAACAGAATATAAAATTCTATTTTTACTACGTCATTATGGAATAACGTAGGAGCGTGCAGAAAAAAAACAGTAATTATTAGAGAGAGAGATTAATTAATCTTAATATTTTCATTTCTTTAAAAGCTTTTTTTAATCCGTATTTGTTTCATATGTTGCATATAAATGTTTGTACGGACACTATTGGTTACATACACGTATACCTCTACGAAAAAATAATAAAGTTGGAGGTTATACACCTAGCTGAATGACCTGACAAAGGGCTGATGAAACCTTTTGTAGGGTCTCGCATCCTCATGCTGTAAATTGCAAGAAAAGGCTTCCTTAGCATCGAAGCTTAAGACAGCGATTCAACTAGGTTTTATTAAAAAGAGAAGAACACTGAAATGTAAAATCTCCGACTTCATTACAATTCAATGATGGGGTTCACTCTCCTTTTTGGATACAGGCGATTGAAGTTTATCAATTAGGATTTTCTCAATGCGCCTCTCTGTCCTCACAATAAAATAACTCAGATATCGGTATTTCTTGATATAATGGGATCCCTACAAAATCTACCTTAAAATTGATGCTATGCAATGATTATCCTCGGATTCAAAGAGGCAGCCATCTTTTTGTTTGTTTGTCGGTTCGGATTTTATGACAAATCAACCTTTGTTGGTTATTTAATGCCAAATCTATTTTGTGCAAATAAAAAGTTCTATTTCAAACAATTTAGTTTAGCATAAGTACGCAGTTTAATTGTCAAAAACATTTCTATTTCAAGTTATTCAGTTTAGCCAAACAGTTCCATTTCAAACAAATCAGTTTAGCATTAGTTCGTAGTTTAAATGTCAAAACAGTTCTATTTCAAACAATTCAGTTTAGCATAATTACGCAGTTCCCATGTCAAACAGTTCTATTTGAAGCAATTCAGTTTAGCATAAGTACGCAGTTTAGTTCTATTTGACCCATAGATAGGACCCTATCAGGTGCTACCACTCCGGGCCAGAGTGGGTCTGCAAGCAATGGCAATGAAGAGGTACTCCGCATCCCCCCAAACTCCAACATTACTGGAAACTAACCATCAGATTGTTTAGTGTCAAATCTAGGACACTCGTTGGGGAGGGAGTCTTACCCCCATGCAAAGACGCAGACGGTGTATTCTACTGCCCCAGCCGAGTGGGCAAGGCAGCCATCCTGTATGCGCATATAAGTATTCATATGTAGGAGAGAAAGAAAAGTATACATGTGATTAACAGTTTTTGTATACGTATGAAAAGAGGGTGAAATTTTACTACGATTATGTCTGCGTAGATGAGTAATTACATGAGTGAGAGAGAGAGAGAGAGAGAGAGAGAGAGAGAGAGAGAGAGAGAGAGAGAGAGTGCGTGTGTATGTGTGTGTTTTATTTCATTATGTTTTGACTGTTTGTGTACAAATAAACCAAAAAAGAACAGTCAAAACAATGATATCTAGCTAGATAAACTTATCACTGGCAACATACCGAATTCCTCAGTGGTTCTAGCTTGAATAAATAGATAAATATATAAATAAAACTCAATCACACACCAAAAACTGCAATATACCCAATACTATTAAATTTTTTTTTTTTTAAAGCTCGAACAGAAAATACTCAAACCTTCGTCCTTAATAAACAGGACAAATGATGATAAAATTGATGCGTAGTTTATTTGCTTTTTGTTACATTTATATACAGAATATTAACGCGTACTTTAATTGTTTATATATACTAGCAAAAATGCTCACCATCCAGGCGCAAATATTCAAGTTTTAAAGTATTATTTAGAAAGACTAACGAAACTATATAAAAAATGCATAAGAAAGAGAAACCCCAAGAAAGAAACTTAGTCTCTGTTAATTGCAACAAAAAATAATGCCATAAGAATTAAATATATCAATGCGAAATCGATAATACGCAACTGAATAGCAAGTGTAGATTATGTGGCGACAGATGAAACGGTTAAATGCAGCAAACTAGTATAAAAGGAGTGCAAAACTAGGCACAAGATTGGAAAGGGAATTGTGCAAGAGATCGAAATTTTATCATACTATGCACAAACCAGAATCTGTCCACGAGAATGACATGCATAGAATCCTCTGGGATTTTGTGATACAAACAGATCATTTAATTCTGGCCAGGAGACCAGACCGAGTTGTGATTGATAAAACAAAGAAAAAAATTGCTATCTAATGGATTTTGCTGAGTGAAAGTAAAAGAAAGCGAAAGATAGAGAAATACTTGGACTTTGCCAGAGGCTAAAACCTGTGGAACATGAAGGTGACAGTGATAATTGGTGTGCTTGGAACCGTCCCTAAAGACTAAAGGGATAAGAAATCAAGGGGAAAATCATGACTAACAAGACCACTGCCTTGATAAGATCGGCTAAAATACTTAAAAGAGTCCTAGAGATCTGAGGAGACTTGCTGTCATTCAGACTTCAGTAAAAGACTACCAACAAATGCTGACGTGAAAAACTCACAACGGAACGATCATCAAGGGCTAGGTAAAGAAACTGGAGGAAGTGGAAATCAGAGGAGGAAGCAAGATCCTCCAGACCACAACATTGTTGAAATTGATTAGAATACTCAGAAAAAACTTAAAGACCTGAAGCGACTTGCTGTCACTCAGACTCCAGAGAAAGGCCACTAGTGTGAAAGATTCACAAAAAAAGGCCACTAGTGTGAAAGATTCGCAAAAAAGGGAAAATAATAATAATAATAATAATTATTATTATTATTATTATTTGGAAGTTGGTGGACGAGTGGACACCATCCAAACGACAGCATTATTGAAGAGGGCCAGAAAACTGAGAAGAGTCCTGGAGACTTGCGGAGACTTGCTGACGCTGATGTGAAAAACTCTAAAAGAGTATATAATAATAATAATAATAATAATAATAATAATAATAATAATAATAATAATATACGGACAAATGGTATATGCACAACCCGAAATTCGTCCTGAAGGTTGAGACACACAAACTTCTCTGAGATAGTGAGATACAAACAGTATAATTAATCTCGACCAGACGACTAATTCTAGAGATAGTGAACAAAAAAAGAGAACCAACCAAATAGTGAACCTTGCCGTCTCCACAGACCACAGAATAAAATTGAAAGAAAGCAAAAACAGAGATAAGTATCTAGACTTTGCTTGAGAACTTGAAAAAATGGAACATTAAGGTGTCGGTTGTAATTGGTGCACTCGGTACTGTCAACAATTCATTGGTAAAAAGATTGGAAGACTTGAAAATAAGATGACAAATAGAGACCATCCAGACTACAGCATTATTAAGATCGGCCAGAATACTGAGAAGAGTTCGGGAGATTTGAGGAGACTTGCTGTCGCCTACACTCCGGCGAAAGTCCATCAGCTAACGCTGGCGTGAAAAACTCTCAAAGGAATATAATAATAATAATAATAATAATAATAATAGAAACCAATAACACCAAGTAATTATTCATTAAACCTGATTTTGTTGGAACCAGTGCACAAATTATCCACACTATATACGATCTCAACCTTTATTTTTTAGTGATATATAACACACATTGATGGATCTTAAACGCATGGGCTGTTTTTAGGCAAATCAAACTTAGCTGGAGTTTGAAAGAGACATCCTTAATAAATAAGATTAAATAACGATTATCTGATAATCATTAAGAATATAACATAAATAGCTAAGGGAATTGTTACGTCGTTGGTGACGTAATTTCGATCACAGACTGACGCATCATCTCCATCATTATATATATATATAATATTGACTCGGACTTTGCTTGCTCTTTGATATATATATATATATATATATATATATATATATATATATATATATATATCAGTAATATCCCGTCTGCGTCCGAAAACAATGGGTGCGGATTATTTGCGTATAGAATATATGAGGAATTTCATATAAATCTATGGGACTGCTCGATGTATGGCTATCGTTATATATTCTCTATCCTGGTTTATATAATTAAACACACATATAGAGCGTATACAACGTGTGAAGACATCCAATGAGAGGAAGAGTATAATGATATTCTTTGCTGAAATAAATTTATAGTGACAATTTAACCAGGTTTGAGTTTTCTTCTAATTACATATATATATATATATATATATATATATATATATGTGTGTGTGTGTGTGTGTGTGTGTTAAAATATGAAGAAAAGTTTATAAAATCTAAGAGTATTGCTTTAATGTTGTTTATCTTTTCACAACTAGTTTCAACCTTGGGTCATCGTCAGGAGGAAAAGTTTGGTAGGGAAAATGTCTGTTATTTTTTAAAGTTTTTCTAGACTAAAATTATTTTTTAAAGGAATTGATAAGCAATAGAAAAAGTACTGTGAGCGTAGCATATTCCATTAGTCTAATGAAGAATATTTAAACAACGCAAAAGTAATATTCTTATTTGTTTTATCATTTTTGTTCATCTTTTTAATTCATGAAACAAGACATGGAAAAAAGAACACACTGTTCCAAGAAAGCAACACTCGGTTGGGCAGAATAGACCTAACATTGAAAAAAACTACATGAGAAGACTGAAGCTCTTGACTGTGAAATTCCACAGAAAAAACTTACAAGCTTGCATAAAGTAAAAAAACTTATTCAAACCAAATTTAAGATAGTCCTGGATCCCTCAATTGGTGGTCACAATGAAGATATGGTTCGAAAAAATCGAACAGTTTTCTCTGGACCTCATGAAGGACACCGCCAAATTTTGCGAAAAACATCTCCGAAACAAAATCGGAAGCCAAATTCATGGATGACACAATGAAAAACAAACATAGATAAATACAATGACATCCTAACAGCAATAACTAAGAACAAAACAACCCCACCGTCAAAAAATATCAATGGAATCAAAATGGCAAAAACACAAAAGACAACGGGAAGCCCACCCTAAAAACAAACTGACAACATCCAAAATAAAAAAGAAAATAAAAATGAAAAACTTCAAACGAACATAGACAACAAAACCTAAAATACCGTTAAAGGAAGCAAACGTACTAAGGGAGAAAGGAGCAAAAACCAAACGACACGTAAGTGCAGACATCCTTAAAATAACGAAAAATAAGAGAGCTGGACTCACAATACAAATCAATCAGAATAGTAACACCAATAATGAATCTGCTCTAAAACGAATAGTACTTCTAAAACAACGAAACTTTGATAAACACACTCAGACCCCAATTAAATACCCACAGTGACTCAAAAAACCAAGATGCCGCCCATTTATTGCTCTATGGAGGGCAAGGAGAAAAGATTTTAACAGCAACAGAAGTTTTCGAAATTTTGCGAAACAACTTCAAAAGACGTGGAGATTTTAAAATGACCCACATGGACGAGCAATAGATATATGCAGGCACAAATTCTGCAAAACTGTATTTCAGCTACTGAACAAAGGCCTCAATTTTTGCCTAGGTCTAATATGCTTTAACAACCATACACTGGAAAACGATGGAAAATTATTTTTCTAAAGAATTTGACTTAGAGCCCATTTCGGACAATACGACGACGAACCAACCATTTTTGACTCACTCAAAGAAAAAAAAGCAATCTCAACAATACAGACACAGCCATCCAAATATTTAAAATGGCAGTAAAAGAAGACATCAAGAACCACCGTAAAAACATTTACCAAATGACAACATAACAAAAAAACAACATGAAGCTCTGTCAAAATAGTACGATGTTTTACTTTTCGAAAAGCCTGCGGATTTGTTTTTCTTTCTTTTTTTTTTTCTGCATCTTTTTTATAGTTGTATGGGGCTGATGATTTATATTAATTCATCTCTCTCTTTCACTCACCGTATATATATATATATACATATATATATATATATATATATATATATATATATATATATATATATTCAGATTCAGCATGCTTTGACCCTAACATCCATTATATATATATATATATATATATTCATCGTTATGAGACTATGCATAATACAAATAATTTGTACACTGTAACATTTTTCAAGTATTTCTACCAGATAGAAATAATTTTAAGGCTATCTTTTTGTCTAGAAGATGGGATCCTTATAGGTATTAACGCTCCGAGTCAAGGTGGGCCTGAGAGTAAAGAGCAACGAAAGAGTACACCACACTTACCAAAGCTCCAGAACTAGAGCCCCACTTCTGGAAGTAATTTGAACACCCCTTTTTTTGGAGGGCTTTAACTCTTTGCAAAGAATTTGAGGCCAAGCTGACTGGTTCAAGTATTGAATATATTCTTCGTAATAAAGACTTTGAAATTAAGAGATATAACGAGCACACTTGTTTTTAATAGAAATAATAATAATAAGAAAAATATTTTAATAACATCCGTGATGCTTTAAATGCAATTTCGAAAAGTTAATAATAATAATAATAATAATAATAATAATAATGAAAAATTATACAAATATTTGGACCAGGAAAAACTGTGGAACATGATGATGACCTTCATACAATTGTAATTGATGCATTCGAAACGATCCCAAAATGTAACGTAAAAACAATTGAGGAAATGGAAATCTGAGGATGAATTAAGGCAATCCAGACTCCAGCATTGCTATGATTGGCTAGAATACTGAGAAGAGTCCTGGAGACCTGAGGAGACTCGCTGTCACTGACTTGCACGGAGATATATAAAATACCAGAGTGATCTGGTTTTGGGGCCTTACCCTAATATACTAAAAATGCCACATCGTAGCGATGCTTTAACTCAGCCACATTAAAACTCTTAAACTGAGACAATGCATCAATTTCCAAACTAATTTTCAAATTAATAAGAAAAGAGCTGGTTCTATATTTGCTATTATCATAATAATTATAATTTTTCAAGTAAGGATTCAGTAAAATTTATGGGGAATCTCCATTTATCATCATTTGTACTATTAGGATAAGATTCGACACTGAATCTAATGGCCACCAAAAGGCGACTTGTAAGCGAGAAACATTGACATACAAACAAATCACCAAATCCCAACCAGAAGACCGTGGTTTAATTAACAAGAAGAAAAGATCTTGACAAGAGGATTTTTCTATTTCAGTGGACCATAGAGTAAAAATAAAAGAATGCGAAAAGCTGGACAAATACCGGGATCTTACTAAAGTGCTAAAAAGGCTGTGAGTGCGACGGGGATGCTCGTGGTAGTTGTAGCTCTTGGAACAGTTTTAAAGGTCCAAAAAGAGAATTGAGGATATGGAAATCAGAGAAAGAATCGAGACCATTCAGACCACAGCACTGTTAAAATCAGCTAGAATACGTAACCTGAGAAGTCTTGTTGTCATTCAGTCTCCAGTGAAAAGTCACAAGTTAATGCCGATGAGAAAATTTTTCGTAAAATGAAAATAATAATAATAATAACAAGGATGATGGTAATGGTTGTGATTTAAGATACTATAATGTAGTGGCTGTATCTTAGCTCCAGTAACTTAGCTGTAAAACCAACTACAAAATGTCAATCACTGAAACTCTCGTTGTAAGCGTAAAAGACGATCAAAACCGAGACTTGGTGAAATTTGAAAAAGAGCCATCAATCACTTTACTAGTTGAACGACAATAAACGATCTAAATTTCGTGGCTAAGCGAAAGTGATACAGTCCATTGATGATTTGCAACGATATGCAAATGAATAGATCTTTCCTTGATCGACATGAAATTACCATGTCTTTTTTCATTTTTGAGGCTGATCCAGAGGGAAGTTGTAACATCGACAACAAAAGGAGTGGAATTTTTCAGTAACCACGAGTCTGACTTTTCTTTTCATGGTATGACCAACGTTATGTTTTTATCTCATCTTTATTTCTTCGCTTCCACTAACTTTCTTTCATACGCCGGCAATATAACAATTCTGCGTGTTGATATTATAAAAAGTGAAGCAATTATTCTTTGAAGCATAAGAATAATTTAAGGAATAAACTCAATGATGTAATGAACTGTGGAAACTCTGGATAACGAATGCTTAAATATTTGCGGTAGCATAATTGACAGTGGACAGGTCAAAAGTCGTGACTGCGGAATCAAATACTTGGAAGAAAAAAAAACGAGTGATTGGTCTTTGGCAAGAATACAGTCACAAATTTTAGAGAATTTGACAACGGGTCTTAAAAAGCAAAAGTAGAACATATAAGACTTCTGATAAACTCACTCCTCTCAATGGGGTAGGTAGAAGCGTATTAATAAAAGCGTGACTCCTTTTTCTTTACTGACTTGGCAAAGTCCAAACACGTCTTTCTTTTAGGACCGGCCCCTGATAGAATGTAACTTTTTTAATTAGAGAACTTGGTAATAAATAATACCTAATAATATCTGTTTTGTGTGCATAGTGTTGTAGCATTGGTTTACAAGAAAAGTAATTTTCATTATTAGTCGGTGAGTAGAAGAATTAATTGATAGGGATGTACGTATTTATGAATAACTCTCTCTCTCTCTCTCTCTCTCTCTCTCTCTCTCTCTCTCTCTCTCTCTCTCTCTCTCTCTCTCTCTGTATACTGGTCAAACAAACAGGTTTTTACAACTGAGCAGTAAGAAATTTCGTTGGTATGGTAATACGAGACATTTCTCGTGTAGACAAAAGAAAGCACCGAAAGAAAAAAAGGGAAGAGAGAATAAGTTGAAAGGAAAAAGAAACTGCAAAAGAGAGAGAGAGAGAGAGAGAGAGAGAGAGAGAGAAGGAGAGAGAGAGAGAGAATTCGAAGCGGTGACAAAAAACGGAAGACTGAAGTATGGAAAATTAGATTGAGATGAAACGAGAGAGAGAGAGAGAGAGAAGGGAGAAAACTAAGTATCGATCCATTGGTAAATACACCCTTCTTTCTATGGGCATTATAACAATAACATGACACGACTGGTGTTAAAACTCAAATAATAATAATAATAATAACAGTAATAAATGACTGCAGTAAACTGACACGAAAGGAGTACAAGAGGAGGTATGACTGGGTAGAGAAGGGGATCGACTTGGAATTGACGCATGTACACACCAAAACCTGTCCGGAAAAATGAAACACAAAATTCTCGGGGATTTTGAGATATAAATGGATCCCGTCATCGCGCCCAAAAGACCAAATCTAGTATTGATTAACAACAAAAAAAAAACTAAAAAAATTTGCCATCTTGTGGATTTTACCGTTCCAGCAGATCACAGAATAAAAATAAAAAAGAAAAGATAAACAAATATTTGGATCTTGCCTGAAAGTTGAAAAAAAAACAACAACAAAAAATCCTGTGAAATATGAGGGTGATGTTGATACCTCTTGTAATCGATGCGCTTAGAACGATTCCGAAAGGTTTTATCAAAAGTCAAGAGGAAATGGAAATCAAAGGAAGAATCATTGATATCCAAACATTGTATTATAAAGATCGGCTAGAATATCCAGAAGAGTCCAAGAGACTTAAGAAGATTTACTGTTACTCAAACTCCGATGAAAGACGACTAGCAAATGCTGATGTGAAAAATTCGATAATAATAATAATAATAATAATAATAATAATAATAATTGCTGGAAAAGCAAAACCAGAGTAGGCATGGTTGGGTGGAAAAGATGATTCACTGAGAATTGTGCAAGAGACTTAAGTTTTACCATACTAATAAATGGTATGTATATAAACCAGATTCTATCCTAGAAAATGAGACACACAACATTCTCTGGGACTTTGAAATAGAAACGGGCCACCAAATCTCAGCCATTAGATCAGACCTAGTTTTAAGTAACAAGAAAAAAATAACTCATCATCTTGTAGATTTTGACGTTCTAGTAGACCACAAAGTGAAAACTCTAAAAAAAAAGCGAAAAGTACTTTGATCTTGTAAAAAACCTGAAAAACCTGTGGAACATGAAGGTGACAGTGTTACCAATCGTAATCGGAACCCTCGGAACGATCCCCAAAGAACTAGAAAGAGACTTGCTGAACTGGAGGTAAGAATAAGAATCCAGACCCTCCAGACCACAGTACTAATAAAATCAAGAGTCCAGATAATCTTAGGTGACATGTTGCCACTCAGACTTTTGTAAAAAAGCATCAGTAAGAACTGGCACGAAAAAATCACAATAATTATGTATTTGCTATTTCATCAGGTTACATAGAAAATTTAAAGAAAGTGAATATCTATCGTTTCCACTTAGCAGTTATTTCGTAATTTTAACTAATTCCTCAGGAGATACCTGACGGTTAAGGCCATTAAAACAAAGTTATGACAATAATGTGCAACATGGAGGTGACGGTGATACCATTTTTAGTTAGAGCACTTGGAAAGATCACCAAAGTCTTAGGAAAGAGGGTTGAAGAACTGGAGAATAGAGACAATCAAGACAATAATACAGATAAGATTAGCAAGATTACTTATAAGTGTCTAGTAAACCTGAAGAGACTTGCTTTCAGTTTGACTCCAGTGAAAAACTGCCTGTTGAAACATATGTGACAAATGGGCAAGGATTAAAATAATAATAACGAAATTTAGAAAATATTTCGCATTGCAAAAACTTATTTCCGACTCCTTAAACTCTTGTTATATATATATATATATATATATATAGCGAGAGAAACAGAGAGGGTAGAGAACGAAGAAATGTATGAATAAGAACGTTTTTCTTGCTTGTTTGGGCGTATTACCTTCAACTATGAGTGATAAAAATAAGTAGTTAACGTTCCTGCCACAGGTTGCAAGATGAGCTGAGTTTTCTCTTCTGGGCTGAAGTGCAGCTAGTTAAACCTTTGCTCAAGAGTTTCTCTTCTTTCAGTAGTATTGTTGGGTGACATGCAGTTCTCTTATAACTTCTTTCATTTCACAGTACGGCTTGGTTTATTTGTTTAACGGCATATATAGTCCTTGTGAGCAATTTAATGCCAAAATTTGATTTATTTCTAAATATTTGACTTTAATCTTAACCATACTTTTAACGTTCCACTGTATTTTTCATTTCACTTTTCTCTATAATCATTTGTTTGCGCATAATTACACGGTTTCATGTATTCCTCTATAATAAAAATATTTTTCAGTCCAGTTAGCTGGGGCTGGAGAATACACCGACTGCAAAGGGGTTAGAGCCCTTCCCACCAAGTGTCCTGGGGCTTTGAGTAATGTGGAATACTCAGGTCCACTCTGACCTAGAGTTGTAGTTCCTGTTGGGGGCCCATCTATGAGTCAAATAAAAACATCTAATCTATTCTGGAAACCATTTAACTATGTGTAAACAAACGATTGATACTAAAGTGAATTATTATTATTTGCAATGCTGGGAATTATTTAACTATGAGCAAATAAATGAGGCCTAACTCGTTTTATAATAGAATTATCAATAAACTATGCACTTAAAAATCATATACATTATATATATATATATATATATATATATATATATATATATGTGTGTGTGTGTGTGTGTGTGTGTGTGTGTGTGTGCGATCAGGATTTGGCATTAAATAACCATCAAAGGTTGATATGCAATTAAACCAAACAACAAAACCAAATATTTTCTCAACAGTTCTATTTTACCCATAGATTGGACCCTAACAGGTACTACCACTCTGAATCTGAATGGACCTGGCAGTAATGGCAATAGAGAGGTGACTTCATATCCTCCAGAAATCCAGAAGTAGAGCCACATCGCCGGATGTAGTTTATCTTCATACACAGGATGCAGTCGGCGTAGTCGAAGTCCCTTCGACGGGGCTTTTCACAGTTCGATGAGTGAGAAGAAGACATGGGATCCACTTAAAGGAAATCGGTTTGAAAGGCCAGATATTCAAAGAACTACTTCCATTCTGATGCCCTGTGGGTCAGCAAAGTCGGTGGCAGATCAAAACCGATTATGAAGCGTTTTTTTGGAAAGATTACCGTTACATCCACGAATAATGAGAGTTTTACTAATATCCAAAGTTGAAGATTAAAATCATCTTATATGAAGGCATCGTAAGAAATAGACTCAGTGACCCAAATTCAAAATCTAAATAGTGCTGTTTGCGTTTAACTTGGCGCTAATATACTCGAAAGAGGCATGAATCCATCTGTTCTTCCTCTGCAAGATATAGGTAAATAATAGGGCAGACTGGATAAGGTAACTGGTTGAAGAAAAGAAAAACTCAAACCAGCTGTACTCCGCTGAAAATTTAACTTTGTGTCATATAATACCCCTGGGGAAGGCTAATAAACACTATCATTTTATTATAAAGGTTTTGATAAACCTTATTTTGGTAATAACTACATAATGTTGCTTTAGATCTTCAGAAAATATTTGAAATATTGGACCCAAGCCAAACAAGTTATCACCCACACAGATGTGACTCGCGTAGTGTAATGGTTAACGAACTTGTCTAACTGATCGTTTTAATGAGTTAAATTCTCACTGTGTGCTCTATATTGTAGCCTTGTACCAAACTAATTTAATCTTAGTAAATCCATATATATATAATAACCTGTGAGAGACCTAAAAATTGCGCGTGTAAAATGAATTTATCAAATAGAAAAACGATCATAGATAATGAGGCTCTCTATTTTCAAGATGAGTAATTATGACTGACGAGAGAGATTTCTGGCGAGACAGGGAAAACACATGTAACTTGATTAATTGGATTGATTCGAGCCTGGTATATACATATACAGCAACAGGAGCAGCTTCTGGACAAAAAGCCCTCTCAATTCATTCCATGGCCTTACTGATTTTGCTAACCTTTGTCATGAGTGATCATTATCATTTTCTGTTAAATAATTTCCTACTTTACTTGTTATTTCTTGGGTACCAAGCTTCAAACGTTTTGCTTAAGTTATCCCCACTTCTAACTGTGTGTTGTTGGCGTCTCATTTTGTAGTTGTTTAATAAATTCTATGAATGCAAATAAATACACACACAGTATATATATATATATATATATATATATATATATATATATATATATATATATATATATATAAGATTTATATATTCAATGCCATGGAAATTTGTCTGCGACCTTTGGTTTCATGAAGTTTTACAAACAACAATCGTCAGGCAGATAACGAAAGGAAATGAATAAATCGAAAAAAACGAAAAATACAGTCAAAAACCGTTGGGATTGTGTAGAAATCTTTACGTGTGTTTGTGAGTGAGTGTGTGTGGGTGGTTATAGTTGCTTGTTATTGTGTGTGGATGAGTAAGTGGTGTTTAGTGTATTTGTAAGTGAAGATATATGCGCTGCGCGATAAACTTGGCGTTGTTTACCGGATGGGAGACGCAGTTGTATCGAAATATTGTTACAGTTGGGGCGAGAAAAATTCTTTATTCATTTCCATGTGTATAGGTGATTATAACAAAGGAACAAAACATCATCATCGTATTTCCAAGAAAATAAAATAAAGATATGGTTTGTAAGCGTGATTAAGTGCGTGTAGTATGGTAGGCCAGAATCACAGTAAATATCCTGGTGGAGATATATGTTGTATAGCAATATACTATGGAATATTGTACAATAATGGTATTTTATGTTGGGATGAGATCTGAGTGAGATTACAATGATAATTTGTATTGTGTTGATATGTTGCGTGCATATCATAGTGATCCATGATAGTACGTACGTAAGGAATATAATGGAAAGGGTCCGGCAGAACGATCTTTTGAGATTGGAACATGAATAAAAGAGCAACACAGATGCCATTAAAAATTTCATTTTACTATAAGAATTGTCAATATTTGCCATTTTTTTACCTATTTTTATCATTTTGTTTGAAAGATTTCATAATCCAAGTGCTTGTTCTCACCGACTACACAGTCCTGAAATTGTGCAGTGCTGGTCTAATCTTTGCCTCTGATGTTGATGCGATTTCATGAAAAATAAAATCGTTCAGTTCGTCAGTTGTCAACGGCTTTATGTTTAAAAGACTTGAGCCTTCAGTGTTACCCAGAGGAAGTATTTACACAGAGGTAGATCAGTTGAGCGAGACATCTACAGGATATCAGCATGGAGTCGGATGAGATACCAAGTAAAAAAAATCTCCCAAAACATCGATAGATTCCCTTGATGCCACAATGACAACTGAAATGGCATGGCTGCTGGTATTCAAAGACATATTTTTCCCACCCACTAACCACTACTAGTGCATGCGCAGCAGCAATTTTAAATCCGGTATATCATTCTTCCAGACCCCCCAACATATATATATATATATATATATATATAACTTTTATTTTATGGAGTGTTCCAGAAATATATATATATATATATAGCATTTCCTTGCATGAAATATGCATCTTTTCATATTATTGTAGCACTTCATAAACCAGAAGAGAATTTTACTTTCAGCAAAGATGAAGAATTAATATGCTGTAAAATTTCATCAGAGCTAATTTTAGGCGGTGAACGTTGACAAAATAAACATATATTCTTACTAAAATTCTTGCTTTCAGCGTTTCAACAGCTGTGCATAGAGTTTACCAACAAGTAAATAATTCCTTTGCGTTATTTTTGGCTGCTCTCAATGGTTGATTAGGAGAAGGTTTTGTCTTATCCATTCTGAGAATCCATTTTAGCCACTTAAAAAATAATAAATAAATAAATAAAAACAGAAGATCGCCACTTGATCCTTAGTTGTAGGTTCAACAGACATTATTATTGCTGTTTTGAATTGATTATGTTTCAGTGTGTGTGCGTGTAGCAGTTATTTCAAAGTCATACTTGTTTCTTGTACGATACCCTGCCACACACACATACACAAACACTCAACCATATATATATATATATATATATATATATATATATATATATGTGTGTGTGTGTGTGTGTGTGTGTGTGTGTGTGTGTGTGTGTGTGTGTGTGTGAATACACATGTAAATATAGTATACACTGATATGTGTGTGTAGGCGATTATGAATTATCTTGTCTTTGAGGTGCTCTCTCTTTCTCTCTCTCTCTCTCTCCCTCCTCTCTCTCTCTCTCTCTATATATATATATATATATATATATGTGTGTGTGTGTGTGTGTGTGTGTGTATGTATAGGTGCGTATGTGTGTGTGTGTGTGTATGTATAGGTGCGTATGTGTGTGTGTGTGTGTGAATACACATGTAAATATAGTACACACTGATATGTGTGTGCAAGTGATTATGAACAATCTCGTCTTTCAGGTGCTCTCTCTCTCTCTCTCTCTCTCACTCTCTCTCTCTCTCCTCTTTCTCTCTCTCTTTTTCGACATATATGTACTTATATATATATATATATATATATATATGTATGTGTGTGTGTGTGTGTGTATTTATGCACGCGTATGTGTGTGTGTCTAGAGGTATGTATGTATAATTTGATGCATGTATGTATGTACGTAAAGTCACGGATAAACGCAAACAGATGTGTGTGTGTTTGTGTGTTTGTGTTTGTGTGTGTGTGTGTGTGTGTGTGTGCACGCGCGCGCGCGCGTGTGTGTGTGTACTGTCGTTCGTAGTTCAGAAAAATTAAAACTTTGTAATGACCACCCGACCCACCGCCATTTGCATATTAAATACATTTGGATAGCTGAAACGTGGCAAGCATGCTATAATCGTTTCTACTTCAGCATTGGCTGGTACACTGTTTTTCCACCCAAGTCGGTTTAAGCTTTAGCCTCTTAATTAATATGATAAATACCTTTGACCGGTATGGAAAACATACTCTACTTATCTTTCTATGTGTGCGTGTGTTCAAGTCGATCCTCACTGGGTGGCCTACTCTTGTGATTTAAGTATACATACATAAATATATATATATATATATATATATATATATATATATAGAGAGAGAGAGAGAGGGAGAGAGAGAGACTGTGTTAATCTGGGCCTGGGCAATACTTAATATTGTGTCACCAGAACATCCGTCTCTACTCGTATCTTTAAAAAAAAGCTGAGTTGATTGCTATTTAACTTGATTAAGGTAGCGATTTTTTCTTTAGGAATTTACCTAATTTGCAATCATATATATTGCCACTTGAAAGAAGCAAAGACGACTTTTTTTTCAAACACAATTTTTTCTAAAAAATCAAATATGTATACTAATCAAAAAACTGAATCTTCAAATTTTGCATTCAAATGTTAATTCTTAACTTTATTTCAAAAAATTTCATATTCATTCATTTAGTTATAATTAGATCACAATTAATTAATTTTTGTTTGTTAAATGGGTTAAGGAGTTGATAGACTCTCTAACTTATTTAAGTAAACATCGACAATGATTTTTACCAGACTGTTATATACGTTCAATTATTACGCACATATTTCGATAATATATATATATATATATATATATATATATATATATATATATATATATATATATATATATATATATGCTAATTTTATTATTTCTAACGGTCTTTTAATCAATAAAATGTAGTTTTGGTCCAAACCTTCTTTTGTCAGATGATTCATTTAGGTAAAACCTGGGGAGATTTTTTCTGACTCTGTTGGTATATATATATATATATATATATATATATATATATATATATATATATATATATTATCGGAATATATTCGTATATATATATATATATATATATAATTAGAATTCATATATATATATATATATATATATATAATATATATATATATATATATATATATATATATAATGAATAAAATCGGAACTGTTTTCCCATGAGTTCTTTTATTTATGCTTTTTCACTCTCATACGTAGTGTCGAAAATATGTTTGGTAAATTTGTTATAATAGAAATATATACTTCTCAATATTAATATTTTAGAAAGAAAACTTACACTTAGCTATGCACGTTAAATTTTCAATGCATCTATGATAGGGCATCTGTAAATATTTGATGTTATATTGATGTATGCCGAATTTTACAGTATTATATCATCACATTTGCATACTCAGCATTTGAAGTTGTGCGTATGAAAGATTCGCTTTTTACCATTTTTAAATATTTTCCGTTTTATAAATAATAATAATAATAATAATAATAATAATAATAATAAGAAGAAGAAGAAGAAGAAGAAGAAGAAGAAGAAGAAGAAGAAGATAAAATTTCATCATATAACCAAATGGTACACACACAAGCAAGAATCCGTCCGAGAGAATGAGACACATGAAGTTTTGGGGATTTTGACATACAAACGGATCACCTAATTTAGCCTTAAAAAAGACCAAGTTTTAGGTAACAAAAAAATGGAACTTGTCAGTGGATTTTGCCGTTTCGGCGGAGTGAAAATAAAATCAAGCGAAAAGGTATACAAATACTTGGATTTTGCCAGAGAACTAAACAAAAAGAATGTTGAACATGAAGGTGATTGTCATACCAATTGTAGTTGGTGCGCTTAGGATGGAAAATAGACTGGAAATCAGGAGAATCGAGATCCTCTAGACCTCTGCATTTTTTAGATCGGCTAGAATACTCAGACGAGTCCTGAAGACTTGCTCTCACTCAGACTCCAGTGAATGACCACTAGCGTTAGCCAGTATGAAAAACTTGCAAGGTGTGATATGATAATAATAATAATAATAATAATAATAATAATAATAATAATAATAATACAGAACCAATTATAGAAGCCGAAGGAGCTACAATTCTCTGCTACTTTGCAGTTCAAATCGTTCGAAAGAATACAATTCAAAAGACTAGATATAGCGATTAAGAACTATAAAAGAAAAATATGCCTTCTAATTAATATGTCAGTGCCAACGGATGATAACATATCAGCCAAAGAATATAATAAGTAAATACTAAGATCAGGAAATAGAAATAGAAAAAATGTAGCACCTTAAAACTACCACCGTGCCAGCTATAGTAGGAGCCTTTAGTATGATCAAGAAAGGCACACATAAAAAACATTAACTAAGTATCTGGCAGTCCCAGCTGATATGAAATGCAAGAAATTGCACTTAGCGGAACTGCTCATCTCCTCAGGTGAGTACTATTAATGGGATGGGAAAAGTAACATCTGATAGTATGGATGGAATATAGAATACATATAATCTTTACCTTTCCTCATCCTGCTTTGAGTAAAGACCCAGTGAAGCATTGTAAAAACAGAAAGTAAAGCTGAAAATTAAATACTACCACTACTACTACTACTACAAATAGTAATAATCATAGTAATAACAACAAAAACAAATACGTCGCAAGTTATATCAACCTATTTAACTATGTTGACTGGTGATTGATTTTCATGAAATTTTCATATACATGCACCTCATTCTAAATTCTATCATGGATAAAAGAATATATATATATATATATATATATATATATATATATATATATATATATATAATCATGATATTAATTGATTATGAAAGATAATAATTCCCCTTATCCTTCTTTCTATCGATTAAATTGTAGCATTACAGTTCTTTCACTAGAATGACTGTGACATTAAATAATCGACGAAGATTGATATGATATTAAAGAAAGGATCCGAAAAGATAATTTCAATGTCTGTTTAAAATGAGATAATTATTCCTGTGAGTTCTATAGCTTTTAAGAATATTTATAGGAGAAATACTTCACTAATTTGAAATGAGAAAGCCTTTCTAAATAATTAATAAAGGTATGAATACATATTTACATTAAGTATTGAATTCTCGTGATGACAGCTTCGGGACGAAACTGGTACAGTAAAGAAATATTAAAAATAAGACTATTCCACTTTACCTTTTCGTATGAGTGTTTATCTTTGGATTGTATATATTCATAAATATGATTTAGCTTCTTTGTTTAATGGCAAATCAACCTTCGTGGAAAAATTAATGCTTAAGTCGTCCTTGTAGACGAAACAGTAGTAGTACTATTCAAACCAAAGCTGACGGGAAGTAGAGGGTTCATACCTTTGCC
>OY757909.1:41627526-41649413 GCA_963585895.1 Sepioteuthis lessoniana
AATCTTTACAGGCAAGTTTCTCCCTAGATGAATTGTGTGGTAGGCTCCAGTGTGTGGGTCTTCGCGGTCTTTTTTTTTCCTTTTAATTTTGTTTTGTTTTTTTTCCCCAGCTATTGGTTGGGAGGGGGCGTAAAGATGTGAGTGACTGTTTTAACTTCAGTGGTTTTACAATGGGCAGCACTTGCTGCCTTCCTGTCTGTCTCTGTCATTTTTTAAAACTGTCATATATATGTAAATATATATATATATATATATATATATATATATATATATATATATATATATATATATATATATATATATATATCAACCTCTTATAACGCTTTTATTTCCATCTTCTTTTTTCATATCCTCCACCTTTGCTTTTTGGGAGTGTGTGCTTTTTCTTAGTGGCTTTAAAATCTTTTTGTACGAGTTGTTCCGCTTTTTTCTTTTTCTCTTTCTTTTCACCTTTTCTGGTATTTGTTCTTTCTTTCCCTTTGAATTTATCTGGGATTTTTTATCGTAATCCTTTAATTGTTTCCTTCTTTTATTTTTTCATTGTCTCTATTTTAATCTTTTTTCTATCATTAAATTATTCTTTTCAATTGACTTCGCCCGTCAGTTTTATCGGTAATGTTTTTTTTTTGTTTTGCTTTTAAACTTTCCCTATTTAAATCTTTTTTATGTTCTATCTTTCTAACTTTTCGAATATTTCATGTTTTCAAAATCTTTTTATTTATTCATTCATTTATCTATTTATTTGATAATTCTCTTTAAAAAAAAGTTTTGAATGAAATGTATAAGCCGATCTTGTGCATTTATAGTTAAAAAAAATTACAAAATTGATTTTTGTGGCATATATATATATATATATATATATGTGTGTGTGTGTGTGTGTGTGTGTGTGTGTGTGTGTGTGTGTAATTTCTAAGTTTAAAAGTTACAGTGTTTATGAATTATTATTTATTTCGGATGGAACACACACACACACACACACACACACACACACACACATATATATATATATATATATATATATATATATATATATATATATATATATATATGTATATGTATATATATATATATATCCGTGAAGCCACTTGTCAAACCAAGTCCTTCATATCATCCTTAAATTTCAACCTAGCAAAATTGTTAAAACAATCCTCACATGACGTAATTGCTACCATTAATTCTATTGAATAAAAATACTGAAATTCGAATATTTTACTCAACAGCACAAGTTAAAAGTAATAATATTTGCATTTATATCTAAATATTTCAGCAAGAAACAAAACCATTTAAGAAATTATTCATATATTCGTCAATCAAAGGAAATTATTAATTAATGAAATTAATATCTACGCATGTCTTTACTATATACAGCATATATCATATCATCCAGATTTCTGCGGAAATATTAAGCCGGTTATTTTTCAATTACTTTACCTTACTTTTCTTTCTTTCTTTCTTTCAAATAAATTTTAGATAGAAAAAAATGTTCCCTTTCTTTACCGAATGAACTCTAAATATGCTTTTAGTAAAATCAGAAAAAAACAAAAAAGAAAAAAAAAAAAGAAGTAAAACTGACTAATGGTTCAGAGGTAAAAACCAAATGTTGAAAATTAACAAAGATTGAAAGAAAGTCTTTAAAAAAATGATTTGAGAGGATTTCAAGGGTAAAACGAAAAAGTGAACAGGTAGGACTGGAAAAGAAATCTGCACGGAGATTAAAAACGAGGAAAATTTGCCCAGACGTACAAACTGCAAAGTTTGGTTGTTGCTGAACAATGAACGACGCTTCACCTGTGATAGGTTATACCTCGATCCATCGTATCTTATCAGCCACAATCATTTCTACATGTAGAGACACGAGTTCAAATCCTGGACGAGACTGATTGCATTTCACGTAGCACTAATACCCTTGGAAAAGTATGAATCCAATTATTCTCCCTCCAGCTATCCCTCCAGCTATGGGTAAATAGTAGGAGAGACTGGATTCTTCAGCCTTGGTGAGACAACTAGTCTAGGGGAAGGAAAACTCTGGATTCAAACCTCTTAAACTCCGCTTAAAAATTGACCTTGTGTTATATCCTGCCCAAGCAGAGGGGTTGGTAAATAGGATTACTACATGTAGAGTCAAATAAACGCATTATATATATATATATATAAAGGCAATAACCAGTCGAAGGAAAGAAAAAAAAAAGGCACAAAATGAAGCAGTTAGGAGTATGAAAAGTAGTCAATCAGTTTAAAGCCTTTTTTTTTCTTCGGGATGAAAAAATAAATAAATTGCATTTAATTATAAGTAAGCAGAATCTTCAAAGAAATCCTTAATTTGCAAAAATGGAACATCAGGTTGTTTTAAGGGAATTTACTATCTATATATCTATCTATCTGCTATCTTTCTAATCCAATTTAGTCTCGTCGAATCTATCTATTAAAGATAAGTGCGATTCTCACAAGGTTTTCGTGTCTCGCCGTTACTTGACAAATCTAAGTTATGCTTGGTTGTTATAGAGCACCTCCCATTGATAATGGTTAGCAGCCCGTTGCTAGTGAGTTCTATTCTAACCGAGCACCTCATAGTTTTCAGCTTATACCAAACTAAGCTCAACTTGATCACTGAAATCGGTGAATGAGCATTCTTTCTGGCGCAGTGTTTGTCAACCTACATCATAAAAGCCATTTTTTACACTCCAGCTTTTCGTCATAATGCCATAGGGGGCCCTCTCTCAACTCTTAACTTTTACGTTGTTATCGAGAACTGTGAAATAAATTCAAAATAGATAGAAAAATGAATTGATTATTAGTGGTTTGCTTTATTTTGTTTTAATTTTTAACCACCATTACAAGGGCAGAGTAAAAAAGATGAGGGTTAAGTCACACAACCACAAATAAGATATCTATACTTTTGGCTATGGTTGATTTTATGAGCATTGGAATGACCATTACGTTTGAAAGATTTGCCTCTTGTCCAAAATTACACATATAGCATTGAACTTGATCGAAAATGTGTGTGTGTGTGTGTGTGTGTGTGTGTGTGTGTGTGTGTGTGTGTGTGTGTGTATATTCAATAGACAAGAGTTACTTATTCATTTTTTTAAGCTTCTCCTGTCAGTGAGTAATACCACACTACGACGCTTGAACGTTCTTGACAATGACTTGCGATGGTTGAATGTACTCAAACTACAAATAAAAAGAATTGAAGCGGTTCATTTAGTGTAAGGTTAACGAGCTAGTCTTGCAGACCATTAGTAGTAAGTTAAATCCTGACCGGTTACTCATATTACTGGCTTTGTACTATTCTAAGCTACACTTAGTAAATTGCAACTTACTTCTGAGTAACATCACGTGGTGTGCTTGTTTGTCATTCAGTTGTGATTTTGATCTTCACTAAGTGACACATGCATACTAACAGGACAACCTTTTGATAAGTTGTAATGGAGTAGTCAGTATTTTAAAAGCACCTATTAATTTCAAATTTTTCTCTTTCAATATATATATATATATATATATATATGGTGTGGTTTGGTTTCGTTGTTTGACGACATATCTGAGTCCTTTGGTTATTTAATGCCAAAGCCCACCTTGTAGAAGAATATAAATTATACTTCCTTCCTAATGGTATAGGTCCAAAAGTAAGTGTAATAGCTTATATATATATATATATATATATATATATATATATATATATATATATATACGATTAGGTGATCACAAAGAAATATTTTTCTATTTGTCTTATTACATTAACTCGTCTTATTTCAATAATTTGCGACAATTTTAAACTTTATCGTCATGAGGATCTTTTAAAAGGCTTTTATGGCACAAAAGATTCGTGTAATGTGTGTGAATGAAAAAATATAGACCTAAACGTGGATAAATAATTTGTATGAATTTGTTAAGCCAGATCGGCTTCGGTTTTAGATTATCATCAGGGATCTTTGAATTTTAAAACTGATCGGATACGATCTTCGTGTATATATATATATATATATATATATATATATATATACATGACTGTCATATATATATATTTAAAAAGACAAATCTCTTCGTGGACCTACCTATTTTAAAATATGTTTTATTCTTTCTTTGGACCTATAACAAACATTTATAAATATATATATATATATATATATATATATATATATATATATATATGTATATATATATATGAGGGTGGTTCGAGAAGTTCTATGTCTCTCACAGATTTTAGTTCAATCAAACATCTCTCACCTTTGTTTGGTCATAACCAGTACAGAAATTAAGATGAGAATCTAGATTAATTTTTCTAGATTTAAGAGAAGTAGTGTGTTGCCACGACAAAAAATGTTCAGTTCTGGGTCTTCTTTCTGATTATGGCTTTAGAACTTTTTGAAAGAACCTCGTATATATATATATATATATATGTGTGTGTGTGTGTGTGTGTGTGTGTGTGTGTGTGTGTGTGTGTGTGTGTGATAATAGAAAAAGAATCCAATACAGAAAATTAAATTGACATGTTTCACAATAATGACAGCTTCACAGGAAAATATTTTTTTCTAATGACGCTATCTTTTTTGTAAAACTTCTCAATTTAATTTTCTGTATTGGCTTCTTATGATATATATATTACATGTATATATATGTGTGTGTGTGTGTGTGAGAGAGAGAGAGAGAGAGAATGTATATATATATATATATATATATTCTCTCTCTCTCTATCTCTCTCTCTCACGCACGCACACACACACACACACATATATATATATATATATATATATATATATATATATATATATATATATATATAAATTTCGAACGAATTGGGCACTCTGGTATCCGGTAAGGTACAAATGTAAACGAACGAAAGCTACAACTTAATGTCTTATAATTTCCGAGCTGATGTAGTTCACTTGTTGGCTGAGCGGTATGATACTAAGTCTAACGTATAGGTGAGTGGGTGTCGATCCTAGCTTCAAACGTCTTACGTGTCTAGCCAAACTGAAGAGTTGTGATATAACGAAACAGTCGATCTGTGGATGATTATATATATAGTAAATGTAATACGTTGGTAAAATTATGTTCTCATTCACCATCTTGCATATTCCATAAATATGCGTATTAGAAAAATCTTCAATTTTAATTTTTTTAGTAACAATTATCAGACGATCATTAAGAAGAGCAAAAAAGTTTCTGCAATAATTGTATGAAAACATTATAAGAATTACCGATTCAAAGGATTTTCCTGTCTATCAATCTGTTCATTTTAGATATCGAACGCTTTTAGCGTTGTTCTGTACGTCTACGTCTTTTTCTTATTGACCATACAGAGAATTTTCTTCATAGATTCATACATGTATGCAATTACATAGATAGGTAGATTGATAGATAGATAGGGTGGCGCAAGCTTGAAGTTACAGCAGTAAATCTGTTATCCAAAAATAAAAATTATCTATAAAATATATATTGATTATTATTTTTTAGTACAGTGTCTTTTAATATAAATGCACTTGATTCACCAGCAGATATTACTCACACAGATGAAGACAAAAATCTCAACCAAAAATTTCAGGTCAAATTTCATCTAATGACTATGTGCCAGGCTAAGGGATTCTGTCTGCAAATTTTATTTATTTTGTCATACAAAATATATGAATGTCTGTTTACTGGTAATTAGTTAAATTAAATGATTATGTAATTATTATTGATAGTCCGAAAGATGAATGTAATTTTCCGTAAAATCTTGATTTTAGAAGTGTTTTGTTGTTGATACTGAAAAAACGACATAAAATTTTAAAGAATAAATGAAAACAAATTAAAAAAAAAAGAAAAGTAAGTTGGCGATCTTAGTCGAGGGCGACCCGAAGGCTCCCTTTTCAATAGCTACTACACCGAGATGTAGGGGAGGGCGCTACTCCATTCCCTGGATTGCTCTGCTTTACCCTTGATCCTGACCTTTTAGTGCTGAGTGTTAAGCAAGGCGGCATCAAGTACCATTTTTTGAGTCTTTGGTATAACTCGACCAGGGATTGAACACTCTGTTCATTAGGCCATTGGCCCAGTTTGAGAAGAAAAAAAAAAAAGAAAAACTCGGGAGTATTTTTTGGCATTGAAGTTTATCACCATTCAACTGATTATTTACAAATAGTTCTCTTTAAGAACAGAGTGTAGTATGTAAGCGCTCGGCCTAGATTCTAGCTTCTCTCCCGGATCTTCTGGCTGACCTATCGGTTCTTCTTGCTCAGCCATGTTCTTGTTTTGGGGGCGGAGCACGATTCTGTGTTCTTATCTTCGGACAGTCCGCGAAAAACACGGGATTTTCAATGTACTATAGTTCCTATCTATTGTACCTAATAGGGAGAATCAATGCAGTTTGACGCCTGAGCGGTTGCGGGGACCATGTCTATTTCTGGTCTTGCCCATGCGTACACACATGAAGCCCTATATTAAAAAGACCATGTGTCACATGCTACAACCTAGCAGTAGAGTAAAATAAAGGATATGTCGATTGCCTTTTTGGGTTTTGGGTTCAGATCCAAATGTAGAATCTGTTTCTTCTCCACCTCAACACGTATATAAAATCATAAAAGTTAAAATATCAACTCTATTAAACCTCACTATATAAAGGCACAACTTGTTTATAGTGGAGATGGTTTGTACGTGATTAGCCACTTCTTTTGGATAAAGTAAGAACAGGAGTATGGTGGAATAGTGTGACATAGATTCTCCAGAACAACATTCCTCTGGTTTTAACTAAGAAATTTTCCTTCTAAATCAGTTGCCTAATAAAGACTAAAGAGCTTTGTGTGTCTTACCTAAAAGAGGGAAAATTAAAGGGTTCATGCCTTTCCAAATAGCATAAATACAAAGTGAAATGCAAACAGCCTCGTGAAGGGTTTGAACTTACACACACACACACACTCACACCTTTCCAAGTGGGTAGAGTGTTCGCCAATGGTCCGGGATATCTGGGTTCAATCCCCGGTCGCGTCATACCAAAGACTTTAAAAATGGAACTTGATACATCCTTGCTTAACAATTATCAATATAAGGTACGTAGTAAGGGTAAAGTGGAGCAATCCAGGGAAAGGAGTAGCGTCCTCCCCTACGCCTCGGTGTAGTAGCTATTGAAAAGGGAGCTTTCGGGTAGCCCTCGACTACGGTCGTCCACTTTACTTATATATATATATATATATATATGTATATATATATATATATATTGTTGGTCCAACAAGAGAAAAATAAATACTTTAAAATGAATTTGAATGTTGTACTTAAGGTTTTTATTTAATATAATTATGCTTAGTTTCAGACGTTATGGTCTTCTTTAGGAAATTGATAATGTCATTTAACTGACTTCCCACCAAGTCAGAATGCCTGGCAAGGCCATTTTAATGTAGGGAGCCATGCATGGATTGAAACCTATGTACAGCTAAAATAGACCTTATTTCTAGCTTTAATAAAGAAGAATGTTTTGATTCTTTTTAATTCTAGAATTTGTGTCAGTGAATGTCCTGTTGAAGTTAATTGTCCGTGAAAACCTTTGGCCTCTGCAAATGTTGTTTTTTGGTGTTTGTTTTTTTTCAATTTTTCTTTCTTCTTTTTTAAGATAAATAGTATATATCATTAAAAGAACTACAAACTCCAAAAACATAGTAACGAAGAACTCTTAGCATATGTTTCAACATTTAACAAAAACAACCCAGAACTATTCACAGAAATAACTAAGAATATAAAACAACTTAAAAACAATGATAAAATCAAAAGCATAAGAGACACAACAAACATCATTCAAAGTAAATAGCAAAGAAGAAATGTAAAACACACTCTAACCTCATCTAAATTTGGGGAATACATAGCGCATGGAATCTCAGAATGCAAAAATAAAAGATGTGGAGTATGTAATATTATCTTAGAAGGAAAAGCCTATACCTTCGAAAATCCCAAAACAACATTCATAATAAATAAAAATCTAAACTGCAATTCAAAAACTTAGTTTACACATTCGAATATTGTAACTGTAAAAAAAATACACACTAAATCGATTCTGGCTCTGAACAATAATCTCTTTACATGAAAGTAACATCCATTTACCAGGAAATAGAAAACTCAGTTTTAAAACACCTTTACGAATGGAGTAATGGAATGTTTAAAATAATGCCAATATATCAAAATGATGCTGGCTTATTACTCCGTATAAATGAAAAAATTCATAGATAAATTTAAAACTACATTTAACAGAACCTAATTTCACACACACACACACACACACACACACACACACACACACACACACACACACACACACACACACACAGACCCACTCACATGAACACAAACATAACCATACTTCACGCACACACACACACAACGCAAACATATACACACACACACACACACACACAGACGCTCTTACATTCAAATCAGGGAGGAAGAGATAAAAAGGAAAAAGCAACAAACTTCAAAATAAATGGGATTACGGGTGTATGTACACATATGTATGCGAATACACACACACACACATACACAAACACACATACAAAAATACATCCTTGTAAATATATACAAAAAAAAAAGAGAAAAGGAAAAAAAAAACATCTGTAGAGGCCAAAGGTTTTCACGGACAATTAACAACAACAGGATATTCACAGACAGAAATCCTAAAATTAAAAAGAATCACAACCCTATAAAACAGTCTTTACTATAAAAGCTTTTAATCTCCTGAAGAAGACTATTAAGTCTGAAACATGTGTAGAGCATAATTATATTAAATAGAAATATAAAGTACTACATTTAAATTTAGTTGCGGACCTATTCATTTTAATATATATATATATATATGTGTGTGTGTGTGTGTGTGTGTGTGTGTGTGCATGTGCGTGCAATTATTAATTTCTAAAATCATAATTAGTTTAACATACTTATAAAATATACTGATAAAATTTTTACAAAAAATGCGACAAAAACACATGCTAAAATAAGATTCATTTAGTTTTTGTATTTATTGTATTGATATTAATCTTTCTTTTTTTTTTTTCTTTTTCACTTTTGAACGTTTTTGCATTGTATTAACAATCTTATCCCACAAGTAAATAACATATATCAAATGAAACTTTGTCTAATGTGTAAGTTGCGATAAAGTAAATAGAATTAGACCGATAAAGCATAATACTAGTCAAAATTGTAGATAAAAAGGAAAGTCTTATTCCTTTGTATGGCGACCACGTAGTGTGACCGATATATATATATATATATATATATATATATATATATATATATATATATATGTGTGTGTGTGTGTGTGTGTGTGTGTGTGTGTGAACTCACATTGTTTTATATACCAGAGTATTATTTAATGTAATGTTCATGATGATTCTCCCATGGTAGTATTTATGAGATAGACAACGAAAACCTAACACGTCTCAAATATTTAGAGGGTAGTAAACGAAAGAACCATTATTGATGCGACGTTTCGGCACCAAGATATAATAAATAATAGTCACGCTGAAACCACTGAAGTTAAGCAGTGATGAGCTTGTTTCTTAGCAAAATGGGTGATCTCAAAAAGAACAAAGTGGGTTCGGTGTGCTAGACTAAGTAAAGCTTAGTAAATTACAGGAAATGAATAAACTTGGAAACAAAGAAAACAGATGGAAAAAAAAAACTAAAAGAAACTGAATCAATGGAAAAAGGTCAAAGGAATTTGACCAGCTTGGTTATATCTTACTGGCACCAGAGGCTTGTGTTCAAGACCAAACACAAAACCAGAACTTTGAATGCTGATTTTCAGACTGCCTTCCCGTCCCGTAGGAACATAGCAACCGTCCAACACACATAAAAAGAAAATAGAGAAGGGAACATGACTCAAGTAAGGAAAGAGAAAGAGATTTTGGGCATACACATAGATATACCCGATTATGCTCCGAAAAAAAAAATGCTGAAGTGATTTAATAAAATTATACACATATATACAAAAGCTGCTGTCACTAAATTTATTTGTCCCACAGAAATGTCAAGCAGAAACAATCCGGATCAAATAAAAATTAATATCTCCTTACAGGCGTTTTTCGAAACCACATCACGTCCTGTGAGTGTGATTTGGAAATAACCAATAGGCTATGAGAACATTTAGATACACGTGTGAAAAAAATTAGTTAACTGTTGGTTGGAAATTATTTGAAGGTGTCGTTTTATTTTTTTAAAAGCTTTTTAAGATTATTATCAAAGAATAATATAACATTATTTTTTAAATAAGGATCCTTCCCTTTTTCTACATCCTCATTGATCGCTGTTGCAACAGGCTCACGGCTCGTCTAGTTTTAGTTTGTTTTTATTTTTGTTTTTGTTTTTGTAAAAACACAAGGGCACAGACATATTTATATACATTTTGATAAAAACAAAAACATTACGTGCATTTTCATTTGTAAGTTTGTATATTTTTACTCACAGATTTAGGGATTATTTTCAATTTCAAAAAATTATTCAAAGTTGTTTTTATGTGTTTATACGTATATTCTTGTGAAAATTTCTGCCTAAACAAGCGAACGAGTTTTGTTACATATATGAATAATTATTTTCATTATAGCATGTAATAATAAAAACGCGTTAAATGTGTATAATAAAAGCCCTTTGGTCAAATTCTTTGTTGGTTTTATTTTGAATATAAATTTTTAGGATGATTTTCATATTTTTTCCATGCATTTTTTTTTTTTTCTTGAATTTTCCAAAATCTTGTTCCTGATAAATTCAAACGTTTTCAGATAACTAATAACAGATTAAAAATAGATTTTCAGGCTGATTAAAATCAATGTAAGTGGGAGAAAATCCCGAAGAGCTGAACGATGATTTAAGGTCGACCCAAATAAAACCTTTACAAGTTCCTCTTGACTTATAACTTCAAAGAAGCTACAAGAACATCAAAAAGAGTCACTCAAATTTTTGGTCAAAGGAAGAAGATAAAAATGGCAATGGCTAAAGGAGAAAAGAAAATAAGAAAATTAAAGAGAAAGAATCTTTAAATGTATAACGCGAATAAAGGAAAGAAAAATCAATGAAAGAGAAAGAAAATGCGTTAAAAAGCAGAAGAGAGAAAGAAAACGCTAAACAAAAGAGAGAAAAATTAATGAATGAGTAGGTGAATGAAATAAACATTAATTAGTGAACGAGACAAAAGAAATAAAAACGAAGAGATTGATAAAGAAAAATTAAACATATACTTAAATGAAATATATATATATATATATATATATATATATATATATATTTCTTTTGTATCGTTCACTAATTAATATATCAAAGACTTTAAAAATGGTACTTGATACCACCTTGCTTAACACTCAGCATTATAAGGTACGGTTCAAGGGTAAAGTGGAGCAATCCTGGGAATGGAGTAGCGCCCTCCCCTACACCTTGGTGTAGTAGCTATCGAAAAGGGAGCCTTCGGGTCACCCTCGACTATGGTCGCTAACTTTACTTTACTATATATATATATGTGTGTGTGTGTGTGTGTGTGTGTGTGTGTGTGTGTGTGTGTGTAAGAGAGAGAGAGAGAGACGACTTAAAATTCTGTGGAACTTGAAGTGTGAAATTTCTTTCTTAAAGAAAAAGAATCGATGGAAAATTAAATTCTTTATTAGATGTTGGAGCGGTTTCGAGAGATGTCTGAAACGTCCGGTGAGACACGAGAAGAACTATGTAAAACAACAAATGGATAGATTAATCGATCTCTTAACGTTGAGGAGTGTATATGTGGGCCCACTCATGTATATCAGCAGATTTGTTACCGACCTTGTACGTATGTATGGCTTGTATAAAGGTCTCATAGCTTCGACGAAAATCGAGTAAAATACACACACACACACACACACACACACACACACACACACACACACACACACACACACACACACACACACACACACACATCTGAGAATGTGCACTTTCTTAATATGACTTCATCTATTTCTGATTTCATAACTTTCATGTCTTATACGGAAGACATGAACGAAGAGATTTTCCAAATAGAGTAGATAACATAAATTAATGATACGCAATCATCAACCATGATTAAAGGCTTCCATATAAATACAGGTTAAGCCAGATTCAGCAAAATGTAAAAAAAGCCCATTCTAACCGGAAAATTTTCTCTTTGATTAAGGACAAATATCCATGACTCATCAAAAATAAAGATGCCATCTACAATGAAAATGGTTTTCTGCTTTAACACTCGGTTTTTATGCAAATATGTAGGGGTGGGTGTTAAAAATATAACAATGATTTGGAAATAGGGGTGGACCTTCATGTATCCCTCCTTCAAATGACAATTCTGTCGCTGGTGATCCAACGGTGCAGGTCTTTATCTCTCTCTTCATCGATGTTAATTTAATTTCGGTCAACTTTATTTTTCTCGTCGTTATAGTATTTTTTAAAAATCATCATTTTCATCAAGCAGTGTAGACAAAACATAAAAAACTAGCAGCCTCAGTTCGGATAAAGGCAAAACTATATCACAAAAAACGCTGCAAATTTTACACACACACACACACACACACACACACACACACACACACACACACACACACACACATATATATATATATATATATATATATATATATATATATATATATATATATATAAACTATAAGAAAATATGATCACGGCTTACTTGTGTCTCATTACAAATAGTTTCATCTGTAATATATATGAGTGTATATATATATATATATATATACTATAAAAGAGAAGACCCAATCATAAGATAAAAATCTATTTGCAAATAAAGTTTCATCTAACGATTGTGCATTCAATTTTATAGAAGGTATATAAAACTATCAGTCATGAGACAAAAGTAAAAAAGTAAGATCCTAATTTTTTTAGCTTTCATACTGCTTTGCTGCCCAGTATTTGAGCACTTTTAGATTTAACAAAACGCTTTCGAAACGATTTTCAGTTCTCAAGTTTACTATATATATATATATATATATATACATATGTGTGTGTGTGTGTGTGTGTGTGTGGTATATAAGGTACGTATCAAGGGTAAACTGAAGCAATCCAGGGAAAGAAGTAGCGCCCTCCCCGACATCTCGGTATAGTAGCTATTGAAAAGGGAGCCTTCTGATCGCCCTCGACTACGGTCACCAACTTTACTTTTACTTTTTTTTATGTGTGTGTGAGTGTGTGTGCGCGCCCACGCTCATGAGTCTGTGTGTGTGTGTGTGTGTGTGTGTGTGTGTGTGTGTGTGTGTGTGTGTGTGTGTGTGTGTGTGTGTGTGTGAAGTATTTATAAAATATAATTTGGATGTAAAAGCACTTACTTTCTCATAACAATATTTCTCTGAATTGTTGATTGGTTTTCCGGTCAATCAACACTTGTTGGATCAAACAATACAGAAGCAATCCTGTACATATGATTTTAAGTAACTAGTGATAATCATAATTTATAAACAATTATAGCTTCAAGTAACTATTCTTACATAATTTGCACACAGTTATATGGTTTTATGTATAACAACATAACACAAATAATTTGCAAATTTATATGTTTCAAACGTTTTTACCTAAAAGTTATAATTTGTACACAAATATGGTTTCCACTGATTATTTTCATTCAATAATAATAATAATAATAGTTGTATCGTGGTGAGGAAAAGATACACAGTGAAATATAGTTAATTATTTATCAACTCAAGTGGTTCAGTCCGACGTGTATTATAAGTTTAGCGCTGTTGGTGTTACGTCCGAAGTTGGTCTTACTCCTGACTGACGTCCTTTCAGAGCTGTCTCTCTGCTTCTCCTTCTGCTTCCGCTTGTCCATGCTTAAGAGACACGAAGTCTTTTATACTTCCGCAATACCGGAAGTCACGTGGTACGAACCACTATACAACAACAATAATAATAAGAATAATAATCTGTGAAAGATCATAGAGACAGTGACAAAAATTGATGGAGACCTTTGAATGGCCTCTAAAAGCTTAGAAAAGAGACTGAAGGAACAAAAGATCAGACTAAGAATTAACGACATCACTATCAAAATTAGCTAGAATACTCAGAAGAGTCCTGGGAGGTAACTTGTTGTCACTCAGACTTCTGTGAAAGACCACAAGTTAAAACTAGCGTGAAAAACACTTAAGAAGTAAATAATAATAACTTTGACCACACGAATAAAAGGGTGTATGCACAACCCAGAATCTTTTCTAGAGAATGAGACGCACAAACTCCTCTGAGATTTTGAGATACAAACGGATCACCTAATCTCGGCCAGACGACCAAACCTTGAATAACCAAGAAAGAAAAAAAAAAAAAAAAAAAGAAAAGGAAAAGAGAACTTACCGAATTGTGGACTTTGCTGTTCCAGCTGACCACAGAGTAAAAGTGAAGAAAAAAAAAGAGAAAAAAAAAAAAACAAAAGAAAGATAAGACCTGCCCAGGAATTGAAAGACTATGGAACATGAAAGTGATGGTGATACCGATTGTAATTGGTGTTCTTTGTACATTCAAGGATTGATACAGGGACTAGAGGACTTGGAAATAAGAGGAAGATTGGAGACCATCCAAACTACAGCATTGTTAAGATAGGCCAGAATACTGAGGAGAGTCCTGGAGACTTGAGGATACTTGCTGTCACTCAAACTCCAGCGAGAAACGATCGGCTACTGCTGGTGCGAAAACCTTTAAAAAGAAGAAAAATCATAATAAATGAAAACCCACACCATTCCAGATGGAGTTTCCACCCTTGATGAGAACGGAATGGCCCATAAAATGAAAGCAAAAAAGAAAACGTGCAGTAATATTTGTAATTTTCGAAAAGACGATAAGCTCGGTAAATAAACCAAATAGTCTTGCCATATTATGAAATTGCATACTTTGTGATCTTATTCTTGGTTTTCTTTTAAAATTATGTACTGTTGTCCCTAAATACAAAAGGTAGTTAATGCAAATTTAATATATTTCCAAGATCATTTGAATCCGTAAATAAGCAATGAATGAGTTGTCAGAATAAAAGAGGGAAAATACAAGAATCAAGTTATTCAAATGGCTAATTTTATCTGTAAAACGATCCAAATTGTCTTCTATTCAAAAGCAAATAAAATCGTGATACAGGATTACCAGATGATAATTCGGGATTTATTTTCATAAGTTATACTGCAAAAAAAAAAAAAAGAACCTCTACCGTGGACTTTAATTAAGATAAAACTTTATTAGGTTCAAATTTTTCTTTTTTTTACGTGACTCATTTAAGAGTTATTTTACTATAAGAGAACTTAGTCACATGTGTGTGAGGAGCGCAGATAATAAACAACCTCAGGGTTTGGTATAGCCACCATACACAACCCATGACAAACATCACAGATCGAAACATAATTCACACTGGGATCGAGACATCAGGCTATTTCTTTTCTATGTACAGAAACGACGACGGAAGCAACCGCTCAAATCTGAGATTACAACACAAAAGATGGACTAGGGAAAACAACAAACTTGCACTTGAAAGCTATTTAAGGACCAACCCAACACAAAGTAGGTATAGAAAAAGAATTATGAACATCTGGTTGGAATCCGTAGATTTAAAACAATCCAAAGACTCGCAGACAAAGCTAGGATGAGAATAAAGCAAGGTTGGCTTTCTCACCTTTGAATATTAGAAATTCACAACAAATATGGAAACATGTCAACTATACCCTAATACAGTAACCAAAACGCTAAATACAGAAAAACCAAAACCCTCCAACTGAATTAAAACGCCAAGTAATAGCAATCGAAACATCACACACCTAAACACAACGGAAGAAACACTAACACAAGAAGAAAAAAAGGAATGCAGAGGTTTTGAAGAGAATGATGTCTGAAAAAAATACCACATTATCACCTCTCAGGAACCAAGACTGGAAAACAGTCAAAATAGAAACTGAAAAAACAAACGAATTGTTAACACATATCTCAACGAACAACGTCACGGAATTAAACAAACTAATCTATGCAGGAGCAAAATTAATCTCTGAAAAAGCCGAGGTCCCTCTAAAGAACACGAACAGAAATCCGAAACCAAGGTGGAAAATTAGACTGGAAACATAAATAAGAAACCTGAGACAACAAGCAAAAATGCTAAAACAGAGGAAAAACGTGAGAATATCTCGGGACGAAAAGAGAAAAGCAACACAATTAGAACAAACGATAAAACTCAAAGAAATAAACCAGAAGACACTGGCAAAAGATAGAAGGCTAAAAAGATATCGGCATAGAAGCAAACAATACAGACAAAAAAGGACATTCTAAAACAACGAAAAAAAATTCTACAAGCGAGTAGGGGGAGAATGTGCGAAGACATACCAACAAACGGAGGCAAGGGAAGCAAAATAATTTTGGTGCAAAATGTGGGATTGGAGAGATCATCACAGAAAAAACGAATAGATATTGAACATGGAAAAAGAGTTGCAAGGACTCAATCACATACTAAGGAAATGCACAGGTGAATACAAACTAACTAAATCACAAGAAAATATCAATCACCTAATGTACATAGATGGCATCAAACTGTTAGTCAAAAGTGAGAACGATATGGAAACCCGAATACTGACAGTGAGGATATACAGTCAGGAAATAATGATTGAATTTGGCATAGAAAAACGAGCCATGCTAATTATGAGAAGCGGGAAATGACACATGATGAAACTACCAAACCAAGAAAAAATCAGAATGCTCGGAGAAAAGGAAACCAACAAATACTGGAAGCAGATACCATCAAACAAGTGGAGATGAAAGAAAAAAATTTTAAAGTGCATCCCAGGGGAACGAGGAAACTACTGGAAACCAAACTATATAACAGAAATCTCACCAAAAGGATAAATGTCTGGACTGTCTCTCTTGTAATATACTCGAGACCATTCTCGAAGTTGACCAGGGAAGTTCAACAAATAGACCCGAGAATAAGAAAACTGATGATGATACATATGGCCTTACATCCCAGAGATAATGTTGACAGACTGTATGTGTCAAGAAAAGAAGAGAACTCACTAGCATTGAAGATAGCGTCGATGTATCGATACTAAGACTCGAAGACTACATAAAAAAGCGCAGAGGAATGCTAACTATAGCGACCAGAAACTATATAGACAACACAAGCATCAACAGAACAAAAATACCCAGAAAACAAAAAAAAAAAGAGAAGAAAAATAATTGTATGGACACTTCAAGCGGTAAACAAGCGACGTCTTACACCAGAAGACGTGTACGGAGCTAAGAAAGGGGAAACTTAAGAGAGAAACTGAATTTCTTCTAATAGCCAAACAAAACAATGACATAAGGACTTACAATATCAAAACAAGAAGAGATAAAAAGCAACAAAATAGCAGATGTAGATTGTGTGGTGACACAGATGAAATGATCAATCACATAAGAAGCAAATACAGTAAATTAATATAAGAAAGTAAGATATATAAGAAAGTATAAGACTATACATGACTGGTGGGCAAGGTAATCTACAGGGAATTGTGCAAGGAGTTTAAATTTGATCATACGAACAAATGGTATATGGACAACCAAGAATCTGTCCCGGAAAATGAGACGCACAAACTTCTCTGGGATTTAGAGTTACTAACAGATCATCAAATCTCGGCCAGTTTCCTTGTAAAATACAACACAACAGAAACCAACAATTAGTGCAATTGTAAGGACAAATCAATATGCCCCATATTGATTTGTCCTTACAATTGCACTAGTTGTTGGTTTCTGTTGTGTTGTATTTTCTGTTTTTGTTTTTTTGTTGTTGTTGTTTTTTAAATTTGGGTCATGTTTTTTGTGCAACTGTAGCTGATTGTTAAGTAGTTTTTGTGGAAGATTTTGGCCAAGGTGCTGTGTTTGGGGAACTGTTTTTCTATTAGTTTTATGAAATCTTTGCTAATATTAGTTTTAACGTTTTTGCTAGAGGATGGGTTGAACCAGATTATGTTTCTTTTTCTATGTTTTGGTTTGGAGGTATGCATATAAATAGGTATGTCGTTTTCTTTTTCTATTAGTTTTATGAAATCTTTGCTAATATTAGTTTTAACGTTTTTGCTAGAGGATGGGTTGAACCAGATTATGTTTCTTTTTCTATGTTTTGGTTTGGAGGTATGCATATAAATAGGTATGTCGTTTTCTTTTTTGAAACGTTCGAATGTTCCTTTTTCTAACTTTAGTGTTACGTCTAGGAAATTTGTTATTTCTAAATTGGTTTTGATGGTAATTTAAATAGAAAAAATTATATATATATATATATAAATTCAAATTGCCGCTGAATGAAAATTTTGAGGCGTCTCTGTTCAATTTCAACGTTGTTGAATATCTAAACAGACAGTATAACGGAGATAACGCCGAAAAGCTATTCAACTCCTTCCTAAATAGAAGTATCAATATCCTCATGGATCGCAATTACACCTGGAATTCAATGGATTTACGTGTTTTCTTATATATATATATATATATATATATATATATATATATATATATATATATGTATGTATTAATGATGTATTTTATATACGCCAACATTTCGTTCTAACCTACTACCATCAGAGCAGTATTTTATCGTTTATAATTTCACCTGAAAAATATTTTCCCATGAAAAATGGAAAAAAAATTCATTTTGATCTTTAAAATTATCGTTATTATTCAAAAATATTTTTCCGATGAAATCGATAAAATATTTTGCTAGGGATGATTGGTTTTCCATTTATATACGGTACAAAAATGTATCTTCACAATCATTTTCAACAAAAAACATTATTATTATTATTATTATTATTATTATTATTATTATTATTATTATCACTATTCATATCTTTGGTGTCTTAACTGGCGTTTTTTAACTGAATTCTAAGTGTCATCAAGTCTTCTCAGGTCTTCAGGACTCTTCTCAGTATTCTGATTTTAGCAGTGCTGTAGACGAGATTGTCTCAATTCTTTCTCATATGTCCTATTCACCCAGTCTCATGACAAGTTTTAAGGGGACTGTTCCAAGAAAGCCTTTTACGTTTGGTATCACCGCCACATTCATGTTCTACAACTTTTTCTGCTCTCTGGCAAGATTCACTTATATATTTATATTTTAGCTTTCTTTTAGTTTTAATCTATGGTGTGCGGGAACAACAAAATCCCCTATTTGCAAATTTTTTCTTCCCGTGGATTATTATTATTATTTACTCATTAGGGTTTTTCAAATCAGCGTAGGCAGATGGTCTTTCACTGGAGTTTGAGTGACAGCAAGTCTCTCAAGTCTCCAGGACTCTTCTCAGTATTCTGTCCGTCTTCAGTAATGCTGTAGTTTGGATGGTCTCCACTCGTCCGCCAATTTCCAAGTCCTCCGGTCCTTTTAGTAATCCTTTAGTTACTGTACCAAACGCACCAATTACAATTGGTATAATTGTCACCTGCATGTTCCACAGTTTTTTCAATTCCCTTGCAAGGTCGATTATTATTATTATTATCATTATTATTATTATTATCTGAACCTATGAAAATTTCACGGTTTTATTTATATATAGAAATTACATTATACAATGAAGACAACACAATAATTTCAGTGTTACATTCCTCATAAAATTTTGTATTTAGATAATAATTACTTTGGTTTTCTACAATTTTTGAAAGTAAGAATCGAATATGAAATATGAAAATAACTTTTAGTACTTAAACAATAGAAAATCTTAATGGTTGAATTGTTCATTTTACAGCATGTCATCGCAATTTTCTTTCAGCCTTCGGTCAGAGATTAAAGTGAGGGATCTGTTTATTTCCCTCAGTTGTGTTAATTATATATTAAGCCTTGCTTAGTTTCGTACACAGGAATTTGGTTACTGTTGTTCCCAAGTAGTCACCCTTATAAGAAATGAACAGGTATATCACTTCAGTGATCTTGGGGAACTGGCGCGTTCGATGTGACCGTACGTCTAAAAAAATTAACAAGCTTTGCTTAGTCAGGCACACAAATTGCTTCTAGTACCCACTGTTCTTCAGTAGTCACTCTTCTAAGTAATATATTGACTCAAACCTGTTTAAATCTTTTTGGACTATTTAACAAGAATCAGCGCTTTCAAGGTCATTTGACCGTAACACACCTTATCGTGTTCTTGTCTTAATTTTTTTTAAAATCTAGAACGTTATTAGAACATGAGCTATTTTGAGACTTGATCATACCTACATATATCAGGAAACCCCTTCGTTAAAATTAACCTCCTGTTAAATGCACAGAGAAGGAAGAACTCACTACATTATTGAATTATTCTTCGAAACAAGTTTAATAACCATGTATTAACCAGCTAAAGAATGCTGTATTACGTCAATCCATCAAAGGGGGAAAACTTGTCTGACTTGAAAATTCACATACGAAACTCTCTCTTTTTAACTGGGCTCGAATATTGTCCATACAGGACAAAAAATGTATGCCTTGCACAAACACGATGCAGATGCTGTTTTTACGATTATTTATGTGTTTACTGGTTTCTTTGCATGTATGCACACTCACACACATACAAACACACACACGCATGTTTGCCTCTTTGTAGATGCAATTATTTTATATATACAGGTATGGACATGACCGTGATGTTGTGGCTAATGAGCTGGACTGCGATATCGTCGTAAGCAAGTTAGAACTCGAGTCACGCTATTATATTCACTTCCGGATTAATATCTTTGGGGTAGGCATGAACCTTCATATATCCCAGCTATGGGTTAAATAGTACTATTACTGTTCCGTTACAAGGATGGTTTTGGCATTAGATAACCTACGAACGTTGATATGCCATTAAACAAAGAAGCCGAAACTGATGAACATTATTACGCATACATTTATTAATCTCCCATAAACAAGTATACTACTAACAATACTTTTAAAAATAGTTTTCTAAAACAAAGGTACCAGGATTTTATGAGTCCAAGGAGAACATTATACAATCGAAAATGAATATTATTAGGTATTATTCAGTACCAAAGTCTACTGCATTTAAACTATTTAACTAAAAATATGATTATGTAGTGGTACAAAAATAAGTAAACTTCGGATATATATTTATGCAATTTTTATTTTTGGTTACAAAGGTGTTGTAATTCTATAACTATTATTATAAATAATTTTTAATGGAACATATTCTGCATATAAAAGATAAAGTATAAGTAATAAAGCAGTCAATTATATTTTATAATAGAAAATATCTTATTAGTAAGAAACAAAATTCATTAACAATACTCACAATTTAGACATTGATATAGAAACATCAACAAGTATACATCAAACAATATTTTTTTATAAAACGAGTTAAATTTCTTCTAAACCAACTGGAATATCGCAAAATCAGAAACAGATATTATTAGGTATTATTTAATACCAAACTCAATATCACTGAAACCCACTAACTAAAATATGAATATTTAGTTGGCCAAAAATAAGTACACCTCGATATTTATGCAATTTGATTTTTGGTGACAGAGTTTTAATCTTGTCGACTTTGGTGATAGATAATTGTTAATAATATCCATTTTAATTGTTTACTGTTCTACTTGGAATGACAAAATCCTAGTATCTTTGGTTTTGAAGGAAATTAACTTTTATAAAAAGAAGTGATAAGGGTTTACTTATTTATGGGCAATTCTGTATAAAAGTTGGGAGATAAAAGTTTTCAGTCCAACTTAAAAATATACGATGAAGACCTTGTTTGTACGATGATATATGTATTTTTACGTACTTTGTCTAAACACACACTCACATATAAATATATATACACGCACATATACATATATGCTTTGTATCAATGTATGAAGAAAACGGAGAAATAACGAAAGTTACCTTATTTTTAAAATACAGAACCCAATTCAAATGGAAGCATCAAAGAATAACCACGCTCACCAGCCATTTTGTTCGCTCGCTGGTGCATATGTGG
>OY757909.1:41649613-41767113 GCA_963585895.1 Sepioteuthis lessoniana
CATGACTACGTCAAAGGGGTTCCCCCATGTTATATATATATATATATATATATATATATATATATATATATATATATATATATATATATATATATATATATATATATATATATATATATATATATATATATATATATATATATATATATAAGGATCATTAAATAAGTTTCCAGACTTTTTTCGTATAGGCACTTTTATTGATAGTACACACATGAAACTCTAGTCCCCTTCGAAGTAATGTCCTCCGGTTGCAATTCACTTGTTGTACCGTTCAAAAAACTTCTGCAAGGCCCCATGGAAGTCCTCTTGTGTGAGCGTGTCATTGACTTTCGTCACAGCGTCTTTCATCTCCTCAATTGTCCCATAACGACAGCCTCTGAGCTTAGGGAATAACCAAAAGTCACAGGGAGCAAGGTCTGGACTATCGGGACGGTGAGGAACTGTCTTGATGCCCATCTTGCTCAAATAGTCTGACAAGGATGGAGTTTTGGACTGGTGTCTTGTCCCGGTTGAAATGCCACTGACCCGATTTGAAGAGTGCTGGCCTCATCCCAAGGAATCTCTTCTTGAACTCCCTTAAAACCACAACATACTAACCCTAACCCTAACCCTTTGGCCAATCAACTCTGATGTATTGACTTACTTACTCCTGCCACACCTCTCATTATCCCTCACAGACTGCCTGCCTTCCTTGAATCTCAAAAACTGATGCTCGATTCATGCAAGATGCTCCAAAAGCAGTCTGAAGCAATTTTATTGCATATCGTTCTTCTAAAGTGTCCTCACGTCCAGATTGCATTTTTGAAATTCACCAGCTGTGACAATCAGGTTTTAGTTGGGTGTATTCCAATTGCTGCTGTAGCTGTTCATGTGAACCTGAAATCATAAAAATTGGTCAGTCGTCTCATAAGATGTATAGCAATAACATAGTGAACTTTCAAGAGTCTATGACAATTTTAAATGCCCATACGAAAAAGGTCTGGAAACTTACCGTATGCACCGCGTATGCACCTCGTATATATATATATATATATATATTTATATATATATATTAGAAAATTACATGCATAAAATTCTCTTTGACTTTCACATACAAACGAATCATCAAATCTCAGACAGAGGAACTGACTTTTTTTTTTTACTAGAAGAAAAGAACTTATCATCAACTAAATTTTGCTGTTTCAGCGGACCACAGAGTAAAAATAAAATAAAACGAAAAGACATAAGACTACCTGGATATTGCGTGAGAGTTGAAAAAGCTAAGAAATATGATGGTGAAGGTGTTTCCAATTGTAGTTAGTCTACTTGAAACGTACCCCAAAGGATGGAAAGGAGATTGGATGTATTGGAAGAGTTTTGGAGACTTGAGGGGTTTTCTGTCAGTAAACTCCAGTGAAAAAAAAAACAGTTAACACGGGTTTGAAAAACTTGCAAGAAATCAAATAATAATGATAATAATAATAATAATAATAATCATTTTTAGAAAAGCAACTTCAGAAGCACACGATGCCAGTTTAAGTTTAAAACTTAAGACGACAACCCCACAACATTCCTAAATTTACTCAGAATTTCACCTGTCTCTATAATATGCAGACAATATATATATATATATATATATATATATATATATGCAAAAATTAGAGAAAAGTAATAAAAATAAAACGTTACGTAAATGTAGAATATGAAAAAACAAGATAGTCAGAGGGTGTATTTATTTACATATAAATAAAATGACTATGTTTAACGGTTGGGTTTTCTTTTATTAAGCCATCATCAGGTTCTTCTCTATTTATTCATTTATTTATTTATTTTTCAAAATAACGCACTTGCTATAAACTTTCTTAAATTTTAGATCCCTAATAATATCCAATATTTTCTTTAAATCATCAAAAAATAACGTTCAAAGGACTTGTTTAGAATTTTCTAAATTTTTAAAAGATTTTTATACGTTTTTGGTCGATCTTGTGTCTCACCAATATAGTTTTTATTACACTCCGTAAAAAGTTGGCGACTTTAGTCGAGGGTGACTCGAAGGCTCCCTTTTCAATAGCTACTACACCGAAGTGTAGGGAAAAGCGCTACTCCTTTCCCTGGATTGCTCCACTTTACCCTTGAATATTAAGCAAGGCAGCAGCAAGTACCAATTTTTTAAGTCTTTGATATGACTCGACCAGACGGTCTGCCCGATCATTGGTGAACATTCTACTCATTTGGCCAATGGCCCGGTGAGCATCAGATTTGATATGATTCTTGTTACTATTTTTAGTCATTATTTTCCTAATGTTTTCAGCAGAGTTTGTATCTGTCTGAATGCCAAGATTGTTTATATATTTTTAATAATGCTGCAATCGAATAATTAGATAAAATATCTATGCAATAGATAATTATTAGAAAATTGTCATTGGAAATTTTTAGACAACTTTTTCGTTCGTGTATTTTGAAAGTTTGTATCATAGCACGTTGAATAAAAGATTTTTGATATTGAAGTTGCGTAAAGGAATCATAAAATAATGTATTTAAAACACTTCAGAGATTGGTCGCGACAGAAACGCGTTTGTGAAATACAATTTAAAAATCAAACATGGTTTTAATTTTAAAGATTTAAAAATGTTAGTTGATATATATAATAAACAACATAGAAAAGTTTGCTGAACCAAACATTGATAATATCAAATTCATTTAGAAACAAAGAAAACATGATTTTTCAACTTATCTCTTTATTTATTATTGGCTCTTATAGTTACAACATCATCTACTTAAATTACTTTTTGCTAATTATCGATAATCTTAACTTATTTTTAATTGCTTCGATATGATTTCTAATCAAAATATTTTCTATATTAGATTTTTATTGCTAACAGCAGTGGATGCATTATTTTAATTAGTGAAAAAAATACATTCTTTTTAATAATTTCTTTCTAAACCATGGAGTAATTTCTGGAAAATTAGAACAAATTCTTGGTTCATACAAGGATTCTAGAATTTTGCAAGTGCGTTAGTTTAAATATAGTAAATAGATAAATAAGATAAAATAAAGAAGAAAAGACTTTCGAATTGTAATGGCCTCCCATGCATTTTGAGTCAGAGCTTTTTTGGCGATGATAGAACGCTAAGAATTGTTTTCACTTTTTTTTTTTTTTTGATTTGAGGATATTTTTCGCCTAAGACACTTCATCAAATGAGGTCATCACTCTGAAGATGGTTTAACAAAAAAAAAAACAAAAAAAAAAACTGAAACGTTAAACGATGGAATATTATTCATACATAAATATATCTTGAATATCTTGTTTTTTCATATTTTACATTCACACACACACACACACACAACATACATTTATTGATATAGAAAGAAGTTAAGGCAGAAATAATTATTTAACAAAACTTTTAAGCTTTGTTAAATAATTATAATAAGAAGGCATGTTCCGAGTATGACCCTGGAGATTTGGCCCCAATTTTGAATCAATACGGAGTTTGAAGTAGGCCCTTATTTCCACTCTGACCGATAGATACCTTTTAGGATCTTATCTATCGGTGAAATTGATCAATAGGCCAAAAAGAAAATAATTACTATTAGATAGGAATACTTGATACGATATAACTGCGTGCAAACAAATGTTTATTAAGGACATTTTTTTTCAATTTCGACTTAACAATGATTTCAATGAAACGTTAAAAATATAAATAGTGATGATTATAATCAAATATTTAAAAATAATCTAATTTCGGCATTGAATAACCAATACGTGGTTGATCTAATATTAAATAAACCCAACCAAACCAATTAGGTCACCATTGAGAACAACTGACACAATAAATCGAATGAAAAATTCTTTAATTTTCATAGTTGTTGGCATTCAAACAAAATGAGGCAAAAAGAATCTCCCTCCACTAGCTATAAAACCAAAGATTAACGAAAAAACGGTGCCAGGATAAATATAAGAGGCAGAAATAATCTACAAAAATTATTATTGTTATTTGTTCTCTTTTGAGAGTTTTTCACACCAGCGTTCGCTGATGGTTTCTCACTGGAGTTTGAATGACAACAAGTCTCCTCAAGTCTTCAGGACTGTTCTCAGTATTCTAGCCGATCTCAGTAATGCAGTAGTTTTGATGGTCCCCGCTCGTCCTGTTATTTCCAAGTCATCCTGTCCTTGTTCTAATCTTTTCCTGACTGTACCAAGAGCACCAATTACAATTGGTATTATCGTCACTTTCATGTTCCACAGCTTTATCAATTCCCTTGCAAGGTCGAAGTACTTATCCCTCTTTTCGCTTTCTTTCAATTTTACTCTGTGGTCCGCTGGGACAGCAAAGTCCACATTTCTGCAAGTTCTTTTTTTTTTTTTTTGTTGATTATTATAAGGTCTGGTCGTCTGACAAAGATTAGGTGATCCGTTTGTATCTCAAAGCCCCAGAGGAGATTATCTAAAGCTTCTAATATTTCCAAGTCTTTGTAGGTTTCCTCCGAGAGTTTTTTCTTGATTTGGTAGTTCGCTTTTCATTACTAGCTTGGCACATTTTTCTATGCCAAACTCCATTTTTATATCTTGACTGAATATTCTAACAGTCTGTATTAGGGTTTCCAATTCTTTTTCGTTTTTGGCAAATATTATTATCATTATTATCGTTATTATTTAGCTTTTCACCATCTTATATAGTTTTCTCGCTATGATAACAGATACAAATGGAAAGTAATGGTCATTTATGGGTTCATCTCATTGGGTGGTATAATGGTAAAAAGTTCAGAGGTTTAACACTAAAGGTTCGGAATAATAAGTATCGTAACAAGAAAAATATGTTCTAGTAAATGCATGGATAGAAAATTAAATTGCAACAGGCGATACCGATCTTGTTCTGATTTAAAAAGTGGGTAGCATATATTCTGATAACATTTCCTTGAAAAATGAAGCAGAAGTCATTATTTATCTACTTATTTGTTTTTTATGACATTTTTTAGTTATTTTTACCTTGAATGTTTCTACGTATTACTCTGCATAGAAGGGTATTTTAACTATATCAATAAATTTCGATTGTGTTCGATCGCAACGATTTGGGTTAATTTATTTTTTAGCCTTCAAATGCAGAACTAAAAAGCAGATTGAAACCATATAAAATATTAGATAAATATAACATATTACATAAATATGTTATATTGTTCGAATCTACAACAAAGGGTTGCTAAAAAGTTCTCATTCCAAAAAAGAATATCATGACATTTTTTTAGATTATTGATTAAAAAACGTAAAATAGACTAAAAAAAACAGTTTAAGATGATTTAAACTGCATTATGAATTTGTTGAATAGCATGAAAATGGCTCCCGATATATTTTCTTCTTGGTATCTCTGTGAACTTTTCAGCATTCCCCGTGCAAAGGTGCGATGGAAACTAGACAAAAATTAGAATGTTTCTAGAAAAATAAGTGTAATATTTCATTTTTTCTTTCTTTCTTCTGTTCTTTCATTCCTTTTTTCCTTTGCTTTCGTTTTTCTTTTTTCATTTCCTCACTCTCTTCTTTTTTTCTTTCTTTCTTTTTTTTTTTTTTTTTGTTCTTTACTTCGGTTCCTTCAATCAAAGACTGATATTTGCGAAAAAATTGATGAGTAGTTAAAAAAATTGACGAGTAATCAAGAATACAAAACTTTGATGTCTTGGCACACGCTAATTTTGCTACTTTGGATGGCTAATGTACCGGATATTCGCGAGGCATAATATATAAGTTACAAGTCGAAGATCATTACTGTTGAAGCAGAAACCTTAGAAAGTGATGAAATTAAATGGCACTCGTTGATTGGCTATAAACAGTCAGAGGGAATTTCAGATATTTTGTTAGAATTTTAGGCAATTTTGATTTTGAGAATGACAGAAACAGTTCAGATTTTTTAGGGTCTTAACGTTCAGAACTCCTTTGCGGAGCTTCAACACAATTTGAAGAAGTTGTGACAAAAAGTCACAATGTCACATCAGTATTGTTACATTTGGATATAAATTTCATAAACCAAATGTGATAACTATGATCAAACTATGATAAAAGAAGTCCCTATAACTTCAAGAAAAACAACAAATACTACGTGTTAATTTTGGTCAAATACCTTCAAAGGAAATTAAAATTTACATCATGATAACATAAAAATAACTACAAACAGTCTTATACAAATTCATTGTGTTGGTAAATTTACTTTTCGTGTTTCATCAACAGAAATATTCACGGAGGATGATCAATAAATTTGATTGGTCATTAAAGTAAACGTGAATCCCCTACTGGTCAGCTACCACGATAATTGGCATAATTTATTTACGAGAAAAAGTTGATTTTTCACTGATTGCTAAAATAACTCGAAAGAATCGGTGTTAGAATATAACATATCGATTTGATGTACGGTGCTTCGCCGAAAACGATTCTACAAACACACACGGATGTAAATTTAATCAAGTTCTCTCTCTCTCTCTCTCTCTCTCTCTCTCTCTCTCTCTCTCCCAGGGCATATCAACTTTCCAAGGTTATTTAATGGGAAAGCCATCCTTTTAGAAGAACAGCAGTGGTACTATTTAACTCATAGCTGGGGAGATAAGAAGTTTCAAACTTTTTCCAAGGGTATTAGTTCGAAAGGGAACACAATTGCATGACTGGAGTTCGAACTCGCTCACTACGATGTCTCCGTTCAGCACATTAACCACAACATCATGAGGACTCACCCTCCATCCTGGATAGAACTTTACGTTTGATTCTGATATTAAACAATATAACGATATATTATCGTTTTTTTAAAACAAGTCTTTCAAATTTCAGAAAGCATTCAGTATACCAAAGGATATGAGTCAAGGTCAATTTTTAGGTGATTAGAGAATAGCTGTTTTTAATTCTTATCTTCTAAACCGGCTGCTAAAGAACACAGTTTGACCAACTGTTTACTTAAAATTCGAAGAAGAAGGAATGGATTCATACCATTCCCAAGAGCGTTAACGCAAACAGTCTCATCCACTATTTGAACCCGCCTCATTGATTCCATTTCCTGTGGCGATAACCGTTACGCCACATGCATCTCCCATATTGGAGTAGTTTATATAAGCAAAACTGCCGGAGAGGCTCTGGTGTTTTGAATTGTGTTGAAGACTACCACACAAGTGCTTACAATACGCCAATTATATCTTCTTCTTTGGTTTGTTTCTTTGTTTAATGGCACGACTGGAGTTTGAACTCGTTTGCGTCTCATTTTCTTGAATAGATCCCCGTTAGTGCATATTCAATTTACCCAACCCCTCTGCACGAGCAGAATGCGACACAAGGTAAAGTGTGAAGCAGAGTTTTCCTTCTCCTAGAGTGGTTACCTTACCGAGATTTAAGAAATCCGTCCGTTCTACTAGCTGGAAGGAGAATTGTAGGATTCGTATCTTTCCCACGGGTATTAGCGCTATGTGAAATGAAAACAGCTGTGTCCAGGGTTTGAACTAGAGTCGACGTATTCATTTCCTACAGCAATAACAATTGTACCACATACGATTCTGTAAAGTCAAACTTTAATTTCTTGCACAATTCCCAGTTGATTAATTTCACCACCCAGTCGTGTCTACTCTCATATTCTTTCCAAACTAGTTTTCTGTATTCATTTATTATCTACGTAATCGCTTCATCTTTAACACCATATTTGCTATTCTTATGCGTATTATTAGTTTTTGATTTGATATGATTAGTCGTTATGTTATTATTTTGTGTTGCTATTAATAAAGATTCAGTTTTCTCCAATGTAGCCATGTCAAGATCATCTTATGTGCAACGTTCTTTGGAGCTTTCTTCCCATTTTCGTTTTCTAGATTTTTTATTTTATTTTATTTTCGTTTTCCTGTTGTTAGTGCTACTGTAATCAGACTATACATATTCTTCGAGTCTTTGTTTTATTGCGTCCACACAATCTTCAATGCTGGCTAGTCCTGCTCCTTTTTTCTTTACACAAAAGATATGACGAGACAAGGGTACAACTTGAGAATATGTAACATCAGATCGAGTCCCATATCAGATTCTCGTTGCCCTGGTATGAAGAAAGTGGTATCTTACCTGGTTATCTGTGGTCCTCTTTTAAGGCCAACAGAATACAGAATGCTTTTTTAATTGAGAGTTTATTCAATCATTTCTACCAATTTTTTTTAACTAGAGGTTGTTTTTAAAACTTTGAGCATTATATATCCCTTAAAGGATTATCTTATTTGGCGATGGTCCTGAATTTAAGGTCCTTTTGTGAGGTGGTAGACAATTGTGGATTTGGGTCGAATGATCAGCAAGTTGTCATGGTACACTTGTTGGTAGGTGATGCAGCGCTTATATTTAGGAGAATTCCCAAATTCTATATCTTAATATAACGTAACCACTAAGCCACGTGTGTCGAACGCCAAGAAGTACATATAGAAGACTGAAAAATTTATCTGTGGTCAAACTGTGGAGAAAACCACAGAAAATTCGGAGAAAAATTGTCAACGTTGAAAAAAGAACACCATTGACATAAAGGACAACAGTTCGCTCTCAAAAGTTTCCCCACAGAGAAAAAGGTTTATGATTTCATACTGCCATCAGTAGTATTTGATTCATTTTAATTATCACTTGATAAATAATGATATATGAATTTACTTTTGTTACCTTGGTTGTGAAATTTTTAAATGTACTCATTTTCCAGAACATTTTAAAATAAGCTAAAGTATTTCCCGAAAGTCGACATCTTTGACGCTCATCGTAATAAATTTAAGGCGATGAGAACATACTCAGAGAAGCTAGACGAGCGCTTCCGTCATAATATACTGTACTTTGAACACCACAACCAAGAAGTGTAATATAAAAGTATGACAAGAGATTATATTTTGAGGGCTGATACGTACAATTGTAAATATAGAATAAAACTACTTATTTCTAAACATTCTTGTCTATTTTGTATACGTTTAGTTTAAATACATATACATATATGTTGTTTTATTTATACTAATAAAAATATGCAAACTTTAAAGAAAAAATAGGTTACTTTCTAAATTTTATCATACTGAGGACAAAAACAAAGTTTAAAGAAAATACTGGTCATTTTCTATACTTTAAGAAATAACAAATACTAGCCATCAAAAAAAAAATTGTCCTAGTGAAAGGCATGGATCTATTTCTTCACCACTGAGTTATGAATAAATAGTAGGGCAAACAACGTCTTCTTGTTTTTTAGGAAGACAAACTAGTTTCGGAGAATGGTAAAATCTAAATTCCAAACAAAGGGAGAATGGCGTTAGCAACTCGACGCATAAAAATCAACTTCTTCAGTCCGATCCCCATTTTGTGGAAATTAGTGCATAATAGTTTCAAGTTTCAAAAAACAAATATCTTGTATGACTGCAACTTCTTTTTCACTAGATGTTGCAAAAATATACAAAAAGAAAAGTGCCGGTATTAGTAAGCACCCCAGTTTGTGTGGGCGATCCATTTTTACACCTGCTTAACGATTGTCATGTTTCGTTGATTGTGTCAGGTGACATCAGCTATGATAAGGTAACGATTGTATAAAATGAGAATTCAATAAAAATAAGAATTTTCATTCGTTGATGTGGACATATTGTTGTATATCTACATACAACTGCACGTATACATATATACACGGGAACATAATCAACTGATAATGAACGACTTCAATAACGAACGAATACACTTCTTTATAAAAATATAAATCTTTCACAATTTATTTTCGAAAAGGTGATGTTTGTTGTGTGTGAGAAATGAGTGGAGACAAGGACGGACTGCTCTATTGACCAAAGTTCTTCTCCCGGCCATAGCAGCACTTCTCTAACATCTTGGCTTGAGTTGCTCAACCGGGAGTCACTGAGGGCCCAAAGCCCTCGGTCTGCAGCTGGTTCTCACTTTGGTATCCTGTCTCCAACTGACTCAAACCGCCCGGGCACCTGGTTATATCATTTTCTAATGCCCACCTGCTTCCGCTGTTCTTCCGCTTATTTACACAGGTGCATCTCTTGATTGACGGCTCGGTCGAGGGTCAATATATAACAATAAGACCAAAGGCAGAAGTATGTTTTTTTCAGTTAGAGTGCTCCAAAAAAAACAGAGATTTAATTTGAGAAGCTTGGGATTTTAGCCTTTTGAGCTCTTCTTATGCCCCAAATAAGAGAATGAAAAAAGTATGCTACTTAAAGGCCAAATATCTTGAATAAGAGTCCAGTCTAATTTGCTAATTAGCTAACTTTACAATAACATATCCGAGAATTTAGTTTCGATCTGATCCCAAAGTATTATATGAAACATTGCCAATAAATTCGTAGAGCGAAATGGCTTCAACGAAGTAAGAAAAAAATTACAAAAAATGAGGCTTTTTACAGGGATTTCAATGTTTTGATCATCTATGAGCTGCAGAAAACTCTGGATGACTCTACATATTAACGGGTAAATGTTATGTTCTAGTTCCATAAACTTTTCCACGTCGACGACTCACCATGTTGAGCAATTACTTCTTAACATTGTCTATTACTGCATTGGAAAGGATACTTTGTGGTGCCAATTTCTTCTCCAAGTAACATCATATACATCGTATTGGGTTAAATGCTACTAGTAACAAGGAACGATCACTGATCTGACTTGAACGATTCCAGATCCCTGATACCGGCATGTTAGTAGGAGATTTCTTTATATAAAATTTACAAGTGATTTGTGATAGTAAATAACCGTATAATTGTCATGGACAGTCCGAAAGATGGACGTAATTTTCCGTAAAAATATTGATCTTAGAAGTGTTCTAGTGTTAGCAAAAATTGTCACCGAAATTGTAAAAAATAAATCAGAAAAAACTTGTACACATAACCCCCACCACAAAAAAAAATGAAAATAAAACACGTTGGTATTTTTCAATAGCAGTTTAAAACCCGTAAAATGACTTTTTTTCTTTTTTACAAATAGCTCTAACAAGGAATAGTGCATATTATCTGAGCAATCATCCAAGAATCCGAGATTCCGGCTGGAATTTAAATGAACTACCTGTTTTACTCGCTAAGCAACGTCCTCGTTTATAGGCCGGGCACGGCACTATGTTCTAATCAACAGATAGTACACGATAAAGAAAATAAAAGCGAGGCTGATCAAGGAATTTGGAAACGTACAGCAATACCTCTCCATTGAACCTAATGAGGAGAATTCGATTAGTCGGGAGGTCGACGATTATTTCTTGTCTTGTGTATGTGTACACTCATGATGCTTCACATTAAATAGACCACAAAACATTAGACATTCAAGTAGCCGTATTAAAATAAAGGATCAGATCGTAGTTTTTCAATCACTGGATTTAGATCCAAGTGTAATACGAGGTGCATACGATAAGTTTCCAGACTTTTTTCGTATGGGCACTTTTATTGATAGTACACATATGAAACTCTAGTCCCCTTCGAAGTAATCTCCTCCGGCTGCAATGCACTTTTTGTACCGTTCCAACAACTTATTCAAGGCCCCATGGAAGTCCTCTTGTGTGAACGTGTCAATGACCTTCGTCACAGCCTCTTTCATCTCCTCAATTGTCTCATAACGACAGCCCCTGAGCTTAGGGAATAATCAAAAGTCAGAGGAAGAAAGGTCTGGATTATAGGGAAGGTGAGGAACTGTCTTGATGCCCATTTTGCTCAAATAGTCTGTGACAAGGATGGAGTTGTGGACTGGTGTATTGTCCTGGTTGAAATTCCACTGACCCGATTTGAAGAGTACTGGCCTCTTCCGACGAAATCTCTTCCTGAACTCCCTTAAAACCTCAACATAGTAATCCTAACCCTTTGGCCAATCAACTCTGGTATATTGACGACCTTACTCCTCCCACACCTCTCATCCTCCCTCATAGGGAAGTCTGAAGCATTCCATACGTTTCTGTGGCCTTTTTTCCAAGTTTAAAGCACAATTTTATTGCATATCGTTCGTCTAAAAGGTCAGATTACATTTTTGAAATTCACCAGCTGTGACAATCAGGCTTTGCTGCTGTAGCTGTTCATTTAAACCTGAAATCATAAAAATTAGTCAGTCATCTCATAAGATGTATAGCAATAACATAGTGAATTTTCAAGAGTCTACGACAATTGTACAAAAAAGTCTGGAAACTTATCGTATGCACCTCGTATCTATTTCTTCTCTGTCTCAGCATGTATATAAAATTATAATATATACTTTTTTTTTAACTTATTAGATTGCAAAAATGATATGATTGACTCTCCATTTGATTTCATCATATAAATGCCCAGATTTTCAACTGTAGATGTGAACTGTTGGACTAATTGTACGGATGACTTATCTATAGCAGTGAATACCTGTGTAGTCACATATTTTGGACAAGCTGATAACAGAATGATACTCCAATGTGCCACAGATTTTTGCAAACAAATTCAGAGTTTTTCCTTCTTATACACCAGTTTAACTGCCTCACTGAAAAGAGAAGAGATAGATACCCAGGGCATTAGAGCGAAATTAAACTGAAAGTACCGCATCCAGGATTTGAACGCCGGTCATCGTAACCGTTTCTTACACCGCAAACCATCACATCAAGCGCGTTTCCATAACAGATTAATCTGTTCAAATTCAGCGATTTTTTATTTTATTTCAATAGCACGACTGGAACCAACCTTAAGCAATATGTGATGTCTGTATCAACAAAGTTTTGTCACATTGTTTTTTTAGATTTTGATACCAAACACATGACAGAATTACTATTAAACCTTGCAGTGATAACTGGGTTTAGAATACGTGGACTGCTTTCCCTGCTTTGGGGAATCAGTCCATCAAAAAAGAGAACTATTCTGGGGGTATGACACAAAACACTAACCAGTGTAGAAGCTCTGATTCTTGAACATTGAAAGTATGAAATAACCCATCTTTGCCATTATACCTACTAGAGTGTTAGTACATGCTAGGTTCCATCCATGGCTTAAATAGATCCATTTTGAAAAACCATTACAGCTGAATACAATATAAACTATATAAGTATGCAAAATATTAGTATTAGATATGAATACTTGATGCCATATAAAGGATTAAATTTTAAAAGTTCGATTAAAAACTGATGGCAATGGAACGTTGAAAGTATAATTCGTTATTATCATAATCAAACATTTAAAAATGAATCAAATTTCCGCATTAAATAACCATAACGATTTGATATACCATTAAGAAGATCTAATCAAACCTATTGGGCTGCCTGGATCAGGGGTCAAATGGATCTATCTAAGAATAATTTGCGTTAGATAAGAATACTTGATATGATATAATTGAGACAAATTATTTGTATTAAGAACAGATACTTGAAGCTATAATAATTTACAAAGAATTATAATTATTAGTTACTTGAAATTATATAATTGTCGTTAAAACCATATAATAGAGTACAAATTATTAGAATTAGATAAAAATATTTGAAACCATAAAAGTATGTGCAAAAATTATCATTATTATTATTGTTGTTGTCGTTATTGTTGCTTCTATTCCATTGTGATAGTAATAGTGACTTAAACCAACCTGAAGTAGTCACTATTTGCTCCGGGGTTGAGTTAATTGCTCGGTGTCTAAGGTGGCCTAATAGGGGATGTTGGCGAGGCGAAAAATTTTTGTTCCTGCCGCGCTTGAGTCTCGATTTGTGCGTGTCCACACATTAAAATGACCTTGTGTCAAATGCTTCCTGATGGTATGTTGGATAAATAACAAGCCATTATTGGTCTATCAAAAAATCTTTACAAGATAGCAATAGGTAGGATAATCTGTGAAACGTCAAGATAACTGCCGTACATATTCAAGCAAGTCTAAGTGAAAATAACTTTGAAACGTTACGTACTCTTCAGCTCCACGCGCTTGAACAATAATTTGGCGCACATATTGTGCAATTGTCTTTGTCTTCGACGACGCCTGCCTCAAAAGCCGTCCGGGCATGGAAAAAGGGGGCCTCTTAAAAGATAATAAAGCACACACACACACACACACACACACACACACATATATATATATATATATATATATATATATATATAATCATTCACTTGAATGCACAGATTGGCTCTCACAAAAGATCATTTTAAAAAGAGCAAAGATGCACGCATATGGCACTTGTCAGTTGGGGTTAGCGATAAGGGAGTAGGATAGTTACTCGAAAGTCTAAGGTTACATTTGAAATTCGAGTTATTTGATTTCTTCGAGACAGCAAAAACGTTTATTTTAAAGGAATAAACTCTTAAAGTTTCTCTAATGTGTTCAACTAATGCAAATCATGACATTTTGTGATCCCAGGAAATAATTGCGTGAAAATGATAGATATTAGAGAGGAATACTTAAACCATATAACCGTATGTAAACCATATTTAGTGTCCGTTCTAGGATATAACTATGTGAAGAAATATTTATTAACTTAATTGAAAATCAACTTTATCGCTTTAAAAATAGTTCCCTTGAATAGCCACACATCGATGACACATACTGTCGCACGTTCTCAACAGTTGCCAAAGGTCGACCACCAGGCTGGAACTTATTTTGGGGACAGGAAATAGTGACAAGTATTTAGATAAGACACTTAAGGGTACAGTACCTCAGGGATATTCTTTTAGGCCTAAACTTGTTTTCAGATAAACTGTCAAAAAAGTAATGAAACTGATATTTCTCGGTTTTCAGGTTGGCAACTAATTGTATATGACCACCGACATCACTACCACCTCACGAATGGAAGTGTGGAGATGGTTGATGAACAGATGAGGTTAAAGTCCACCTCGATTAAAACAAGCGATGAGAAAGTTTGCGACTTTTTTTAGTCACGACAGAGTGGTAATACGACAGGTATTATTTTTTTTACTTTTATTTTATCTTATTTTATTTTTAGGGGAGGGTGGCAGGTAAACTTTAGTTAAACTTCCCTCCTAGAGGCTTCAATAGTGACTGGCTGAGATTCAAAGATTTTCCTCCTCTCTATGAGGTCGGTTTGGAACCTCAACATGATAACCGACATTTTGTAACCAACACACACACACACACACACACACACACACACACACACACACACACACACACACACACACACACACATATATATATATATATATATATATATATATATATATATATATATATATATGTGTATATAGTGGCGTCATGACAAACATAATTGGAACCTCTATTCATGTGTTATATTTCAATATATGTATATATAGTTGATGTTTTTGTTTTTTGTTTATATATATACATATGTATATATATGTGTGTGTGTGAGTGTGTGTGCGCGCGCGCGTACATGCACGTATATATGTATGTACATATATACACTTATGTATACATACGCTTATTCATAGAGAAATTCCACAAGAAAATAATGATGACTTCCAAATACAAATTCTTCCCCGACAAAGACAATAACGGTGAATTAATCGCATTGTTTGAAAAGCCCAGGAACATTAACTTAAAACCCCCAAAAATCTATACATAACTACCACACACCAAAACAAAGACAAGCTTTAAAAATATATAGGAAATCAACAAAATAATTACAAAAGAAACAGCCAAGGGAAGCGCAGAATAATTTGAAATAAAACATTACAGAACTAAAACCCAAGAAATACTAAGGGATGAAACCAATTATGAATTAATTGATACAAACATAGATAAGGATATCATATAAAAAATTACAAAATTCTGCACAAAACACAATGAAACATTAACTAAAAAGAAAAGGACCTCCTAACATTCTAAAAACTAGCAATTTTTACGGATTACCAAAATTTCATTAGTACAAGGAAATAAACATAGCTGCAGAAATATAAAAATATAAATACATAAAAATTCGAAACCCCAGTGTATGCAAATTTAGTAGCAGGCCCAACATCCCCCAACAACAGGTTCACCAAATTAATAGATATTCTACTCCAGCCATTGCTTTATTAGATAAGCAGCTATATAAGAGATGACATCCAAGTTCAAAATTCCATACTACAAAAAACTGACCCCAATACACTGATGGTAACATTTGACGTCACCAACCTATATTGTAATATCATCTATGAATTAGAAAAACAGGCCATCACATTTTGGATAGAAAATATAGAGAAACTTTGCATCCAAGATTTAACGAAAAATTTATCACTGATGATATAGAACTAATCCTAAACAATAACACTTTCCAATTCAATCACATAAATTACAGCGAAACCCTAGGAACTATTGAATTTAAAATATTATATGGTTCAAACACATCTGGGATAAAACTCTTAAAACAAACATTTAAAAAACACTTGGAAAAATCCATTATACTGGATAAACTCTTTCATAAAAATAATTTAAGAACACTTATTTAATGTCCAAAAATCTATCAACAAGCATAATTCTAAAACATTAAATGAAAGGGATGATAGCCAGAATGCAGATGCAATTGCAGGGATAGAGGTAGGTGCCCCTTGAATGGTAATTGTTTAATTCACAGTATAATTTACAAGGCTACCATCAACAACGAAAAAACATGTTGATGCCATTGAGCTGAATTGGAAAATATGATGGTAAACTCATACTGTCAGTTTCATAAACAGAAAATATTCTAACAGCATTACTTTATCCAAACATTTACAACAAATAAGGGATGTAGCGAGCAAAGCCCCCATAATAAAATGGAATATCATAAAATAGCCAAAGAATCTAAAAGAGGTGACTATAACTGCAGATTGTGTTGGAGGAAAAATTTTGCATTCTGAAACGTGCTGAGAAAAATTTGCTGAAAAAAGAAGCGAATGAATATCTAAGTGTAGACATATCAACAAATATCTCTTATGTAATCTACCACCTGACCCTATTTAATCCCATGATTTATTCTTATTTTTAGAATATGAAAAAAAGGGAAAGAGTGGGAAAAAAGGAAAGAAAAAAAGGAAGAGAAAAATGTTTATCTATATTTCTATTTTATCTATCGATTTATTTCTATTTTTATTTTTTCTTATTACTTTATATTTATTTATTTTATTCTATTTTATTTATTTATCTCCTTGTTTGAATTTTATACGTTCTACGTTAGTCTTTCCTGGAAATATCTCATGCGATAACAATGTATCACATGGTATCGCATATAGATGCCAGATTGGCCACTTTTACCACATGACTGTTAAAATTATGAAAAACGGACTTTTTGTACCCATAATTCTTATATATATATATATATATATATATATAATCATTATCAGTTCTATTCAGTCATATCATCTGTTTACATGATATAATGCCAAATACAAATGTTGACATTTTGGCAATTTTGAGACATTGCAAAAAATTTGGCTTTGAAAAATAGGTAGTTGAGGAAAATTAAACAAACTTACGGTCCAAAACTGGTTTAAGCATTTTAAAAGATTGTAATTTGTCTCTTGAAATCAACGAAGAAATTAATTACCATCAGTTGTCGAATACGATGCTTTAAAATACTGAGTCGGGGTAGAACCCTACAACCGCTCAAAAAAAGCTGGGATCATTAAAATATAACATGTTGAGAGTATTACATAAGCTTTAAAAAGATGAGTGTCCTGGGTATGTCACTAAACTGTATCTGGTGGTGAGGATTCAATTCTAAAACTCTGGGGAACGTGAATCACTTTTTTGCAGTTATTATTTTAAGATCCGCTTCTTTGCTGTCATTACTCAAAGGTCCACTCTAAACCGAAAAATCCCAATGATAGAAGAAATACATCTGTTTAAACTAACCGTTAAATCATTTTGATTTAAATCTTACAATAAATTTCATTCATCTGTTTCCCTTAACATTTTTTATTCCTCTACTTCCACGATTTTTCCATATGTATATTCGTCCATTATTTTCGTAGGAAATAAAATCGGTGATCTTATTTCACATCCTTTGGGCTTTTCCCTTCGTGCTAATGACCTTTGGAAATGTCCTGAATCCATCAGCTCATCACTCACAAGCTATGGGTCAGGCAAACTGGTTTGGTATACAGTCTAGAAAAAGAAAAACACTGAATTCAAACGAATTTTATTCCACTTAAAAAGTGAACTCGTGTTGCATCGTACCCGTCATTAAGAAGTTTGATAAATACATTTTTCATTTTAACTGTTCATCGAAGCTTTTAATTCTCCTTCAAGCATTTTTTTTTATTTTTGAGGTAAGCAATCCTATAAAAATGGATCTTTTTTTTGGAAGTTGTAGCTACAAGTAACTATTTTCAATACAAATAATTTATAGTTAGTGGGTTTCAGTTATTCCTCTCTAACATTATTTATTTGATTTAATGATAATCGTTTGTTTGCTCACAAATACTGTGTTTCATGTATTTTTATCCAATACTAAAAAATCTTAAATCTATTTGAGTCATAAACGGAACCGTAACAGATAATATCACTTCGAGTCAAAGTAGATCTGGGAGTAATGCCAAAAAATTGTCTTGAGCTTTAAAACAGGAATCTCACTACCGAATATACTTTAGTGTCATACACAGGAAAAACCCCTTTTTTTTTTTTTGGATGGGGGTCTTATCTCTCAGGATTTGCAGTCGGTGTATTCTAAGCTGGTTTTTTTATTTACCAGCCCCTCCGCTCGGGCAGGATATGACACAAGGTCAATTTTTAAGCGGAGTTTATCAGGTTTGAATTCAGAGTTTTCCTTCTCCTAGACAAGTTGCCTCAAGGCTGAAGAACCTCGTCGGCCCTACTATTTACCCATAGCTGGAGGGAGAATAATTGGATTCATACCTTTCCCAAGGGTATTAGTGCTATGTGAAATGCAATCAGCCTCATGCAGGGTTTGAACTCGTATCGTCGTGTCCAATTCCTACGACGATAACCATTACACCACGGGCACCTCCTAAACAGACAGAGATATTGAGCACAGAAACCCCGCCTCTTTCTCTCTCTCTCTTTCTCTCTCTTTCTCTCTCTCTTGCTTTAAAACAAAAACTTATCAAAGAGTTCATTTTTTGCCTATTTTCTAAATTACTTTTAAGATCAAAAACTACTTTGTTTAAATCCTTTTCTATTTTTCGTAATTATATATATATATATATATATATATATATATATATATATATTTATATATATATATATATATATATATATATATATATATATATATATTGCTGTCGAGTGAACCCGAAGGCTCTCTTTTCAATAGCTACAACACCTTGGTGTAGGGACGAGCGCTACTCTTTTCCCTGTAAGAGAAAACGTTCGCCGAACGTGGGGCTTGAACCTACGATGCTGTGATTAAGATATATATATATATATATATATATATATATATATATATATATATATATATATATATATATATATGCCAGATGTGGATCAGGAAAATTAAAATATTTCACTTTTACAAAATAATGAACTAAGACCCACTGCGTTAAAACAAGGGAAATAAATTAGTAAAACCTGAATAAAACTGAATCTAACGAAAAAAAAACAAAAAAACTGAGAACATGGAATATTGGTACCTAACAGCTTGGCTGAAGAAAACTAGAGGAATCAATTAAAAGTCTTGACTTGATTGTTTTCATCTCTCCTTTCCTTTTAAATTTGATACTTCATTTCTTTTTAATATTCTATCCATCTTTTAGAAAATTGTTTGAATTCACAAATGACTCGATTGTTATACCTTAATTCTTTATTTTATTTTTTACTTAAAAAAATCTTTCTCTTTATTTTCCTTTTATTTCAAACGATGTACTTTCTCTATTCATGGTTAATATATTTTGTGTAAAGGAGAAACACCCACCAAAAAAGACTCAACTCATTTAATAAACTACGAAGGTATCACTCCCCTACATTCTTATCCCCACTAAACGAAACTGTAAAGACAAGCCAAAGTTAAACCAAACAAAATAAAACCAACAACCAAAATTGGAAATTTTATCACCATATAAAATCTGTGCTTAAACATTAACCTGACATTTCTGTCTGAAGAAATCTACCTGCTTGAAAGTAACCGAAAAGTGAAAATATCGCAGGAAAAATGTTTCTTTCAAAAAATCTTTATTACTATACAAACTATATATATATATATATATATATATATATATATATATATATATATATATATATCAACAAACAAAAAACGGAAATCACATCCAAAGGAGGAATTTATAAAACAGCTTGAAAAATTAGCAAAAAATATATCAGTGAATCTTCTAGAACTCCGAAAACAGACGAACATAAAAGAGATTTAAAACTGAACAAAACGTGATATGACCAGAATTAATCAACACGTCTTTAAAAAATTGTGTAGCCGAGCGTAGATAGAAAATGGACACATCCATCAATTTATTTCCTTAAAACTAATTAATATTATTTTTATGTACAAATTGTGGAATTTTTCCAGGTTTTGTTAGTAGAATATAGGAATATTTTAACAAATTTAGAATTCGAACAATTGAAATAATTCTTCTTAATAAATAATTCTTCTTAATAATTTTATTTGATTTAGAAAATCTGATAGATACAAAAGATCCTGCAGCTCGATCCTCTTGCTGGGAATTTCTAGAACTGATATAATAAGAACATATTAGTCCCATTACTAACCACAAAAAGTTTGGTAACTCTAGCACTAGCTGTCCTTAACTTATACAATGACTGACAGACGGACAGCTGCCCAGTCGGCTGGGGCTGTAGAATACACTGACTGCATTTGTGCAGAGTGGTAAAACCCCTCGGCAACGAGTGTGCTAGATATGACACAAAACAATCTGATGCTGAAGTTCCAGTAATACTGGAGCTTTAGGGAATGGGGAGTACCAATTTATAGCTATCGCTCACAAGTCCACTCTGGCCTGGAGTGGTAGCGCCTGATAGGGGTCAAATAGAACTAAACTGAATACTTTTGCTAAACTGATTTGCTTGAAATAGAACAGTTTTGACATGTAAACTGCGTACTTATGCTAAAAGGAATTGTTTGATATAGAACTATTTTTAACATTGAAACTGTATTGTATGAAATAGAAACTGAATTGTATGAAATAGAACTGCTTTGATATTTAACTGTGTGCAAACACAAACTATACTTATACTAAACTGAATTGTTTGAATTAGAACTGTTTAACTAAACTGAATAGCTTGAAATAGAAATGTTTTTGATAATCAAACTGTGTACTTATGCTAAACAGAATGGTTTATTTGTATAAATATGGATTTGGCATTAAATAACCTACACAGGTTGATATACCCATAAAACCCAAACAAACAAACAGACGGACAGACAAACCTTTGGTGAACCATAGTAAAATTATTTTTATCGTTTACTCTTTGTGAATTTGTGTTTGGTGGCCAACATGGAAGTCCAAGTGACAGCAAGTATCTTCAATTCGTTCTCCAGGAGCCTTCTCGGTATTTTAACGATTATTATTATTATTATTATTATTATTATTATTATTATTATTATTATTATTATTTCACTCCTCGCAATTTTTTTCTCACCAGCAGCTGCCGGTGGTATTTCACTAAAGTCTGAGTGATAGCAAGTCTCCACATGTGTCTCCCCTGGACTCTTCGCTGTACTCAGGCCCAATCTCAGGATGGTCTCAATTTTTCAACTGATTTCCAGTTCTTTTAGTCTCTTCTTCAAAAACTTGGAGACCATTCCAAGTGCAACAATTACCATTAGCATTACCTTCACCATCGTGTTCTATAGCTTTTTTAGTTCTCCAGCAAGGTCTACGTATTTGTCTATCTTTTCGTTTTCTTTTATTTTCAATCTATGGTCCACCAGAACAGCAAAATCCACTAGGTGGCAAGTTTTTTTATTTTTATTTTTCTTGTTAATTACTACTATGTCTGGTCTTCTGGTCGATATTAAGTGATCCGTTTGTATTTCAAAATCCCTGGGAATTCCGGGCCATTATCCTAATGAGTAGAGTGTTCGCCAATGGTCCGAGAGACGGGGGTTCAATCCCAGGTAGAGTCATACCAAAGACTTAAAAAATTGTACTTGATGCCGCCTTACTTAATACTCAGCATTATAAGGTAAGGATCAAGGGTAAAGTAGAGCAATCCAAGGAATTGAGTAACGTCCTCTCTTACATCTCGGTGCCGTAGCAATTGAAAAGGGAGCCTTCGGGTCACCCTCGACTAAGGTCGCCAACTTTAAAGGGAGCCTTCGGGTCACCCTCAACTAAGGTCGCCAACTTTAAAGGGGGCCTTCGGGTCACCCTCAACTAAGGTCGCCAACTTTACTTTACTTACGTTCTCTATGATAAATTCTGGTTCGTGCAGATACCATTTAGCTGCATGGTCAAATTTTATTTTCTAACAATTCCCTGTGGATCCCAATACCCTTTAAGCTATGCCTAGTCTTGTACTTCTTTTGTACTCGTTTTCTGCATTCGCCAATTATATGACCAATCATTTCATCTCTTTCTACGTATCACCAACACTTGCAATTCGGTTGCATATTACCGATTTTGGCTTTAATATCATTGTTTCTTATGGTGTTATTTTGAACTCCTATTTCAACAGATTTAAAATCTCTCTTCAGATTTTTCTTACGAAGAATTCTTCTTGTGCTGAATTACGCCAGTTTGTCGCTTGAAATATTCATACAGTTGTTTTTCTTTCTATTTCTGTTTCCTAGTTTTTATTGCTTTTCTGTCTGTACTAAGGTTGCTAATGCTGTTATTTGCTGCTTTAATTAGTCTTTCTTTGTTCTTTTAATGAAATCCTCAAGTTCTTGTGTTGATATATGCTGGCGAGACCTCTTCCTCTTTCTTTTTTTGATACGTACAGCTTGCGAATTTTTCACGTTAGTTTTAACTGGTGGTTTTTCATTAAAGTATGAGTGACATCAAGTCTGCCTTGTTCTCTTGGTTGCTTCTAAATATTCTAACTGATTTTAAGAATGTTGTAGTCTGGATGGTTTTGCTTCTTCCTCTGATCTTCAATTCTCCATATCTTTTTTCTAGGCTTTGGAGACCGTTCTAAAGGGTCAAACTACAATTAGTATCACCTTTACCTTCATGTTTCATAGCTTTTCCTGCTCTTTAGCTATCTTTTCACTTTCTTTTATTTTTCATTCTCTAAGCCGATGGAACGGTAAAATTTAATCGATGACAAGTTCTTTTCTTCTTGTTGGTCTTCTGGCCGAGATTTCATTTTTATCTCAGTCCCAGAGAACTGTACGCGTCTCATTTTCTAGGATATATTATGTTTTGTGCATTTACAATTCGTCACATGTTAATCCCTTCCAAAATTCTAAGTAGATGACATTTCCCACCCAGTCATACCAAACTTGTACTCCTATTGAGTGCAATGTCTTCTCCTTCAGCCACAGCTATGGGGGAATAACCGGGTGGTCTGTATACTTTATCCTTGATGGTTGGTCGATTTTTTAATTGTTTGTTTGGGTGTTTGGTTGGTTGATTTTATGGTTTGTCAACCGCTTAGGGGTTATTTTATCCTGAAGTTAGTTATACAATTATGGTCTTCAATTATGCAAACTATAAAAATGTATCATCACCAACTTTTTAAAGAAGTTAACACTTTATTATCTATTTGATCTATTTGATCCATAGATGGGATTATAAAGGGAGTGGACCAGGAAGTAATAGAAAAAAAGGATGACTCCACGCTCCACAAAGTTCTAGAATTGGAGCCTTATCATCAACATAGATTAGAGTTATATCTGAGAAACAAAAGATTCATGAAGCAACCAGCTGGGGAGTAAAATCTCTGAATTTCAAACTAACTATTGTCCTTGAGAAAGCCATGGATCTATCTCTTCTCTCTCATAAAAAAAAACTCCCTCTTCTCTCCGCTTAATAATACAGACTGGGCTTTTTAGTCTTTATAGGGTAACCAGTCTAGAAGAAAAAACACCGAATCCATAACTAACTTTATAAGTCAGGTCAAGGTTTGTTCTTTCCTTGAGGTATTATGTAACTTGATACATATTGTCAAATTATTTCCCAGAGAGATGCCATATCGGAGAATTATACGGCATAGCACCACAGGGACCTATCAGATTGTGGGATATAAGAAAAATGATTATCAATGATAATATTGATAATATTAAGTTGTTAGTAAATTTCACAGTCTGCTTTTATCTTGTCAATATGCCTTTCTTATAAACAAATAAATAAAACACAAGTAACTCTCATCCAATGGTTTTGTGTTGCACCGTTAGTGTGCAATAAGAATGGGGGAGTGAGAGCACATATGTCTAAAATACAGATATGCACATACAAACTCTTTCTTCCTTTCTTAATCATATACGGACTGAGAGAGAGAGAGAGAGAGAGAGAGAGAGAGAAAGAGAGAGAAAGATGCGAAGAAAGAAAGAGACATATCTGAAAGCATTAACACAGTCAATAATTATTTTTTAATGCACAAAACTTTACACACATATACACACACACACACACACACTCTCTCTCTCTCTCTCTCTCTCTCTCTCTCTCATCTCTCATTTACTTACATATACATTTTTGTTTATCACATTAAAAGAGACTGAGAGACCGAAAAGGGAGTTAGAAGAGAGAGCCTGAGAGAATCAGAGAAGAGGAAGAGAGGGAAAGAGAGAAGCAGAAAGAGCAGGAGAGAGAGAGAGAGTTGGCTGGGAAAGCATAAATCAGCCGCCAGTCGACGGTGAACTTGAAGTGTTTGCACATGCCAGAGGCCGTTCTCTGTTCTTGTACCCATTTTGTCAGTCAGCCAACACACACCTAAATTCTGGGCGGGCTGGGATAGGTGTCACGGCCTATCCAGTAAAGAAGTTAGAGTTTTGACCAGCTGGCGCAAGTTCAAACCCTAAAATCAGCAACCAAGCCTTAAACAAGTTTTTTCATATCTCATCTCTTCGTCTGATGAAAACATTTTTTTCTTTTTTCCTCTTTTTCTTTTATTTTCCTTTCTTTTTCTTTTTAGCAAACTGGCACGCATTCAGCGGCAAGTGCACTTATCAAGATACATAACCTCTGATTGTTTCGACCGATGGGCGTGTCGAATTGTTATTATTGTTCATAACGCAGCGACTTTAAGCCAAGAAATTGGCATACTGACCTTTTACCTTTCATTATAAAAGATGTGTTCAAGTTCAAATCCAGCACGAAGTATTCGGTCAGCAGAGGTGAACTAAGCTCTCGAGTAATCTGGCAGTGTCAAAGGGTTACAGGTTACCCAAGTAACAAAATTCTTATTTTTGATAGGGCCTTAATGAATTAATGAGATTTTTTTAAATGTCTGATTATGACGCCCAGCTGTTCTCTCTATATCTTCCTCGAAATGTGCCTAAACGATACTCCGTTGTACCCAATAGATTTCTTTCTTTTTTTTTCTTTTTAACTTGGAGCTTTAAAAAAGTGATTGATTAATATTCTATACATCCGCCAGGAATGGGTCGTAGGGTCAATTACAGATGTTGTCAAGGGGGCCAGATTCCTGTCAGTTTGTTCTTGTCTGTTTTTTGTTTTTTTTACTTCTTTAAACTGAAAGCAAATTAATTAATGCCTTAGATGTTTGTGGCTTCTTTTCTAAATCCTAATATTTGGGACTGAGAGGCATCGAAGATCGAACGAGGAATACTTGGAGAGTTTCTAAGCATTTCTTTATGTTTATGTAAAAATCTATTTATCGAGGGTGGCAATAAATGAGTCGCAATAAGTTCAAATCCTGAACAAGACAGTTTGTGTTTATCTTTGGAAAGAGGTATTAATACATCTCTTCTTCTAAACTATGAGTAAATAGTAGGGCAGATAGTTTAAAGAAATATCAATTACTTATGGGTTATTTAATGCCGAAATTTAATTCATTTGTTTTGGTTGGTTTGGTTTACTTTGGTTTATTTCTTTAATGGGATATCAACTCTGCCTTGGTACGGCAACCAGTCTAGGAGAAAGAAAACCTTTAATAACACACCACCTTTACTGCGCTTTAAAAATGGCTTTTGTCACATCTTGTTCATATTAAAAGGATTAGATAAATAGATCGATATCCTATCTTTTAATGATCTCAGCTCTTCTAAAGATTTCTGTGAGTTGGTGACCGGCCTCTCCTTTATTTTGTGTTTTAAATCATTATCAATAATTGATGGGTTTTTTCCATGATTTACTTCAAGGAACAACTTTTCAATTTCTAAACGCTTAAGCCAGTTTTGAGTAGCTCAATCTGAGATTTCATTTTTTTTCCTTTTTTCTTTTTTTTTTTTTTTTTTTTTTTCCTCTCTCTCTCTCTCTCTTTTACCTCTCCGAACTGAGCGGCTTTGGTGCGCAATTAAGAACAGCCACAATCTCAATAATATTGTATCCACTATTATTATATCTGAAATAAAAATGATACATTATTATGATTTTTTCAAAAATGATCACGGCATAATATTAAGTATATTCATACATCAATCAAAATAGAATTGTTGATGTATGAAGTAATCGTTCCTAATATTTTCATGAATATAAGAATTGAGAGAGATATAGATAAATAGATATTTACAGATATAGATAAGAATAGATATGAACGTTTTGATAGAAAGGACCAATATATATATATATATATATATATATATATGTATATATATATAAACATGTATAGGAAATTAGTTGACCAGTTCATATACTTCGGCAGCAGTATCCGATTTACTGGAAGCAATGTCGATATACGCAGAGGAAAGGCCTAGAGTGCTATTAAGCAGCTTATTAATCACATGGAGATCTGATTTCTCTGATAAAATAGAACAGGATTTCTTCCAGGCTGTGGTTTTGTCAGTACTTATGTATAGTTGCACCAACACATGAAAAAATAGCTAGATGGGGATCTACGTAAGTTACGTGCTATTTTGAACAAATCCTGGAACCAGCACCCAACAAAATAAAAGCGGTACGGCCACTTACCTCCCATCTTACAAAGTATTCAAGTAAGATGAACAAAAAATTCTTGAGAAATAAAGACGAATCAATATGCAACGTTCTCTTATGAACTCCTAAACATTGACGAACCAGTGTTGACCGACCCACAATGACTTATATACATCAGCTTTGTGCGCCACGGGATGAAGTCTAGAGAAACTTCCAAGACCGATGAGCGATAGGAACGGTTGGCAAGAGGGAGTCAGGGAACTCCATGCTATCAACAACGACTTGATTTTATTCATATACACACATATACGTATATATATATATATAGTCAACAGACTGATATATATATATATACATATATATATATATATATATATATATCGAAAAGAAATTCCATTTTATTTTATTAGAGCGACCATTTTTCATTATAATTAACAACCTGTTAATAGCAGCCCACATCTTCCCGATACATATATTGACATTGTTTTCAGTAGATGAGATATTGCTGCCGAAGTATTCGAACTAGTCTATTTCTCATTGTCTTAGTGGGTAGAGTGTTCACCTGTGGTTCGGGAGACCGGGGTTCAATCCCAGGTAGCATCATACTTTTAAAATGGTATTTCATACCTCCTTGCTTAACACTCAGTAATATAAGGTACGTATCAAAGGTAAAGTAAAGCAATCCAGGGAAAGGAGAAGCGCCCTCCCCTACACCTTGGTGTAGTAACTATTGAAAAGGGAGCCTTCTGGTCGCCCTTGACTATAGTCGCCAACTTTACTTACTTTACTTACTTATTTCAGAGGCTTAGCATTTAATGTGGAGATGGCTCCATCTTGTTTGAAACACATGGACTTTATCTGTATTCACGTAGAGACCAATGCCTCTTATTGCCTGCTCCAGGTTATGAAGCAGAGATTCAGAGTGAACAGGTATATTCTCGTGAAACGCTAGATTATCTTATTTGTCTGCGTCTGTCATAATTTCTGTGGAATATCGTCTGCTTCTTGAACTTTTTCAATGGGAAAATACTTGCTTTTATTAGATCTATTGATATTCATAGTACGTAGTCTAGGCTGATTATAAGAATATATGATGCACATATATCTCTTTGCAAATCTTCAGCGACAATGTCGAAGACGTCGGTGTCACTATTGCTTTCGAGTTTTTGTAAAGCATCATTATAGCGGAAACAATTTCTTTTGAGAGATTATATGCTAGATGTATTTGTTCCACCTTTCTTTGCGAATTCAGTCAGATACTTTAGAGCAATGTCTAAACAATAGTGTTGCCTCGAGATTTTTTGCACGTACTCTTTCTGCTATATTCAGAATCTTTGATGTTGTGAATCGATTTCTCAGAAAGCCGTTCTGATTTTTCCTCTGAATTTCCTTGACTTCAGGTCGTATACGATTGAAAATGCAGTGCGTTATAAACCTTTTCTGAAATAGCAATAAGAGTTCCTCTAGAGTTCTTTGTGATTCCAAGGTCACTTTTCTTCGGGAAGACTAGGATGTAGCCTTTTCTCCATTTTTCGTAGTGTTACATAATCGAAGAAGTATATCATCAAATTTCTTTGTCTTCGATATTTCAGAAGATATTTCGTCGAGGCCAGCAGCTTTTCTGATTTTTTTTCAGTACTTCAAGTTCTTCCTCCGTAAGTTAGCCATTAATATTTTTTCAGTAGGTTTATCTGTGATTTTAGGAAGGTTTCCAAGCTGATTCTTAAAATATTCTATTCACTTTTGATTGACAACTTAATTTTACTCTCGATATTCTTTTCCCTCTGCTCATTTCATTTCCTGTCTGCCATATTAACAGTGATTTTCTATTTTCAATCGAATTCCTTATTTTACTATTTTGGCCTTGAATAGATAGATAAATCGATAGATAGATAGATAGATATGAACAGGCTGGGAATACAAACATACATGCATATACGAGGTGCATATAAGTTTCCAGACTTTTTTAGGGAATAACCAAAAGTCACAAGGAGCAAGTTCTGGACTATAGGGAGGGTGAGGAACTGTCTTGATGCCCATCTTGGTCAAATAGTCTGTGACAAGGATGGAGTTGTAGACTGGTATATTGTCCTGGTGGAAATGCCACTGACCCGATTTGAAGAGTGTTAGCCTCTTCCGAAGTAATCTCTTCCTGAACTCCCTTAAAACCTCAACATAGTAACCCTAACCCTAACTCTTTGGCCAATCAACTCTGGTGTATTGACTTCCTTACTCCTCCCACACCTCTCATCATCCCTCACAGACTCCCTGCTTTCCTTGGATCTCTTATGCCACTCAAAAACTCATGCTCGATTCATGCAAGATGCTCCAAAAGCAGTCTGAAGCATTCCATACGTTTCTGTGGCATTTTTCCAAATTTAAAACAGAATTTTATTGCATATCGTTCATCAAATGTGTCAGATTGCATTTTTGAAATTGACCGGCTGTGACAATCAGGCTTTAGTAGGGTGTATTCCAATTGCAGCAGTAGCTGTTCATTTAAACCTGAAAACATAAAAATTGGTCAGTCATCTCATAAGATGTATAGCAATAACATAGTGAATTTTCAATAGTCTACGACAATTTTAAATGCCTATACGAAAAAAGTCTGGAAACTTATCGTATGTACCTCGAATATTCAAAGAATTAATTTTTGAAAAAAAAAGATCCGCTATATCTTTAGACACAAAATCTCTCATTTACACAGACAATCACGCTATTCACATGTTATGTTTACCTTTAGTTTAATATTCTGAAAGCATTAAACAGAAATTTAAAAAAAAACGCTGATTGTTTTTGATATTTTATCTGTATGAGATATGCTCCAAAAGTAATTCCTTCAACTTATTTCTACGGAAACTACAACAGATACTGGGAATACAGTAATACCATTGGATAGAGCAAGTTTTTGGATGCAAAACATTTTTTTGACATAGTTGCTATCATTGGTTATTCATTTTTACCAGGGATGTGCAAAAGCCAATCAACCCGCCAGTCATAAAATCGCCCGGAAATTGATGCCTTTTATTTTCTTACGTCGTCTCACAACGTGAGAGGAAAATTTGAGTATCATGATTGTAGAATTTAAACCTTTGCACAAATAATTCAATCTCACCTTTTTACATATAGCAGCGAGTAATCAGTCTGATAAAATGGTGTCTTCCCTGAAAGCAGAGATGTGTCTCTGGAGTCCTCCATTCCTAAAAGAAAATTTCACTCATTTACGCTGGCTGAACGTTTACAGATACAAAACACTGAAAGGGCAGGGAATGTATTTCACCAATCAGGACAGCGATACGGGTGACCAGCTACGCTCAAGTACGGGGCATTTAATGAGTAACGAACTCACTAGTAATGGATTGCGCGAGCGTGTTAACCATTTCACCACATTATATATATTTATTTATTTTCCATCTGCCACGATCAGGATGTGACAATTTTTTTTAAGCGGAACACAACTAGTTCGAATTCAAAGTTTTCCTTCTCCTGAACTGGTTGCCTAATGAAGGCTAAAGAAAACCAGCCTGACCAACTATATATCCATAGGTTGGGTTTTGAGAGAAAAAGTGGAACAAACCCACAAATCCCCTCCATTATTCGTAAGTATATGCAAATAAGATAATTTTTTGGATTGTTTATATTTAGTTTTTTTTTTTCTCGATTTTGTTTTGCTTTTTTTAATCTCAGAGAAATTAGAAAATGTCCGTGATTTTTCATGAGTAAAGACAAGGTAGTCTAAACTACTTAAACTCCCTTTCTCTTTTCCTTCCTCTTCCTGTTATTTTTTCTATAGTTCTATCGTGCATGTACGAAAACATCTAGTTAGCAAAAGATCAGCCGAACTTTCAATAGTTAATGTGCTGAAAACATTGTCTGAAGAATTGAAATAATAAACCAATCGATCATGAGAGTTAAAGTTAATGTTGTCATAATAAAGTAAATATCAGTTCGTCTGTTCAACTAAAATCCACCCTTTTTTGACTCGGTTGAAACAAACCATTCACAAATTGAACGAGTCAGATCTTGAAAGATTTTAAACTATCGTAGGAGATTTGTTTTTTTCTGGTTTTTAGCTGGGATATGTCTGTTATCATTCATGTCTTTTTGTCTCACTCGCTGTAGAAATCTATCCACCTTCTAAACGCCACACTCGATATAAACAAGGCTAAAATCCATTGAAAAAATTTTTAAATACGAATAATAATCATAAACTTTATTAAAGATAACTCTGTATTCTTTATTTTTAATAATGACCATCTTAGAATCATTATGTAATATGGAAATTTACTAAGCTTTTTGCTTAGATGTGGCACAAGGCCATATGAAAGGGGAACCCAATGAGACTCGAACTCACTCGTGTAGGTTTGCTAGCCGAGCTTGCTAACCATTACACCACCAATCATTATGTAATATGGGTTGTAAGATGGTTATTAGAAATGTTCCACAATCCTATGTCTATGAGCGCCATGGCATCGAAACCTTTTTGCTTATCCCCGATACTGTACTTTTTTAAATACTAACTCTTGATGAAAGTGATTTCTAATGTTACAATTACTGTCCGGTCGGATACGCCGACTGCATCTTGCATTGGGGTAAAGAAAAAAAAACCTGCACAGAGTGTCCTAGTTATGACACTAAACCATTTGACGGTGAGGGTCCAGTTGAGGAGCAATAGGGAATGCAGAGTATCCTTTCATTACCATGACTCCAAGTTCTATTCTAACGAGGAGTGGTAGTACCTGTTTCGGTCCCATCCAAAGTCCCAATTGAAATATTTAATCATTTATTATACTTGAAACTAGTTGACTGCATGTAAACAAATGATTGGTGTTAAATTTAAATTATTTCATAACAATACTTAGAACCATTTAAGTGTGTGCAAACAAATGATTGATGAATTATTAGTGTTCAATAGCAATACATGAAAACATTGAGTGTCCTGGGTATGTTTTGTAAAGCTCATATTTACATAAAAAGAAGAATAGAAAGACAAATCAATAAAAGCATAAGTATTTCATTCCAACCGAAATTAATTGAGAAAACAGAAAATAAGACAACGAAGATTGTTAATATCCGTAACACTACAGTCTTTCCAAGAACAATAACAGAGTCGCTTTGAATCAAGAGTATACGGACAAGACTGTGACTGAAGTCTCGGGATTTGATCGGCATCCCACCATGACAAAATGTGGCACAAGGCCTTTTTAACGTGGAAGTCGGCCTTGACAGACTGCCACTAAAGCCAAGACACACCCGAACTGTACCACATACCAGGAGACACGGCTTGTCGGGGACCAGTGATAGGACTTAAGTTCCTTTCCACTCTAACAGCACAGTACCTTTATACTATCTGGAGGTTTGCCATTTTTGATCACTGATGATCAGTGTTCAAACGTTAGCGTCTCACTTTATTCATGTATGGTGAGGCTCCAATCTTGATTTTTGGGAATGTGGAGTACGCCTTCATTACCATAATTCCTAGATCCCTTCTGACCCGGAGTGGTAGTACCTGCTTGGGTCCCATCTTGAACTTTGTAATCTTTTACTAGGGATTATTATTAATGTCAAATTGAATTACATATGCTAAATAGCCAAAGTTGAAAGCATTTAATTGTGCAAACAAATTAACACTGGCTCGTTTAAAAATAATGTTACCATCAAAGTGTTCGTTTACAAATCATATATATATATATATATATATATATATATATATGTGTGTGTGTGTGTGTGTGTGTGTGTGTGTGTGTGTAAACAGGATTTGCCATTGAATAACCTTCATGGGTTGACATGTGCTAAAACATAACCAACCAACCAAATGTTACAATTATGTATTTTAACTCTTTAAGTGCACAGCTTTCCTTGTCCGGTTTCTCCTATATGTCCTTGAAAAGGAATATTACCCTCAACATCACAAGCAACAGATGCTCTCGAATAAGGTTTAAAAAACATCAGTTATTTTTCATTGTTTCTTTCATCTGAAACTGTAATCAAAACTAGATATTATGTACGGTCATCAAACATGCTACATGAACGTACTGTGTTTAGTGAGCTAATCTAGCAGAACATTGTTAGTGAGTTCGATTCTGATTGCGTACCCCATACTTTTGGTCTTGTGCTAAACTAATCTAAGCTTAGTAGATGCTACTCCGCATATTCACCAAGCAGTTCAATTCGCTTAGCATGTCATTTCTCAAGTTTCTTTAACACTTCAACATTTTTTGTAAACATCGTTTTCTTTGTTGGGTCAATAACTATTTTTGAACAATAGAGGCAGAACTCTTACTACTATTGCAGTCAAGGTTTATAGCGCACTGTTTTTTTAATCGTATCCGACCTAAAGTCGAGAAAATTCGTAGGAAAAATCAAAATGGCTTTCGGAGAAATCGATCCACAACATCAAGGAGTCTGGTTATCCAACGCATCATAGAAAGAGTGATGTACGATAATGAACATTAATTTGTATATATATATATGTACATATGGATGTGTGTGTGGGTTTTTATGTGTTGTGGGTAGCCGGTGGAATCATCTTCAACATCTTCGAAGTGGCGCCAGCGTGTCTAGAAATCCCTTTGTCTATTTTGGCGCGAAGACCACAAAAAGAGCAATGCCAGCGAAAACCTGCGAGACCAGAAGAGAGGCAGTCAGTCAGGAGTGAGACTCCGGACCAGTCAGTCAGAAAGTTAAGCCCAGGACACGGAGCAATGAAGACGATGACCAGATAAGTCAGCAACTTTGGTAGCTGTGTAGGATTTTCGAAGTGTTCTTGTGATAGCCATGAACATACATTGAGTAAAGTTGGCGACCTTAGTTGAGGGTGACCTGAAGGCTCCTTTCTCAATAGCTACTACACAGATGTGTAGGGGAAGGCGCTACTCCATACCCTGAACCGGCTCATTGGCCTAGTGGGTAGAATGTTCGCCATTGGCCCAGGAGACCAGGGTTCAGTCCCAGGTCGCGTCATACCAAAGACTTTAAAAGTGATACTTGATACCACCTTGCTTAACACTCAGCATTGTAAGGGTAAAGTGGAGTAATCCAAGGGTAGGAGTAGTGCCCTCCCCTACACCTCAATGTCGTAGCTATTGAAAAGGGAGCCTTCGGGTCGCCCTCGACTAGGGTTGCAAGCTTTACTTATGAACATACATAGAATGCTAAAAAGTGCCAACTTCACATTCCTGCGTTTGCAGTTCTGAATCTGTGTTTGTTCTTCCTTCCACCCTCTGTTTGTTGTTTGTTATTTCTTAAAGAATTTTGTACAACCTGTGGAATGCCCACACATACGACCGGGTGTGAGAATTAACATCGGGGTCTAGGCCGCTAGACGAACGGCAAAATCAACAAAACTCAGCGTGTTGGTTGTTTCATAAGAGTACGTGCAAAAAATCTCGAGGCAACACTATTGTTCAGACATTTCTCTAAAGTATCTGATTCAATTCGCAAAGAAAGATAGAACAAATACATCTAGCATATAATCTCTCAAAAGAAATTGTTTCCGCTATAATGATGCTTTACAAAAACTCGAAAGCAATAGTTCACTCAACTGATAGTGACACCGACTTCTTCGACATTGTCGCTGAAGATTTGCAAAGAGATATATTAGCATCATATATTCTAAAAATCAGCCTAGACTATGTACTACGAATGTCAATAGATCTCATAAAAGCAAGTATTTTCACATTGAAAAAGTTCAAGAAGCAGACGATATTCTACAGAAATTATGACAGACGCAGACAAATCAGATAATCTAGCGCTTCTAGCAAACACATCTATCAAAGCTGAATCCCTGCTGCATAGACTGGAGCAAGCAGCATGAGGTATTGGTTTTCACTTGAACGCAAATAAAACAGAGTTGATGTGTTTCAAACAAGATTGAAACATCTCTACTAAGTGGCAAGCCTCTGAAATTAGTGAACAAGTTCGCATACGTCGGCACTAATATCTCATGATATATCAGTGTAACTGTATGGATTCCCCACTTGGTCATAATAATATTTTTTCTAAGATGATCACTGCAAAATATTCAATATCAGAGAACATCACTTGTAATGGAGTTATTGGTGTAACTTATAAAGGACGCTCCTAACTTACTATATATTTCCATGTAAACTACAATAGATAGATAGATATGAAATTAGAACACCAGTTCACGCACCTCGGCAGCAATATCTCATCTACTGAAAGTAATGTCAACATACACATAGGGAAGGCATGGACTGCTATTCACAGATTATCGACCATAGAGAAATCTGATCTCTCTGATAAAATAGAAAGGGATTTCTTCCAAGCTGTGACTGTGACAGTACTCGCTGTATAGTTGTATCTCCGGAACTTTTACGAAAAGGCTACAAGAATGCTACGTGTAGTTTTAAACAAATCCTGGAAAATAGCACCCCGCAAGACAACAACTGTACAGCCTCTTACTTCCCATCTTATAAATCATCCAAATAAGACGAATAACATATGCCCAGCACTGCTGGTGAAGTAAGGACGAACTCATTAGCGACGTTCCCTTATAGACTACTACACATGGACGAGCCAGTGTTGGCCGCCAGCAAAGACATGTACAGACACTGAAATCTAGGGCCCCCCCCCCTCCAAGAGTGATGCACGATAGGGACGGACGGTGAGAGAGATTCAAGGAATTCAATTCTATCAACACGATTTGATAATGATGATGGTGATTTGTTTGCAAAATAATATGGTTTCAAATCTTCAAATAATTTGCAAGCGATTCGAGTAACTAATAATAATCATTAGTGAACGATCATAGCTTCAAGTAACTATTCTTAATATAATAAATCTGCACACAGATATCTGTATGAAGTATTCCAGTCCGATATTAAAAATTTCAAACATATATTGGATTCATAGATTGCGCCCTAAGATGAACATCATTTCGGGTTAAAGTGGACCTGAAAGTAATGGCAATAATAAAGGGGTGACTTCATAATTCCCAGAACTCCAGAACTGGAGTAACTGTTTTTTTTATCATTAACTTTCTCGTTACTCTGACTCGGAGTGGTAGTCCATTCATGGGTCCAACAGACCTGGTCGGAAAATTATTAATATTAGATAGGAATACTTGACACCATATAAAATTATCAATATTAAGAATAATGGCTTGAAGATATAATTCTTTACTAAGAATTATTATTATCAGTTATTTGAAACAATTCCTTGGATAAAAAGAGACTCGCTTCGGTATTATATAACCTAAAAAGGATTGATACGTCGAAAAACCAACCAACCAACGAACCAACCAACCAACCAATCAACTTAAATCAGAATCACAAATTTTAGAGTAAAGAAATATTTTGAATATTTCATAAACTTGACGAGAAAAATAAAGAATGCTAGCTGAATGAAATGTAATGGGGAAGTTGTCTTCGACACAGAAAGGGTGAAGATTCCTAGTCTAATACGTGGTTCGAACTCAGTAAAGACCTGCTTGACCAACTGGATTACTAATACTACTACTACTATTACTACACAAAGATGCTCTCAACAATTGTTTTCAAACGAGAACTGGGGTGATTCTTTACCAGATTCAAGGTTGTTGAATCTTATTATTACAAACTCAAAAACAAGAAAAATCTTAGATTTTAAATCACGATAAACTTTGTATAAACAATAACTATTAAAAAAAGAATTATTAGACTAAAGCAAAGAATTTTTCCTCACCTCAACCAGTCAGTACAGCACGTGTTAAAACTCTGTAGTAACCACATGATTAACATTAAAAAAAAATGAAAATACAAAAAAACTCTGATACGTATTGAAGAAGAAAGTTTTATCAAATATTTTTTCGCTGATTGCACATGAAACGCATTAATCATACTATTTGTTTGTTCAGAGGAGCGAAATATGTGCTTTTTGGTACATTAATCTTTATTTCATCATAGTTTTAACAAGTGTATTGTATGGTTGTGTGTGGTAGCCCAGTAGTTAAAATAAGAAACTGATGACCACATCGTTCACGATTTAAACTCTTTAACGAGGTATAAATGATTTAGTAAGGACTGCGCACTCGACACCCATTGACATTAATTAATTGATTTACAAATAATGGTTTACTTAGTTTTTGTAAAAGAGGGCGGTGTATTAGAACTAAAAAATGACTTTGAACAAAAAAGTGAGCTGATGGATTTGTTACGAGGGTAAATTGTAAAGGAAATTAGCAAAACGAGTAACTGTAACAAAATGTAACTGAATATTGTAGCAGAGGAGTCTTCCGAGTACTGTGATAAAAGATTAATGCTGAAATGAATTTTATATTAAACATGTAAACATAAAATAAATATCAGAGATTTTATTCAACAGACGTTGTCTTTTTATATATTTATATATTTTTGGTAATAATCAGTAATTTACAAATATGTTTTTGAGTGCATATTAAACTTGCATGAGTACAGTGTATGTAAGTGTTTTAGTTCTTTTTCTTTGTTATTTGCTAATTGTATGTAAGTCCTGAATTTCTTTGATGATTAGATATTGTTATCGTTTGTGAAATTGGGAACTGATACATTGGTTCAGTGGTTGGAGTAGAAATAAAATATATTAGATCTGTTCTCTTTGAATACCAGACTTCTACTTGCTAGGCAAGGCATAGCTGGTCTCAGACCCACCAAATTTGGGCACAAAACAGGAAAAATCTATTCTAGGAAATGGTGACCCACTTGGGTTTTTTCCTGGAAAGAGCAATTCTATTTTTAGGTGTGATGAAACAACCTGGCTTGGAGACTATTACATGTTACTGCTGTTTAGAAGTCATCAATCCCATCTGTGTCACCCCGGGGTGGTAGTCTGGCTTTGAAAGACTCGATACCTCTATGAATCCAGGAACATCACTAACTATGCGTCCCAGTGTATCTATAAGATATCCCTTCAGAAATTAATATAATCTTTTTTAAATAAATAAATTGAGAAAGATACAGATAAGTTTATCGGGTGATCTAAAAGCTCGATGGTGGACTGTTATAACTGAGCTGCGTGTCAGATAACAGAAGAATTTAGCATGACAGTGTCTTGGCAGATATGTGTATGGGAAGCAAATCATCATGCATATTCTTCTTTCGTCAAACTCCTCATCAGCATGAGGAACCAAAAAGCTAGATTAACAAGCACGTAGTCTACAATTATGAAAATTAAGCAAAAAATTTAGTTGACCCTGACGGCATAAAGATGATAGACTGCTTCCCAAATGTTTGAAAAATTAGTTCGATTTCCTAGTAATAGGATACTGGTGTGGAGGATGTTCTCTAACGTTGGCCTACTCATTCACTTTCATGGCAAAGCAAATGCTGCACTATCTAAGAATTTTATGAAACATCTAGCAAATTTATATCTTATGATGCTTATTTTTTCTTCCAGGCAATGGTTACATCTATTGTTGAAGCTTATTACTAAAAAATTTAAACTACGTTAAGAACTTTATAGACATCACTGATGAGCAAATATAAATTTACAAAACAATTATAAAATAAACGTAATGAACTAATTTTTAAATGTCACCATTGAATTAGATCTAAACTCAAATGAAATAGGTTAATAATAGAAAAAACTGGTCATGATAACAATAGTAGGATAAAATTAAAGGTATCAGTATTACTATTGATATTGTTGGTGACAACTCCTGGATCTGGTATAGTCATAATATACTATCAATGATAAAAAAATATCAAATCGAAATATAACACAACGTAGGACCCAGACAACAGGTCTGGGTGTCATGATCAGCAGGTGCTCCTCCGATAGCCAGCATGGGGGAGTTGATTATCATCCTGCGAATGTTGACCGTTCTTTTTTCAGGCACACACGATGACCTAAGTAAACACACAAACCAAAGACACCAACAAAGGAAATAGAGTAGGGAATGCAGCTTTAATTTTTGGAGCTACTCAATACGTAGAGGCTATAGGAAAAGAATGATATGAATCTAAGAAGATTTCAGACAGCAAGCCCAAGACTCGCTGACCAAGTAAGGATGATAATAAAGAATGGTTGATCTTCCGACCATGATATATTAGAAATACACAAAAAAAATAAACAGGGAATCATGGCAAGAAGACCCTAATACAATTTTCAACACACCAAATACTGAAAAACAAGAATAATCTAATCGAAATGAACCGCGAAGTAATAACAATTGAAATACTAAACACCCAAACAACATAGAGCAAACACTAACACAATAAGAAGAAATGAATACAAGAGATTTTAAAGAGAAATATGTCTAAAAATAACAGAAGTTGACCATCGCTAAGAAACCAAGACTGAAAAACAGTTAAGGCAGAGACTGAAAAAATGGACGAATTATGAACACATATCCTAACGAACAACACCACGAAATTAAACGAACTAATTTATGCCGGATCGAAATTATTCTGAGAAAAATGAGGTGTTCCTCAAAAGAACACGAACGGAAAATCAAAACCTGGATGTGAAATTCGACTGGAAATGCTGGTAAGAAATCTACGACAACAAACAAAAACGATAAGACAGAAGGAGAACGCTGGACGATGTTGGGAAAAAAAGAAAAAGCAATACGTGTAAAACTAACAATACAACTCGAGGAAATAAACCAGAATGTGCTGGCAAAAGAAGAAAGACTAAAAAGATATCGAAACAGGGAAAACAATACAGACAAAACAGGACATTCCAAAACAATGATAAAAAATCTACCAGCAAGCAGGGGGAGAATGCACAAAGACACACCAACAACTGGATAACAAGGAAACAAAACAATTTTAGTGTAAAATATGGCAACCAAGATAATATAACTAAAACCCGAAAAGATAAGCAACATGGGAAAAGAGTCAGAAGGACTCGAAGTTGGACTAAAGGCGAAAATAAACCTCGATAAACCTAAAATAACAAGGTCAATTAGAATGACAGTTATATATATAAGAGATTAAATAAAGACTAAATCTCATGCTACTTTTTTAAACAAAAAGTTAGTTTGAGATAAGTAATAGTGTTTATCACATTTTTCCCTAATAAATGAATAAATAGATTTTTTTCTTAAAATAAAATAAGTTAATTGATTATTACTTTTTATTTTTTTTATTTTTTAGATACATAAGGATACATAATACCAGACGATGACATTACATCCAGTTTTGACACCAACTTCTATCTTTTTGTCCCCGCTCTTTCTTTATTTCTTTCTTTATCTATTTATTTTCAAACGAGTAAAAATCCATTTAAAGAATATTTTTCTAATTTTTTTCTCTCCATTGTGTGATGGCGATTTGAAGAGGTTGCTTTCTCTTAAAGTTTCTCATAAAACTGTTTGTTGAGCTTTTTTTTACAATTATATGAATTTGGTGTCTATGAAATTTATAAACTTATGTATTTATTATCACACATTGGGCATGATAAGAATTCTCTTATGTATTCTCAAAATGAACCATTCACAACTCCTCTTCTTTATATATATATATATATATATATAGTCAAAATAGATTTCTTCGAAAATTTATAATTCTAAGAAATTTCTTTAAATTATCAAGCAATCAACACTGGACATTCAGATAATATTAAAAATGTCAAAAAATGTTTATTAATTTCAACCAGTAAGCAGTTTCCAATGTACGCTCTTTGTTTAACGAAACATGTCTGTATGACAAAATTTTTAAATCATGGGAGTTTTGGTAATTTTTTTTCAATAGTATGATTTTTTTCTTTTTTAGTTTACGTAATCATTTAGTTTTTTCTTAACAGATGAATTTTTTAACGGGTGTATTTTTTTTAACGTAATCTTTTTGTAGATATGAAACCAATTCTTTTGACATTTCTTTGATACTTGAGAAAGAACATTTTTAATCTTTTAGAAATTTTAATTCATCCCCAAATTCTTTGTCAGAAGAAAGATTGGAGAAAATTTTGATCTAAAATTAATTGAGAAATTTGCTATGATGTGTACATATCGCCGAGTAGATGTTGACTAGCTTAGCTAGAAACCGGATATATTATCGTATTTTTTCTCTTTCTCAGTAAAATCTTTTCAATTGCTTTTTTAAAAATTTGGCTCGAAGTCCTAATGTCAAACGGCAGACAAATCCACCTCAGTAAGCTTATCGAGGTGTGTATGGTGGTGATTTCCTTGAATTTCTCGTCAATTTCAATCTGGTTACATGCTGACTTGAGATCTATTTTTGCAAAATATTTCATTCTTGCTAATTCATGGCACACAGTTTCACTTTTTGGCAGCAGAAACGAGTCTGAGCATATTTAGCGATTCACTCCTCTCTTGTATCTCCACATATTCTTAAATCCCCGTCAGGCTTTCATATGGCTACAGTCAGTGAAACCCAATTGTTAATACCTTTGGGAGATTTTTCTAGTATTCCTTGCTGTATCATTTTTTTTAAATTTTGGCCACTACCGTTGGTAGGATATGAAATGATTATTTTCTAGATTTCACATTGCTTGGGTGATGATTTTCTTTAAACAAAAGCTCACCCTGTAACTACTTCAAATTTATGTTTCTTTTTCTGCTTTTATTGAAGAAATGAGTTTTGTGGTAATCACTTTCAACTCGTCAATTCCTAATGGTCGATTTTTATTGCATACAACTACCGCAATGAGAAACATTTTGAAGCGCTTTTTTGATTCGAATGTCCCTTCAAAAGTGTTCGTTCCTTTACTTACAGTTCCGTCAAATTCCTTTAAGTAGAAAATGCTCTTTCTCAATTCCGGTTTGCCAATTTTCTCCCAGAAGTTTTCTCGGGGAGATCACTCTTGAAGTCGATTCGCTTGTGAAAAAATGCGCCATTCAATTTTATTTTTTCTCTGGTTTTGGAGGGTGCATTTATTGCATATATTTCGGTATTTTCCCTGGGAAGGTCTATACCTTCTAATCTTTTTATTCTTCTTCTCTAATTGCATATCACCTGAAAATGATCTTTTACAGATTGAACCTATTTTTCCGAGGACGAGGCGTTTACTCATATTTCTCTCGTGTTCCTGGCTACAATATTTGCATTGGATCACGAATTTGATCGTGTTGTATGTCTCTTGATAATCTTTTTGTTGGCTAAACTCTCTAATTTATTCTAGCTGTAAAAATTCTATGCTTGCTTCTAAATTCATGTTACTTATCTGTAACGTTTTAGGCATTTTGTTTTTTTAGGATGTGTCCTGCATACCTTCCATTAATCTGAGAAATATCAATTCATCCTCCGTGGTCATGTCTTTTGTCCCGTTTTTCGAATTCACAGTATTTAGATGACTCCTTTAATCGATACACATATTGTATTATAGACTCGTTTGTATCCTGTCTAGTTTTCATGAATTTGGTTCTCTCAGTGACAACTTGTCTTTTTTTTTTCTTTTGTATATTTTTGATAAAAACTGGGCAAATATTGCTAGAAGAGTGCAAAAGGAAATGATAAACGAAACCATGGAAAGCACATTCAAAAGTAGACTAAAATAAGTATGACCTTATAAGGGACGAAAATAAGAGAAAAGATAACATCATTCAAAGATCATCGCATCCAATATGGAAAAGAAGAAACAAAAATGTATTTTTATTAATCAATAAAGAAAAGTAAATATAAAATAGTTATTATAAGAATAGTACATCGGAGTAAAGATAATAGAAACAGATTAACAATGGTCACTCTAAAACATGAAAAAGACTTTAAATTTCTTTACGGCTATAAATATGGGAGGAAACTCAAAAATGAAAAGGAAGATATACAGATTAATTCAGACTTGACAAGAACAGAAAGAGAAGATATATTCTAAAATGGAAAGATAAGAAAGAAAAGCAAACAGAACATTAAAAACCTTTTAAAAAACTGAAAATTAGAATAACAGTAGAAAATCAATCGATGTAAATGAAAATTTAGATGAACGAAGAAAAACAGAGAAAGTTTTAAAATTAGTTGAGAATATAAGATCTAAAATTAATGGTTAACCAATATAAAATAATCTAAATTACGGAAACACATTTGATGCAGAAAATGTAAAAAAGCGAAAATAGCAAAATCAAATTTTAAATTAATAAGGAAAATAGGAAAAATAATACAAACTTTTAACTTTTAAAATAATTTATTTTGATAATAAGTTTTTGATAAAATATATACACAGATTTCTAAATTTAAGTAAAGTCAACTCTTATAAACTACTAGAACTATTGAGTGCGGTACCTTTTATGTCAGATAAATCTGAAAATATTATGAAGGTCAGAGATTTCAATTTACTTCATGTAGATTGGGTAAATAGTTAGGTTCCGTTTCCGGTAAACTTATTAAGTCAACATTTTAGAATACAAAGGAAATATTTAGATTTGTTTACAACACGAGGATTGTATTGGATTATAGAATATACTAGATGTATACTAGCGGGAAATAGATTAGATGAAATCATTTTGGATCAGGGTTTTTTTTTTTTTCAAATGTTTAATAGACTGAAATTACAAGTCTAATTATTTGGAGTTTAATGAAATGTAGGAAAAATTAAATAGAATGATGAAATCAATAATAAAAGACATTCCTGAAGTTATTAAAAATTCTCTAAACAAGGAGATTCATTAAAAGATTACTTTATGATAGTAATTGGATATCTAGTAAAAAAGAAATGATAAAGCTTGGAAAGGATTTGGAATAATATCTTGTATGGAAAACTATGAAAATGTTTTAAGTAAGCAAAATGAATATGAAAAACCGGAAGTAAATGAAAAATTGAAACATGAAAATAAAATTTTGAAAAATATTAAACCATTATTCAAATAAGTAAAATCAAAACCTAAAATTCACAAGAAAGATAGTATAGTAAAAATGAATAGATAGATAATTAAAAAAACACAGCAGTTGAAACAGAAGGCAAATTAGCAAGATTTTTTTTTTCAGTCTATTCATTCTTTGGAATAGGATTATCCACCACAGGAAAGTTGTTATGAAGATATTACAAAAAAGATGGATGAACTAAAAATTAGAGCAGAAAATACAAAACTACTTTTGTTACATAATGGATCGGTGAAATATATTTTTGAAATGTAGTATAGCATTCAAGGTGAGTTTTAAGTAGGAAAATACAACCTTTGAAGGACAATTATGGGACTTGAGGCCAATCTGAAACCACAGCTTTCATTAAATGGTTTCGGGCAGGTGACCAAAAGTAAGTTAATCAGTAAGAAGCTCTCAACTCAAGAGTTTGAAGGCTCCATCTTGCTCTCATTGATTCCCTGCAAAGAAAAAACGAGCAATGGGTAAAAGTCATCAATAAATAAATAAAAAAAGTTAATATATGCACAAGAGGTTGTGGTCACGTTGTTATTGTTCGTCAACGAATAAGAAGAAAGATATTTGAGTGAACAAAGCGACAAGACGACCGACCGGAAAAGGGAAAAACTGAAGTGAAGCAAGGAAATGGGAGTTGACAGATGGCATTGTAAGACATATACATTTGCATACAACATAGATCGTAAAGCAAGTCCAATATGACTGGATTGGTTGAGTGAAGACCATATAACACTATTATCCAAGTTGGATGTTAGTAAAAGTATCGGGCATGATGAAATACATCCGAAAATATTCAAATATTTATCATCAAATGAAAGTTTTATCAATATAATAAGTAAATTTTTTTAGACATTTCTAGAAAAGAAAGGTATAGAATATTCACTGAATTTGGAAAACAGCAATTATAATAAAAAAAAGGTTCGATACTTTTAAAAAGTAATTACCGACCAGTTTTCTCTAATATGTATTTTGTATAAGGTTTTTGAAAAATTGATTTGAAGTTACACACTAAATTTCATTAACGAATACAATAGATTCAGTGGGGTTGAAATATACGTAGATTCGGATGACTAAAAGATCTTGGTAACAGCGAGTCTAGAAGATCAGAATAGTCTTAGTGCAGGTCATAGGTTTAGCTGAGGGGTCAGGAATCTGGAGACGATCAAAGAGACGAACGCATAGGTTATGGAGGCCGGATAATTGATGTCCCAGTTTATTCAGTCGCTTTGTTAACTGGTGGTGAAGGCTGACGTGGCTCCAGAGTGCTGATGATAGTTCGAACAGGATTATTACACGTAGACTGGTCAGCTGCAGGCCTGGTGATGCAGGAACTGGTCTGCTGCAGGAATTTTTCTGCTGGCTGTTACGTCATCATCTCGAAGTACCTACAAAAATCCTTAAGAGAATCGAAGAGATGCAAGACTCACAATCCTGAGAAGGACTTTTAAGTTGACCTTCAGTATCGTAGCCTTGAAAAAGGCTGTGTATTTTTGACTTACCGCATTTTAGTTCTGATAAGAACTGTTTGAGAATGCTGTTGTAATTGGTTATATCCTGGCATCGGCTGTGCTGAGTGTGTAGTTGCGATTGGTTGAATTCCGCATCGGTTACTGGCTAGGAGGAGAGACGCTAGTAAGGGGTGTGCTATTACCAGTGGAAAGGAGTTCGTCTTAACTCCTTTACCACCGGGCACACGCCCTTATTTCTTCGCGCTTCCCACCAGGCAGGATTTGACACAAGGTCTTTTTTATAGTGGGGGTTAGGGAGAGGGACGGGGAAGTATAAGTGCTGGTCCTTGGTTTACTAGACCTAAAGGTCTTGTGCAACGTGAATCTATGCCCCAAAACATTAGTGCAATGTTTTAATTAAGGCTTGTCTTAATTGTCTTAAACCCCCGGCCGCCGGCTGAAGTTTTGTGGTCAGTGACTGCCTTCATATAGAAGGGAAGGTCACATATCAGACGGTCTACCATATGGATGAGTTGCAAAAATTCTGTGTTGTCGAAGCAAGAGGTCTCTCTTTTAAATAGGGGTAATAATGAAATATCTCATTATACTGATGAGAGGAGCTTACAAATGCAACATATTTTGTTGTGTAATTAGAGGTTCTCACCGAGATGTTCTGCAGAATTAAACTATCTCGAAAATAGTCCGTGTGTTGGTAACAGAAAAGACCACTCGCCAATGAAACGGTAGCGTTATTGTTGATACCAACGCTCATCGTTTCCGGTAATTGGTCTAGTAGGTTGAGTGTTCGTCAATGGTCCAGGAGACCGAGGTTCAATCCCTGGCCGAGTCATACCAAAGACTCAAAAATGGTACTTGATGCTGCCTTGTTAACACTCAGCACTATAAGGTATGGATCATGTGTAAAGGGAAGCAATCCAAGGAAATGAGTAGCTTATATTTTAATCTACGTTGAAATGTTGAATAATGTTGGAAGTTAGAAAATATTTAACAATTATCTACTTTAATATTGAAGTAAGATTTTAATGCTTTGCTTTTTAGATAGTTAAATGTAATTTTTTTTATGTTGTTAGGGAGGAGGGGAAAAACGCAGACAAAATGAAGAAGTATTGGTAGCCATAGGAGAGTCCTTTTCCCTTTTCCCAAGTTACGTGACTAGAATTTTTTTTACATAAAGCTGATAATCAGTAGCAGATAGGTATGGTGTAAATGATAAAGCTTAAAGGAAACTCCGATCAAAGATCATAATAAACGAATGCCACAAAATTGCTCGGGATTAAACAACCAAAGAATATCATTTATAAGCAAATCTAAGCCCCGGGTAACAGTTTAAATAACAAATGAAGTTAAAAAACGAATGATTTATAAAAAATTAAACTTTAACTAGTTAAAAATCAGCAAATTTATAAAGCTTTTATTTATTAATTTATTTTTTGTGACCTGTTTATATGTCTCCTTGCTTTTTAGATTATCTAGTCACATCTGTGGTCACATATAATAAACAACTTCTGGGTCTAGGGTAGATACAGTGTACAACCCATGGAAAATGATGAATCCATGCATAGTTGAACGAGGGACCCTGACACCAGGTCTGGATGTTATCATCAGCAGATATTCCCTTAATAGCAAAACATGTGGGAATCCCTTGGCATCCTGCGAATGTTGGCTGTTCTAATTTTAGGTATACAAATAACGACCAAAGCAACTACGAAACTCAGAGATACCAGCGGAAGACATGGACCATGGAAGACAACAAAAACGTACTTCACTGATATCTGAAGAGCAAGCCAACACCAGAGGATATTTAAAAAAATGATGATAGAAATGTGGGCCATTTGCGCAAGATTTTACAAGAAGCCAAAGGTTTACAGACTAATCTAAAATGATGTTAAAGATTGGTTGGTTTTCTCACCGTAAGTTTCTAGAAATATACCGACAAATAAATAGGAAATAATGTCAACAAGACCCCACTATGTGAACCGAAACGCTACTTACTGAAAATCAAGAGCCCCCTAACCGAATTAAAATGGAAAATAATCGAAATTGAAACACCACAAAACCCAAACACCGCAGAACAATCGTTGACACAAATGACAAAATGAATATAGTGTTGATAAAGAAAATCATGCCTGAAAAGAAGCCTGCATTACCATTCCTCAAGAATCATGTTTGGAAAAAGTAAAGGGAAAAAACGAAAGGGTAAATAGATTATTAACAAATATCCTAACGGACTACGTTATAAATTAAATGATCTAATTTATGCAAGAGCTAAATAAGCCTACGATAAAATCGGTGTTCCACTAAGGAATCCGAGCAGAAATACAAAATCTGAATGGAAAATTAGGCTAGAAGGACATGTAAAGAAATTTTGACAACAAACGAGTATGCTAATCAAGGAAAAACATGAGGATATGTTGAAATGAAAAGAAAAAATAAAAGAGCAGACAAATCTGACGATGCAACTTAAAGAGATAAATCAAAAGATAACGAAAGAAAATTCTACCATCAAGAAGGTGGGTAATACACAAGAACATGACAACAACCGGATGCAAAGAAACTGGATCTCTTCTAATAGCAGCATCAAACAATGCCATAAGGACCAATTATGTTAAAGCGAAAATAGGTAGACACAACAGAATAGCAAGTGTAGGTTATATGATGATAAAGACGAAACCATTAATCACATTATAAGCGAATACAAGAAACTAGCCCAAAATGAGGTATCAGATTAGACACGACTGGGTGGGAACGGTGATCCATTGGGAATTGCCAAAAAATTGAAATTTGACCATACTGATAATGGTACGTGTATAAATCAGGATCGTTCCTGGAAAATAAGATGCATAAAATTCCCTAGGATTTTGACATTCAAAAAGATCACATCATTGCGGCCAGAAGAAAAACAATCTTAAGATAATTAACAACACAAAAGAACCGGTCATAGAGTGAACTTGCCGTAACAGCAGACGACGGAGTGAAAACTAAAGAAAATTAAAAGAGAGACAAGTACGTGGACCTTGCCAAAGGGAACTAAAAAGTTATGGGAAATAAAGGTGACAGTGGTATCAACTGTAATCGGTGTGCTTGAAATTAGTGCAAAGAGAGTATAAGACGATGTACGACTGGGTGGGGAAGTTGATCCACTGGGAATTCTGCAAGAAGTTTAGATTAGTCCATATGAACAAATGGTTTATGTACAACCCAGAATCCGTCCTAGAAAATGAGACCCAGAAAATTATTCAGGATTTTGAGATACAAACGGATGATTTAATCTCGACCTGACAACTGGACTTAGTGATAGTCAACAAAAAAAAAAGAACCTGAACTAGTGGACTTGGCCGTTCCGACTGACCACAGTGGGAAATTAAAAGAAAGTGAAAAGAGAAATAAGGACATAGACTTTGCAAGAGATCTAAAAAAAAATATGGGACATAAAAGTGACGGTGATACCGATTGTAACTGGTGCTCTTGGTACAGTCACCAAAGGATTGGTACAAGGACTGGAGGATTTGGAAAAAAGAGGTATTATAAGAGGTATTACGGTATGATTGAGATCGGCCGATTGAGACTTGAAGAGACTTGCTGTCACTCAAACTCCAGTGGAAAACTATCAGCTAACGCTGGTGTGAAAAAATTTTAAATCAGTAAAATAATAATTATAATCATTATAATAATTATTATTATTTACTCCTTGAGAGTTTTTTTATATCAGCGTTAGCCAATGGTCTTTCACAGGAGTTTGAGTGATAGCAAGTCTCCTCAAGTTTCCAGGACTCTTCTCAGTATTCCGACTGTTCTCAATAATGCAATAGTTCGGATGGTTTCCACTCGTCTTCTTATTTCCAAATCCTCCAGTCCCTTTAATAATCCTTTGATGACTGTACCAAGAGCTGCAATTACAATTGGTATAAACGTCACTTTCATGTTCAACAGTCTATAGCAAGGTCGAAGTATTTATCCTTTTTTTCACTTTCTTTCAATTTTACTCTGTGGTCAGCCGGGACAACAAAGTTTACAATTTTGCAAGTTCTTTTTTTTTTTTTTTTTTTTGATTATCATAAGGTCTGGTCGTCTGGCCGAGATTAGGTGATCGTTTGTATGTCAAACTCTCAGAGGAGTTTGTGCGTGCCATTCTTCAGGACAGATGTAGGGTTGTGCATATACAATTTGGCAGTATGGTCAAATTGACATTTCCAATGGATCACTTTGCCCACCCACTCGTGTCTATTCTTATACTCTTTCTGGGTTAATTTACAGCATTCGCTATTTATGTGATTGATTGTTTCGTCTATATCACCAGCTAAGTTTTTCCCTCTTGCAATTGATTCCACTCTCTAGGTTTTCATGGTTCTTTTGATAAAGTTTATGACTTCATGTGATATGTTGCACATTTTGAGACAGTTTATTATTCAGCTCTGTGGGACCATATCATATGCCTTTCTGCGCCTTGTCTTGCTCTCGTTGAAGATGTGCTGATTAATATAGAGAAGTTCTCCTGTGCCTCTGGATTTTTTGCAGCATACTTTATTTCTCAGGGAAAAATCTGCGGCTTGTTAGCAAAAAATAAATCTCTTTCCTTATTTCTGCCGATTATTATTACGTCTCTCTTCTGAAAAGAAGACATTATCCGAGATATTTTGTCTCAAATATCCTTGATTCAGCATATACAAAATATATGAACCCATAAAAAGAAAACTACAAAAATATCACCTAATCATGGAGTTTTTATCAAATATTCGTTGATTAGTAAACAAAGAGCAACATTTTTTATGAAGATGTTTCCATTCTCAATTTCGGAGAAATTTATCATAATAATCGCCCCAACTCCCACTTAATGATACATGCATTTTATTTATAAATCGTGCATGAAACGAACTTTTAAAATGTCTTCGACAAAACCCCAAACAAATATGAATTTTAATTTTATCAAAAATTCATTGTGTCATAGCTATTGTCAGTCATATGAGGGTTTTTTCTTCCTGATCAAACCCAGATATATTTCCTTTTTAACCTATTGCTAAAATTGATATTTTAAAAGTATTTTGATTACAATAATTCTTGATTTCTCGACCTGAAGTCATCTCAAACTTCAACTTTAATTTTTTTTCAAATCTTCGCCAATTACCCGCCTCGAGACTGTACACTAATATCTGCAAATATGAAGTATAGTGAAGAACTAGAAGTTAATTGATACTGAGTAAAAAGAACATTTGTTTGTAAAGAAGGATAAAAGCAATGTAAACTGTGCTTTGAGGAAAAATATCGCATCAATAGTTTCCTGAATTCTATTAATCTGTTGAATAAAAGATCAGAATTAGCATATAAATGGGGCCACGAAGAAAAATAAGATTATGTACTTGAAACTCAGTCAAAGTAAGTAAAGTTGGCGACTGTAGTCGAGGGCAAACCGAAAGCTCCCTTTTCAGTAGCTACTACACCGAGGTGTAGGAGAGGGCGCTACTCCTTTCCCTGAATTACTCCACTTTACCCTTGATACGTACCTTATATTGCTGAGTGTTAAGCAAGGAGGTATCAAGTATTATTTTTAAAGTCTTTGGTATGACTCGACCTGGTCTCCTGCACTATTGGCGAACACTCTACCCACTATCAGTCATAAAGGATCATTATTTACTTTATTTTGTAATTAGAATATTACACACACACACACACAAAGAGAGGGAGAGAGAGAGAGAGAGAGAGAAACACACACACTTTTATATATATATATATATATATATATATATATATATATATATATACGAGTGTGTATAATATTCTCATAATATATATATATATATATATATATATATATATATATATATATATATATATAGGTGCATTAATTAATCTGTAGTTTTTTACACTAATAGTCGGTGGTATAGAATAACCTATCTATGATATTTTCCTCAATTCTACGAAAATACACAAAAATGAAATAATGAAATTAAATAGTAAAAATTAAAATTGGCGACCGTAGTCGAGGGTGACCAGAAGGCTCCCTTTTCAATAGCTACTACACCGAAGTGTAGGGGAGGGCCCTTCTCCTTTTCCTAGATTGCTTCACTTTACCCTTGATACGAACCTTATATTGCTGAGTGTTTAGCAAGGAGGCATCAAGTACCATTTGGTACGACCTGACCTGGGATTGAACCGAAGTCTCCCGAAAACTGCCGAACACTCTACCCACTAGAACAATGAGCCGGTTAAATATTCAATCTAAATATTGCATTTCTTTATTATATATATATATATATGTATGTATGTATGTATGTATTTATGTATGTATTGTGGTGATTCCGGGGATAGGTCTTTTTGAAATCTTTCTACTAACATGACTCAGACGAATACATTTCAGACTGAAATAATAAAACTAGTCTTCAAAAATCTCAAATGTGTTTAACTCAGCGTTTTTTAACAATATATTTTTATTACAACTTAATAGCCCAGTTTTGACAGTAAATATTTTTTCTGTTTATTATCGCATTTTATATGGGAAATCTAAAAATACGACATCGGTTCCACAAAATTCGAGTCCCATTCTAATTCTCTCTGTGTGTGCGTGTGTGTGTGTGTGTGTGTGTGTGCGTGTTGTCTCAGGGCGCCATACGTCCAGGCAGCACCTCTCACCAAGACAATTTTTCTCAATTTTTACCAGTATATACAAAAATATAATTTTTGGTTGTCTTTCCACTATTCAAATCTATTCGAGTGTATTTTGGGTACATCTTACCAGATTGGTCCCATCTAAAATTAAAATAAAAAGGATTATATTCAAAATAAAAATGCTTTGGAGAAATGATCCCTGACTTTCCGACACGGATGTATACCAGTTATATTTCTATTGATTTTATTTACAAACGTCAACTCTAAAATGGTGCTCATGTAAGTTAAATTTGGGTCCTAATATTTTTTTCTCTCTTTTTTGTTATTACGGATGTTTTTTTTTTATCAGTCAATCGATTTCTTAACTGTTCATATCTATTCAAATTCAACATTGAAATCCTCAAACAAATGATATTATCTTTTTTTTTAATCGAAGAAAGAGGAAGTGAATCATATTCAACTCTATCTATATATTCGGATTAGTGTCGGCTTTGAGGCCAGGTGCCCTGCCAGAGGTTTTTATAAACAACAACTACGTAAATCAGTGTTTATCGCTGTTTTAAGAGGCAAAACATCGCACTGAATCGGTATGCGTTTAGTTACAAGTTTTCTGGCGAGACTGTTGTAACAATATATGTTGTGCATTTGATGGAGGAGAGACTACGACTTGATATGTCGGTAAAAGAGAGGTAGTGGCAAAGAAGCACAATTGTTGCCAATCAAATGTAAGAAAACAGGAAAATTCTCTACACATTTTTTCATAGTTAATCATATTCATTTTTACTTACCTGAACACACAGACACATACACATGTGAAGTAGACTAACATATGTATTCTTTTTATCAACACACACACACACACACATATATATATATATATATATATATATATATATATATATATATATATATATATATATATCCAATCCGACCCTATTGTTCCAATTTATATGTTCCAGTGGGGAGGGTAATTAATGTCAGTTGAATGATGCTTCGAAATAGAAATGACAGGAAGAAACATAAAAAGACCTATACAAGCTGATTTGTTGACTGGTTGTTTGGTTTTATGACATGTCAACCCTTGTTGGGTTATTGGATGCCGAAGTCGGTCTTTGTTTTTTGTTGTTTTTGTTTGGGTTTTTTTTTTTTTTGTTTTTGATTTTTGATTTTTGCAAACAATTATATGGTTTCATGTCACTAATAAAAAATAATACCTTGTAAACACTTACAGCTTTAAATAAGAATTCTTACTAATAATATGTATGCAGTTAAGTAAGTTTCAAGTAAGTATTCCCATTTGATGATAACTATTGTCCTCACACAGTTATATAGAAGTATCAAGTCTTCATCTCTAATACAAATAATTTGCCCATAGTTCTATGATATCAAGTATTTCAATCTAATAATGATATACTTTTATCCTCCCAGCTGTGGTGAAAATTGTATTACTACTGTTCTCTATAACATTATATTAGAGATTAAATAGCCCACGAAGTTTGATAAGCCATTAAACAAATAAACCAAAGTAATCCTAATAATTTTCAAACTAATCTATTTTAACCACAGATGGGACTCTAACATATGCTACCACTCCAGATCAGAGAAGATTTGGGAGTTCTTTACATCAGAAAGTTTAGTGTCACACATAAGACAACTATTTTGTGGATTAAATCTTATAGTCAATGCATTCTTCTCCTCGCCAACTGGGCGCTATACAGTTACGTAGCAATATTATATATTATTACTATTATCACTACCAACCTACATTCGTCAAGAAGAGTCACTAAGCGTGTAGGAAGGTATCGATAAACTACTAAATGAAACTCACCCTTTTATAGGTATGCTTTTATGGCACCGATCAGAATGACCAATATAATTCTTTGTACGATTTCGCTACGGCACTTGTCCCGGCCAAACCCTTTCCAACATACTCTATGACTTTCGATGAAACACAACAAAATTAAAATCTTAAACAAATCCTTCATATTTTTGCTTCCATAAAATCTTTTTTATACTTAAATAGCAAACAAGAAGATATAAATTTCCGTGACAAGATATCATATTGATCCTGTAAAAGATGACGGAATACAATAATAGTTTATAAATATCAACTCATTAACAAGCCCTCGAGATTTTTTATTGTTTAAATCTTTTTTAAATATTTTCTTTTTTTAATGTTAAATTGAACATGACGTAATCTAATATAGATCAACGCACTAAAAGAGTAATTACTTCGACAAAAAAAAAATTGTTTATCATGAAATTTTAAAATAGTCAAATATTTTTCAATGACTTAGATTATCTGTTTAATGTATTTAATTTATTTTACTTGACACACATACTTACCATTATACAAATATAAGTTGCATTTTTAAATAATAGATCTCTTTGGATATGTCTATATACTTATAAATTATAGATACAGATTTGATGTAATTCTATTTTAGTTACAAACATTCATTTTTGCATTTACGTAATAAATGGTACTTCATAATATCCATCTTGATTATATGATGTTTCACAAAAATAATACAATCCTTGTATCTTTGCCTTAGAAGAAAATAACCTTTTTTAAAAGAAATTTTAGGAGCGTTGTTAATTATGTGCCATGCTATATATATATATATATATATATATATATATATATATATATATATATATATATATATATATATGGGGGGATAAACATTATATCATACTATTTGTTGATGTAAATTAAGCGGCAGAATTTACACGTGTTCAGATAATATATTTCATCACAAGTGATAAACGGAAAGTATGTTTTAAGAAAAGTTTACAATGTACACTTTATATGAAACATACAAATCCCTGTTTTTGATAAGCAAAAATAAAATAAATTTACCTAAGAGTTTTCTTTGACTGTGTTATTGCCAAGGGAAGCCACACCATGCGCCTTGTCTATGAAAAAGTGAGAAAATATTGTCCTTTTCTTACACTTACATGAGCAATATTCGAACGTAGATGTAAACAACATTTTTGTCAGTGAAAGGTTTGACTCATTAGCGACACATTTCGTATTTCTTTACTATTTTATTCTACTTCGCATTAGGCTATTAAAGATTCTCTCTAGATATATTTTATGATTAAATAGTTCGGCATTAGACCAACAAAATCGTATAAATATCACTGTTCCTCATGTTGGGAAAAATTGATGACATTATTTTGTAGGTTTTGAACACAGTAGAATTTAGCTTGAAGTCTCTACACACTTATACATCGACACTATATTTGATGAAACACAACTAACTGATTATTTGAATGCAAATATAAAACTCAAATTTGTTCATTAGAAAAATTATCTTACTCAGAAATTTTGAGATGTTGACAATATTTTAATAAGTTTTGTGGCTATTCTTATATTTTTCCTTTATTTTTCATGTAGTACTGATCCAATTAATCTTCAGTTATCTTTAGATTAATGTTTCCGACGGAGAAATCTTTTAACCGTATTATTTCAAGTCTTTTTTAAGTGCTTATTACGATGTTAGGATGTTTTTGGCAGATTAAGTTGATTCCATTTATCGTTTGCCTCAATATAGACGTAGTATTTATCTCGCCAGGTCAGCTGAACTTAGAATACGCTGACTGTACAGAGGGGTAATAAAAAAAGGAGTGATCCAGGGTATGACACTAAACTGCATCTATGGGTGAGACTTCAGTTCTGAAGCTCTGGGGTATAAAGTATCCCTTCATTAGTCCAGAAAGATTGTACCTGTTAGGGCCAAATCTATGAATCAAATAAATCTGTTTAGAATTATTCGTATTAGATAAAATACTTGAAACAATATAACTTCTTGATTAAAGTCCTAATTGTTTGTTCTGAATTATAATTATTACTCACTTGAAATCATATAAATGTGCTCAAACAAATGATTTTTATTAAATAGAAATAATTACTTGAAACAATATAATTGTGTATAGATTGTTGTATTGTTTCTAGAATTCCCATCTTTAATATTTTGTGCAAATTATTTGTTTTAAATAGGAATACTTGAGACCTTACAATTGTGTGCAAACAAAAATAAAGTAACAAAAAAGTGCAATAAAAAAAGCATTGGAACATTGAAAATATGGTTATGATTGCAAGCAAACATTTAGAAAGAAATCAATTTTTTAATTAAATAACCCATAGTGAGTTGATATACCGTTAAACAAATAAACCAAACCAGTAGCATATATCGTTATACTTTCGTTAGTTCTTTTTTTTTTTTTTTTTTTTTGGTATACCTAGACAAAAATATCTCATGTAAATTTACTTTACTCGTCCATGTGACCTAGACAAAAATATCTCATGTAAATTTACTTTACTCGTCCATGTGACCTAAGCCAAAATATCTCATGTAAATTTACTTTACTCGTCCATGTGACCTAAGCCAAAATATCTCATGTAAATTTAATTTGAGCCGATGCTGAAAACTTTTCTCGGCACATCTCAAAAGTGGATTACCAATTTATAAGTTTCAATAAATTTTAGGAAGAATGTTTATTGTCGATAAATAAGTACACCTCAAACATTTTTTGTAAAAAGTTAATTTTCTTTTAAACCAAAGATATCTGGATTGTATTATTTCTAGCGGATTATCGAACAAACAAAACTGTTATTGTTAAGTATTATTTATCAACTAGCTCTAGAGCATTAAAACCCTGTTGCCAAAAATATGAATATGTAGCAGTCCAAATATAAGTACAACTCTTATATATATGATTTTTAGTGAGGGGATGTTACAGCGGTGTTGCAATTTCATTTTTGGTTAATCCCAATTCTATAGAGTTTGATAATAAATAATATATTATAATCTCCGTCTTGGGTGTATAAGGTTTCATTAGAAATAATAAGATTCTTGAATCTTTGATTTGTAAGAGAATTAACTTTTTATTTGTTTATTTATTTATTTTAATAGGCAGGAGTGTAATTATTTGTGCGCTATATTGTCGATTGTACTGCAGGATTAATATGTGGAATAATATGTACGTTCCATCACTCTGAGTAAAAGATGGAAAATCTGCGGCTTTAGATCCACATGATCTTCTATATCATCAAATGCGACCTTTAACGGCTTTGTCTTAAGACAGCTGAGACAATGCACACTCACTTAAGAACCTAATATACCAAATGCTTTCCAATCAAAAACAATCTCAAAAACTGAAAAAATCATTGAAAAATCAAGTTGTTTTTTTTATTTGTTTTTTAAGTAATTTATATTAACTTGGATTTAGTAATCAAGTTAAAGTTTTTACATAATATTTTATTGTGAAAATACAAAAATGTATTGCATACGGTCTTATAAATTTACATGTGGCATTTAAATATGTAAAGACTCCCCACCTTTGTTCTCACCAGTGATCTGTACTTTCTTAATGAATACTAATATGAGCCTAATTATTTTGTTCAGTAATTATCACTAATCTCCTGGCTGCCTCCTAAGACCTAGATGTATGAATATTTAAACAGATGGGCGACTGGGTCAAGTTATTGAGTTAAACTTTAGACTTTATAATGAACGTAATAAATATTACCTAAATGTAGTTTTATCAGCTGTTGATTATTTCAATTTGGGCTCTAACGTGAAAAGTTCACTACCTCTCGTCGATGACAAAAGAGCTGAGAAGGTGAAGGCAGGTAAGTTTTTTTTTTTAAATATCCAATAAGGCAAGACACTGAACTTGAATTCATAAATTTTAAAAGAAATCGCTAAAAAGGTTAATACATTTTTTAAATTTCTTTTTAGTTGCATATATTAATTAAATTTGGACTAAGTCATCAAGTTTAAACTTAAGATTTTCTCTAAAACAGAGTAAAAATAATTAAATTGATTCGATAATCAAATTAACAAGATAATAATGATTATCATTAGTTACTTGACACAATGAAATTGCTAGGAAAAAAATCTTCGGCAATAAATAACCCAACAAAAGTTGATTTGCGATAAAAAATCAACCAAATAACCAATGCAAGCGAAGCTTATGTAAATATCAATGAAATAATAATATAAATTGACCCTTTATAAATCAGAAATCATTACTACAGTTGTGAGTTTGATCCTAACTGTATGACCCATTATCATGGTTTGTAGACAATAAATTTCAGTATGGCTTTTAAAAATGAATTTGTTCCCCGCTCATGCTCACGATTATTCCTTTCTTGGGTGAGATGAGAACTTTTCAGCACCTTTTCGTAGAAGCAATACAAGAATTACTAAGTGACAGGCGAACTCATAGTCACCTCTATATCCAAACGTCAAACTCACCTCTCTGCACAGGTCACTCAGCACAGCCATAATTATCTAAAACGATTATTACAGTCGAATCGAGGAGAGAGAATTTTTTCCATTGTTTTTGTTTTTGCTTCTTTTTTTTTTTTTCCTTTAGTGGGGGGGGGTCTTGTTGCAAATGCTATTGCTGATAAAGTTATTGTTGTAGTAGTTGTTGTTCGGGATTCCAAAACATGTTAACATCATCTGCGGATAATTTTGGCTCGGTGACAAGCAAAATAGAAGACAATGAAGGAAGTGATGATTTGCGTTGTATGACGATGACGTATCGTGCGCACGCGCAAACTCACTGTAAAGGTGGATCTGGAAAATGTCTATTTTTGAAGACGTAATTCAAGAGTCAAAGAAAAAAAATGTACACTTTTTTGTCTGCATTTTTGTGGTCTTCTAGTTACATAATTTGTTGTTAACGATCAGATAATTTAAAACTGAAGCAATATAATGACTATATTTGTAGCTATGGAAAGGATTTTTAAAAAATAGAAAAAAGAAAGACATTGGCATTCAGCTTCATATACACTGAACGAAATCATTTTGATGTGATGCAATTGTTTGTAAGTGTATGTCGTCAACTCGATACTCAGAGGATGACCTTCACTTATGGCCTTGTGCCAGACGAATTTTGTAAGTACTTATATAAGCTTACAAGGAACTTGGTTCAAGGTGGAGTTAGTAGCATTTTTCATAATGGGGCTGGAGGTCATTTAGGTCTAGGTAATGCACAGGTATTCGGCTATTGATTTTCAAGTAAAGTAGTGATAATTTAAAGTTAGGCATGACTGCTTTTCATGTTGGAATTTATCGTGTAGAGGTCGAATTTTGAACACCTAAATTTAAGACCAAAAACTGGTATCAACCTCTACATGAGTAAAAATGTTTTAAAGTTGAAATTCCTCTCTGTTCTCGACTGGCAGTACCTGTAGCGTGTCAATTGTTTTGATATGATGAAGTATTTATTTGTTTGATTGTGAATATACATCTTTACCGTAAATAATTGGAGATCCTAAATGACTTCTGACCTAACTAGGGCTTATAAGCTATAAAACCAATCAGCCAATCAACAAACCAGCCCGTAACCATATCAAAAATTACAGTATCGTTATTTTTTATTCTAAACCAAAGATACCATTTTATGTTTAATCTAAACCAAAGATTATTTTTTAGATATTATGAGTCTTAGATATTATTAGGTAGTATTTATTACCCAACCCTATAGAATTGAAACTCAGAAGAAATGGGTTCAGAAGAAAATAAACTTTTTTATAAAAATTGGAAGGGGTGTACTTGTTTATGAATAAACTGTACTTGACACATTCTTCCTCAATTTTTTTTTAGGCTTTCTAAGCAATTCCATATTTTTTTGAAAATTGGTGATCTGCTTCTGAGTTAGAGAAATTTTCAGCATCGGGTCATATGACATTTATATAAGATATTTTGGCCTGCTATATCTGGAAAAAAGACAAATTGAAGGAAGTCGACATATGATGCTTTTCTACCAAGGTTAGTAGAACCAAATTGAAACTAGATAAAATTATATAAATATATATAATAGGTGTGCTTATTTTGGAACTGCTCTATATTCATGTTTTCATCTATAGAGCGTCAATGCTGGAGAGTTTGGTTATGATAATAATACCACATAATATTCTTTTTGATTGTATAATATTTCAGTAGAAAGAAGAATCCCGTTATCAACGATTTAAAAGATTTCTTTAATAAAGGTGTATTTATTTATTGGCTTTTGTACGTCGTTCCCTAAAGCTTTTGATCTGTTTTCTGGTACAGTTTATAAATTAGACCGTCAAAATATATTCTTAGACTAACTCGAACCTCGTATCGTTTATTTTTTTCCAACTTAGAAAACAAAGAGAGTTATTGAAAAAAAGATAGTGGGTGATTCTAAAAGAACACTTGATGCAACAGAGACTTTTTTAGATGTTATATTTCTGTGTGTTCCTCGCTTGTCTCAAAAGCCATTACTATTGTAGTACTTCAATGCATGGTAGCGTCCTACAATTATCGCCGTTTGTCTTACTAAGAGAAGCTTACAGCCATATCAGGAGTATACTGAATATATCTCCTTCACAGAAGTAAGAAACCCCCTATCACAAAAAGAGGTGTCCTGAGTATGACACTTAAGTGCTTCAAGCGGTGAGTTGCCAGTTATGAAGCTTGGGGTAGATGTGGAATCATCCCTTCGTCGCCATTAATTCCAGGCCAACTCTTACCCGGAGAGGTTGTATCTTTTAGGCTCACATCTATGGGTCAAATAGGTTTGCTTCAAATTTATTTGTAATAGATTGGAATAGTTAAAACCAAATAACTGTGCACAAATAAAATGATAATTATTTTTACTTCATGCGAGTTTTTCACACCAGTTTTTCTTTGAAGTTTTCAATGACAACGAGAACTCTTCGAAGCTGATTTTGATAGTGCTGTGTTTTGGGTGGTCTTGATTCTTCCTCTGATCTCCTATTTCTCCCCCCCAGTCTCTTTTCCATACCTTCGGGGGGATCGTCCAATTGCACCAGCTACAGTTGGTATCACCGTCACCTTCATGTGTCACAACTTTTTTCAGCTCTCTAGCAAGATCCAAGTATTTGACTATCTTTTCGCTCTTTTTCACTCTATGATCTGCGGGAACTGCAAATCCACAAGAAGAAAAATTCATTTTTTCTTGTAAATTAAAACTAAGTCTAATCTTCTGGTCGGGATTAGCTGATCAGTTTATAACTAAAAGTCGCAGAGAACATTCTCTAAGATGGATTCTGGTTTGTTCATATACCATTGATCAGCGTGGTCAAATTTTACTTTCTTGTATAATTCCCAGTGGATCACTTTTACCACCCATTTATACCTACTGTTATATTCCTTTTATACCAACTTGCTGCTTTCGCTTTAAATAGGACCTGTTATTATAAATTGATTTACTACGGCCAGAAAATCTGTCCTGTGGTTCCGTGTGTCCCGGGCAGTGCTCGCCGGATTTTCTGATCATGGTAATTCAATTTATGATATATAATTCCTCTATTCAAAAAAAATCTATGTCTAGAAATCGTTATTTGAAACCTTACATATGTAAATAAATAATTAGTTTTAAAAATTGTTACTTGAAGCTACGATTATTTACTAATAATTATAATTAGTTACTTGAAACAAGAGTGACTCGACAATAAATCTAACAAGGGTTAACATACCGTAAAACCAACCAACCAACCAACCAAAGTGGAGCTCACTAAATTGATACAAATGAACCCTTTATACATAAGAAATCATTGCTACTGCTGTGAGTTCGGTTCTAACTGGATGCCCCACACTTATGACCTTGTATGGTACTAAACTAAGCTTAATAAATATTATTCCTTTGCATCGGTGCTTCGCTGGTTAGAAATCCTACAAACTATTATTGTTGCTATAAGTTCGACCCTCACTTAGTAACTGTCACACGTGACATTGAGCAAAAGCTTAATAACAATCAACTAGTAAAGATACCTGGCGGTGGTCGGGAAAAAGTTACACACAAAATATTTTCATGTAATTTTTTACAAGTTTCCGTTGATACAAAAATATAAACATGGCATAAATACGCGAAGAAAATGTTTTATTAGTTTCTAAGAGCCGCTTTGCAAATATTTCTTCATCTTTTATCTTTTGCAGAAATGTAGTCCTTTTTTTGCAACTTACTCGAAAACATCCAACGTATAGCTGACCGCACGAAAAAACATGGAGGTCAGCTCATTTTGAGGTCAATTTTTTTTTCTCCTCTATATCAAAGTCTCTATCTCATTTTTTATACCAGAAATGCTGTTTTACTATCAAATAACCTCGGAGATCAATATAGAATAGGTCATGTTGCTATCCGAGGTCAGGTCAATATTCAAGCAAAAATCAGATTTCTTTTGGCTTTTCGATTTTCCACAATTCACACACGTGCGCCCGCGCGTACACACACACACACACACACACACACACATATACACACATACACACACACACACACACATATATATATATATATATATATACCCCGCACCCACAAACGTCGCTTAGTTTGTCACAAAGCCATAAGTGTTAGACATCCACAGAGAAACGAACTTACAAGCAATGGTCTGCAAGCCTAATTTGCATATATTCAAAAACTAAGCGTTGGTTCGATTTGACGCAAAGTCGTATGGGACACATTGAGGCCATAGAACGGACTATTCAATCGAAACTGGTCTGTGAGACTAACCTATTAACGCTGAGATGATAAAATCTTGACACAGATGTTTAGATGATGCATTTTCTTTATTACAGAGAAATGTTAAGTACCGGCGTTTATCCGCACTGATTGACGAGACAAATAATTTTGGCGCCCCCTCAATATATATATATATATATATATATATATTGAAAAAATCTTGAAATAGATCCAACAGAATGAAAATATACAAAAATGAAAAAACGCAAGGTTTTTAGAGAATGATTGTATTTATTGAATTAGTTGCCAACGTTAAATGTTTCGATTTTTAGACTTTTATCATACAAATTTGAAACAACATCGCCAATAGAAATAGAATGTTTGGAACTTTCTCATCTTTTTCGGTTCATTTAAAAACCTAGATGCTCTGATGGAGGTCTAAAAACTAAAACGTTTAACGTTGGCAAATAATTCAATAAATAAAACCATCCTCTGAAGACCTTGTCTTTTTCATTCTTACACATTTTCATATATATATATATATATATATATATATATATATAACCGGCTCATAGGTATGGTGGGTACAGTGTTCGCCAATGGTTCCGGAGATCGGGATTCAATCCCAGGTCGGGTCATACCAAAGACTCAAAAGGTGTTACTTGATACCTCCTTGCTTAACACTCAGCATTATAAGGTACATTTCAAGGGTAAAGTGGAGCAATCCAGGGAAAGGAGTAGCACCCTCCCTTACACCTTGGTCACCTTGGTGTAGTAGCTATTGCTTTCGGGTCGCCCTCGACTACAGTCGCCAACTTTACTAACTTATATATATATATATATATATATATATATATATATATATATATATATATATATATAAAATTAACTTAAATCGCTAGTCGAAAATCTTCTACTAAAGTTTCACCTTAACGGATCATCAGGAAGTTTCGCCTAAACCATTCTAAGGAGAAATTGCCTTTATTCACCAAAAACCTCCACCTATCCTAAAATTTGCATAAAAAAAAAAAAAAAAAAAAAAAAAAAAACCTATAACATTTCCTAATTGTATAGTAACCACGCTCTTTTGTGTATACAACTATTCAACACCTCCGATCTTTTGTTTAGCATATTCTTACTTTTACAATCTGCTATTATCAACTTTTCCTCCATACAAAGATTACAGGTTCTATTACCTGCCCTATATTTGCGGCATTTCTTTATTACTTCCCATTTCATTATCGGATCTACTCCCATTTTTTCCTTAATCTCCCACACATAACTAGATAAAGCAGTGCTATATCTGTATCTTTCGTGCGAAAAACTTGTTCTATGGTTATAGTACCTAGTTTTAAAATCCCCTTGGGTTGACCCAAAATATATCTTTTTATCTCTCTTATTATTCGAATCAGTATATACCTCTACTTTATACACTACACACTCCTGCTTACACTTTCCCTCGAGAGGACACCTAACCTTATCCCTACAGTTGCATTTGTCAATCACCTTATGCTTCTTTGTACCTAATTTGGCTATATTACTCCTATTTATTATTCCATTAATGTTTGGCATGCAACTGTAACTTAATTTAATACAATTCTTGTTAAATATCTTATATAATTGGCTCCCACTAGGGAAGTTTCTTTTTAATATCTTGAAGAACTCTTTTCCCAAGTTATTAACTACTTCCATGTTGTAAGGGGGATTAAACCATAAGATTTTTCTAGGTCTATTTCTCCTACCTTGTGTTCCAATTCTATCCCTATTCTTATATTCTAAATCTAAATGTCGTAAAACATTGTTATATTATGAAGATAGTGTATGGATAAAAAAAGGGGAGGGTGGAAATTTTGACGTTTCGATCGGAGCATATGATGGTGCGGAAATTTGTGAGCTCGTCGGATGTGTATTACTATATAACATTAATAAGATTATGGAACTTAATAATCATGGATTGTATAGGGACGACGGGCTGATTATAGTGGATAAAAGTACGCCGAGGAAGTGTGATGGGATTAGAAAAAAATTGTATAAGCTGTTTGATGACTTTGGATTTAGGTTGGATGTAACAACAGATTTAAAAATAACTGATTATCTTGATATTACTTTAAACTTATATAGTGGAACAGTATCTCCATTTAGAAAAAGGAACCAGGATCTGCGTTATGTAAACAGGGGATCTAATCACCCAATACAGGTCTTTAAACATGTACCTAAAGGAATAGAGCATAGATTATCTAATAACTCCTCCAACAGGGAAATTTTTGAACGAACTAAGCAGGAATATGAGGAGGCTCTAAAAAATGACGGATATAGGGTTAATTTAGAATATAAGAATAGGGATAGAATTGGAACACAAGGTAGGAGAAATAGACCTAGAAAAATCTTATGGTTTAATCCCCCTTACAACATGGAAGTAGTTAATAACTTGGGAAAAGAGTTCTTCAAGATATTAAAAAGAAACTTCCCTAGTGGGAGCCAATTATATAAGATATTTAATAAGAATTGTATTAAATTAAGTTACAGTTGCATGCCAAACATTAATGGAATAATAAATAGGAGTAATATAGCCAAATTAGGTACAAAGAAGCATAAGGTGATTGACAAATGCAACTGTAGGGATAAGGTTAGGTGTCCTCTCGAGGGAAAGTGTAAGCAGGAGTGTGTAGTGTATAAAGTAGAGGTATATACTGATTCGAATAATAAGAGAGATAAAAAGATATATTTTGGGTCAACCCAAGGGGATTTTAAAACTAGGTACTATAACCATAGAACAAGTTTTTCGCACGAAAGATACAGATATAGCACTGCTTTATCTAGTTATGTGTGGGAGATTAAGGAAAAAATGGGAGTAGATCCGATAATGAAATGGGAAGTAATAAAGAAATGCCGCAAATATAGGGCAGGTAATAGAACCTGTAATCTTTGTATGGAGGAAAAATTGATAATAGCAGATTGTAAAAGTAAGAATATGCTAAACAAAAGATCGGAGGTGTTGAATAGTTGTATACACAAAAGAGCGTGGTTACTATATAATTAGGAAATGTTATAGGTTTTTTTTTTTTTTTTTTTTTTTTTTATGCAAATTTTAGGATAGGTGGAGGTTTTTGGTGAATAAAGGCAATTTCTCCTTAGAATGGTTTAGGCGAAACTTCCTGATGATCCGTTAAGGTGAAACTTTAGTAGAAGATTTTCGACTAGCGATTTAAGTTAATTCTATAATTGGCTCCATTGGTTAATGTTGAGCACTTTAGTAATTATAGCATTGCAGTATTCGCGGAGAGTTTTTTGGTTTTCTTTTGGCCACTGACTTAGTACCCCTTGATTTTTTTCAAGGAGTAGGACGAGGTTGGTCTTTTCTTTCTTTTTTACCCAAAAAACTTTTTCTTTTTCCTCTGGACCGTGATTCGAGATATTTTTATCTCTTGTTCCTGGCCAGGGTTTTTTTGTTTTTTTCTGGTACCGTGAATACTGGTAGATAATTGATTAGTAAATATATATATATATATATATATATATATATATATATATATATTCTCAGGAAAAACATGAATCCATCTCTTCTGCCAGTATTTGGTAAAAAGTGGGGCAGACAGGACTTTTTAGTCATTGTACTGCTACCGGTCTAGAAGGTTAACTCTAAATTCAATCCAGTTGAACTTCGTTTAAAACAGTTAGCATTGAGTTGCATTCTGCCAATGGGGGAAGAGTTAAATATATAGATTCATTACATCATCGCTATTAAAGAAAATCGCTCTAGTCAACATGAAAGTCGTTTATTGTCCATAGCAGTGATTCTGAACATACAGCGTAAACCCGACAGGGAGGTGATTTGAATATTTTGATGCGCTACTTGCAATTTTTATAAGAAGAGTAAAAAGAAAAGTACATCGTTGTTGATATATGAATTGTGGAAAGTTTCAACTGATTATTTATTAAAAAAATCTTCAGATGTATTCAGATACTGCTTGCTTAATTCACAATTTTACTTTTTCTTTAACCTGTGCACCAGTCCTAACAGTAATCTGTTGTCTTCCTGTAAACTGTTATAAAATTCATATGTTGCTGTTTTCATAGTATGAGTGTTCTCCGGTTTATCCCCATTTACGTTGTAAAATCGACAAAGTTCTTGTGGAGCTTTTTGATCTTCAGCCTAGAACTGCTTGTAGAAAAGGTTGATATCAATGAATGCTCATGGATACTATTTCAGGGTATGGGAAGGAAAAAAGATGCATTTTGTGGCAGGGACATTGAATTTTTTAGCTGACATGGTAGGGCCAAGAGTTCTAAAGAAACGTTAGGAAACACTGGTCTAAATTGACTCAGAAAAATCTAAACGGGAAAATAATGGGGTTTACTTCATTTTTGTTCTTAATGCCAAACATTCATATCGAAATTGCAACTTTTTTCTTACTCCTAATAATACTGTAAAATTAGCAAGTTGTTTTAAACAAAATTTTTAGAAATCCAAAAGAAGAAAAAAAAACTTGAGACATTGGGGTGGTGTGCATTACGAAATATTCGCATGAGTCACTTATTTGGGTGGGGTGGTTAGAAGCTCGGGACGCGGTTTGGGGGCGTACTGAACAGCGCGAAATGTTTTGTATCCCAAATTAGCAAGTCAAGCATCAAGGTGAGATCGGGTCGGTTGAATGGGTGCTCCATATACTGACGCAGGGTTGGAACAAGAAAGCAACACATAATAGCGCTAAGGTGTGCTTTCACTGAAGGGGTTCAAAAAGTAACAGTTTTATGATCGACAGGTAAGTATTTGGCAACTTTGTGTATTAAACATTAATGAATCATCATTGCTGGTGTGCAGATTAACGAGCTCAAAGATGAACATAAGACTGATACCTGATATCCGAAAAGTGTTCCGTTGGAAAATAACAAGTCTTGCACAAGTTCTGGAAAGATAACTCAGAAAAAAAATGTTGAAGGAAAAGGTAGAAAAAGGTGCCGAGGTCGCCTATTAAGAGGTGACCTCGGCATATCTAAGATATCTACTCATGTCAACCGAGTGGTGTGAAAAGATGAACTATATATATATATATATATATATATATATGTATGTATGTATATTCCATTTTTTAATCCGATCAAAGAAGAAAAGTGCCAGAGAAGTGTTAGAAGAACAGACAACCCAAGATAGATGCACAGATTATTGCAAATTTAGATGAAAATGCAATTCTTATGATAAAAGAGAAAATTATTTGCAATTCAAAATGATTTTTATGTTATATCTTCTGTGAGCAGTATTGATAATATCAAATCTATGACAGATAAAGATGACTTAAGAGGAAGAAGAATTTAAATAATTTCCTTTTAAGTTTTTCTTATATTAAATTCTTCAGCTTTTTTTGTTTATTTATCGCAATTAATATTTTCAGCTATATATGACTTTAGTATCGTCCACTGACCGAAAAAGACATGAGAGAAATATGCTAAATTCTTTCACTTCTGGGAGGTAGGAGGATTGGGGGTCTGTGTGTGATGGGGGGATCATATTTAATCCTTTATTTATTTATGTATATACTTTTGTTTGTCTAGCATATTTTAACCAATCATTTATATTTGAATATAAAAATAAGTCTATACTACCATCATCATCATCATTATCAAGTCACGCTGACAGCACGAAGTCCCTTGATTCTCTCTCGCCATCCGTCCCTATCTGGTAGATCTTCTAGACTATATCCAATGTCCACATAGAGCTGTTGTATGTAAGTTTTTGCTAGTCGGGTAACACTGGTGCATCCATAAGCAGAAATCCATTACAGAACGTCGCTTATGAGTTTGTTCTTCTTTCTCCAGGAGTGTCCCACATGTCTTGCTTGTTTTATTGGGATGGTGTGTGAGATGGGAAGTAAGTGGTTTTCTCGACTTCAGATCGGATACAATTGAAAAGTAGCGTGTTATAAACTTTTTCAGCTATTGCAGTAAGAGTTGTGTCTCTGTATTTCTTAATAATTCTCTGATTATCTTTTTTTAAGGAAGGCCGGGATGTAGTCTATTTCTCTATAGTGTTTTATTTAAACTCAGCGTTGCAAAATCGAAAAAATGTGTCGTCAAATTTTCTTGTCTTCCATACTTCAAGAGGTATATCGTCGAGGCTTGCAGCTTTTCCGCTTTTCATTTTTTTTCAGTACAGTATCAAGCTCTTCCTCCGTAAATTGTCAAAGTTTGATGTCTAGTTAGCTTTTGATTATTTTTTCAGTAGATTTATTAATGATTTCTGGAAGGTTTCCGAGTAGATTTTTGAAATGTTCTTTCTACTTCTGAAGTCTTTCTTTTTGCTTGATAGCTTTTAGCTTTGTTCTCGAGTTGCTTTTCCCTCCGCTCACTTCATTTACTGTCTGACATGCTAATCCTAATTGTCTATCTTTGACCGAATTTCTAATTTTGTTGATTTGGCCTTGACTTTATTCTAGTTGTTCATTTTGGTATGTGTTTGTTAGTTCTCCTTGGACTTTCTTAAGTTTCTGTACATTAGCACTTATTGGATTTCTTTTAAGTAAACATGCTATTTTCTAAGAATTAATTTTTATTTATTGCGGACTTTTTGTCCTCATCTTGATAGTTTTTGTGTTGTTTCTTCTTTCACTACGTTTCGGCCAAATTTCACCTCCTGCCTTTATCAAGTGATTTTTACCGCGACCTTTCTGTTTGACGAGCTGTGTAAGCAGAATTTGTTATTTTCGCCTTGACTTATTTGAGCATTCATGTCTCCAGCGATGATCAGAACGTTTTTTCTGGGAATGTATGGGACAAAGGGTGGTAAATTCCGTTTCATCACTGGCGTTAGTGGATCTGCAGCAATAGAAGATTGTTATGCTGGGGGTTGTTCACTTCGTTCTCAGTTGGATTTATGCAATTTAATGATTTTAAGGCACGAGGACTGAGAAACATACCTACATCTATGACGGACTTTTTCAATGTTGAAGCGGAGACAAATGTTTGTCCATTGAATCGTGGTATCTTAGTTCTAGTTTGTTATGGATACCAGCTAATTGGCCTAGTGTTCGCCAGTGGTCAGGGAGACCTCGGTTCAATCCCAGGTCGCGCCATACCAAAGACTTTTAAAATGGTACTTAATACCTCCTTGCTTAACACTCAGCAATATAAGGCCCGTATCAAGGATAAAGTGGAGCAATCCAGGAGTAGCGCCCTCCCTTACATCTCGGTGTAGCAGCTATTGAAAAGGGGGCCTTCTGGTCGCCCTCGACTAAAGGGAGACAACTTTACTTTACTTACTTGTTATGGTAGTATCAATATTCTTGTATTCAAATTATGCATTATACTCAGCTGCAGATGCTATCCGCTCAGGTAGCTGGTTTACTGCGTTTAAAAGGATAATTTCTTCGTGAATGTCAGTTTGGCCTAGCTGGACAAATATTAAAAAGCGATAAATATTCTCTTTTTACTTTTCAGATAAAGCATAGCCAATCAATAACATTCATTTTAATGAGCATTTTCTTTCATCTTTTTGTCACATCTCACTTGAGTAATCATTTCTACGACAGTAAGTAACAGAGCCTAGAATAAAAGAGACGCTCTCGATGAGACTCAAATTCACGTCCACATTCGCTCTGAGGAAACCTGTCTCTCCTCATCAACTGTCCTACCAATCACTCCTCGACAGCCTTTGGCAGGTTTGTTGATATTCTTTTTATATTCTTATAGTGTTTTTAGCATTTTTTTTCTTTTATGAAGCTGTTGCATTCGCCGTTATTATTATTGTTCTTTATTATATTAAACAAAATACTAGTCGCAATAAAGAATAATCGTAGAAAAAAGTGATTGTTTAAAGTTGTAAAAAATATTTTCAAATAAATTGTCTTTATGCATTGTATACCTTTTCAACATCAGAACTTTAAGTTTGGCTTCAGAAATGTTAATTTCCAATTCAGAAATGTGACGCTGATTATTCCTTTAAACTAGTTAATTGCTGTTGTTAATTTTATTAGCAATATAACAATATTTGTATCCATCTGCAGCAAAGAAAACAGCAAAAACATTTGAATAACCGAAAAAATATAAGGGATATTCAAACGGCCGTTTTGCTAAGTTGTATGTCGTTTAAATCAGAAGTAAATCCTTTCCAGAGTTTCATAAAGAATTGTTTACAATTAAAAAGTGTATCGGCGTTCATAAATCAGAGTTTCTTGATTAGTTTTAGCAAAATAATAAGTTTTTTCTAAAATTTTGATTGTAAAAATTATTTTCAAATTTCTATTTTTAAAAATAAATGGTATTCATCATTTTCAAAACAATAAGTTAGGCGGTGGGGGATTTTTTGGTTTATTTGTTTAACAACATGTAAACTGACTATGGCTTATTTAATACCGAAATTTGATTTTTTTGTAAATTTTTTATTGCAATCATAATTATATTGTAAATGTTTCATTAAATTTTTTCGATTAAACTTTTTCATTTGTCCATAATCATTTGTTTGCACACAGTTATATCAAGTATTTCTATCAAATACAAATAATTTGGACACAGATAAATGGATTCAGTAATTCCTACCTAATACTAATAATTTAAAAACAATTATATTGTTTCAAGTAATTATTCCAATTTAATGATTATTATTTGATAATTATTCAGTTGTATGGTTTCAAGGTATTCTTATAACCAATAATTTGCAAGCAATTATATGATTTCAAGTTACTAATAACAATCTTTTGCCAGCAGTTATAGGTTCAAGTAACTATTCTTAATACAAATAATTTGCATCCATTTAAATGGATTCAAGTATCTAATATAAATAATTTTGTTTAATAATGTAAAACTATCAAATGCTTTAAGTAAGCAAAACAAATACGAAAGGTAAATTAGAAATTAAAATATGTGATTAAAATGGTTAAAAAATTAAATGCAAATGTAAAACATTATTCAAAAAAGTAAAATCAGAAACTATAATTGATAAAACGTTAATGCAGTCATAAAAAATGATAAAACTGATAAATTAAAGAAACACATCAGTTTAAGTAGCAGATATACAAGCAAGATTTTTTCAATCTGTTCATTCTTTCGAAGAAAAAAGCCGTTATGAGGAGGATAGAAAAACAGGGATGAATTATAAATAAAAGCTAAAGACATTAGAATATTATTATGTAAGTTGGATATTGGTTGCAGTATGAGACATAGCGAAATCCATCCTAAAATATTAAAGTATTTATCATCAGTGGAAAATTTTTATCAAGGCAATTAGTAAATTATTTGAGGGATGTATAAAATATGAAATGATTCCATATATTTGGAAAACAGAAATTCTAATTTGATTATACGACAGGTTTAATACATTCAAAAAGTAATTACCGACCAGTTTCTCTAACATATATCTTTTGTGGGGTTTTTGAAAAATTTAGTAGAAATCATTTATTAAATTTTACTGGAGAATATATAAATTCTAATCAACCAGGTTTTCGTCATGGTAATCAACATTATCAAATGTTTTGGAAAGTATTGAATATTTGTTGGAAGTGGGTAATGCAGATATTATATATTTGTTTGTTAGCAAGGCATTTGATTAAAAATATAGTAAATATTGCAAAACATTTTTTAAGAGACAGAACTATAAAAGTAAAAATTGATAACAATCATTCATAAATATAGAATATCCCCTCCGATGTTTCTCAAAGATCAGTACTGGGACCTTTGTTGTTTTTAATATTCATAAAGGATTTATTCAATGATATAAAATTAGAAATAAAATTATTTGCCAATGATATGAAACTGTTATCAATAATAGATCAAAATAAATTGCATTCATCATCATCATCTTGCTAACAGCACGGATTTCCCATACTCTTTCTCTCCAAGCGTCCCTATCATCCATCGCTCCCGGTGTAGTTGTGGATCGATTTTTCCGAAAACTATTCTGATTTTTCCATAGAATTTTCTCAATTTCAGGTTTGATACGGCTGAAAAACAGAGCATTATAAACTTTCGCAGCTATTGTAGTAAGTGTAGGTCTTAGTGATTCCAAAGTCACTTTTCTTGGGGAAGGGGAAGATGCGTATTTTGTCCATTTCTCTATAGTATTTGTTGATATACGGCGTTGTAAAATCGAAGAAGTAATTCATCAAATATACTTGACTTCCATACTTCGGGGAGTATTTCGTCGAGGCCTGCAACTTTTCTGCTTTTAATTTTTTTAAAGTTCTTCCACCGTAAACTATCCGATTTTGATGTCTAGTTGGCAATTAATAATTTTTGTGATAGGTTTATCGGAGACTTTTGGGGCGTTTCCCGGCAGATTTTGAAATCTTCTTTCTTCTTGGTGGCAGCTTTTAGTTTTGCTGTCGAGGTGCTCTTCCTTCAGTTCACTTCATTTACTGTCTTCTACGCTATTCGTGATTGTCTGTCTTCTACGGAGTTTCTGCTTTTATTGATTTGGCCTTCTAGCTATTCTTTTTGGTATGTGTTAGTTATTGAGCTTTCTCAAGTTTCTGCCCGTTGGCATTTTTGTGGTTTCTTTTATTTAGTAAAAATGCTATTTACTAGTTTTCTCATTTTTCCCTTAGCTTGAAATAGAAATGTTTTTGATAATTAAACTGTATTCACATTTAAACTGCATGCTTATGCTAAACTGAATTATTTGAAATGTAACTGTTTTTGACATAGAAACTGTACTTACACTAAACTGATTTTTTTAAATATAGAACTGTTTTGATATTTAACTGTGTGTAAACAAATCCTCTACTTATACTAAACTGAATTAGCACTGTTTGACTAAACTGAATTGCTTGAAATAGAAATGTTTTTGACAATTAAATTGTACTAACATTTAAACTGTGTGCTTATGCTAAGCAGAATTGTTTGAAATGTAACTGTTTTTGACGTTGAAACTGTAATTACATTAAACTGATTTGTTTGATATAGAACTGTTTTGACATTCAACTGTGTGTAAACAAATCCTCTACTTATACTAAACTGAATTAGCACTGTTTGACTAAACTGAATAGCTTGAAATAGAAATATTTTTGACAATCAAACTGTGAACTCATGCTCAACTGAATTGTTTGAAATAGGACTGACTATTTGCAAAAATGGATTTGGCGTTCAATAACCTACAAAGTTTGATATGCCATAAAACCTAAGCAACCAACCAACATCATTTTTCCCTAACTGCTATTAACTCCCATGGATCTCAAAATTTGCCTCTTGGTTTAATTGGAATGCATTCAGCTGCTGCTTCTATATGAGCGGTAACAAAGTTAATATATTCGTCATTCCTATTATATTTTTCAGGTGTCACCTGAAGAGTAACCAACTTGTTTCTTATAATTGCCGTACAATGATTTCTAATATAACTATTAATGAGTGAGGACCAGTTATATATTGTGAATCTTTGACTGTTTCCGTCTAATTTCTGTTTAGACTCAGACAAACTTTTGTTTTGACGATTCTCTGATCGAAAGATACTCCATCAAAGGGTATGCCTCAGAGTTCACAGCATTATTTATCCAATAAAGGTATCATTGGGAAAATATTTAAAAATCAAAATTTAACATAGGAAAATGTAAAGTACTGCATACTTTACAAGAAAGAAAAAATAAGAGGTTATCTAACTGAAACTTTTAAAATAATGGAATTTCTAATTATGGTGACACTTTTTCAATATTTCTCCTTGAACTAGAAATTTAGTGTCAAGGCAGATTACAAAAACTAAATCTATAAACCAACCGAATTTTTTTACTAATAGAATGATATAATTTTTAAACAAATTGCCTAATCAGATCAAAAACACCAAAAGGGTAAAATTCATGTCGCGCCATCAGCACGGATATCCCTGACCCTCTCTCGCTACCCTTCTCTATCGTCCATCGCTTCCGGCAGGTCTTCAGGACTACATCCTGTATCGGCGCAGAGCTGTTGTTTGTAGGTTCTAGCTGGTCGTCCTGCCTTTGCTCGTCCATGTGAAGGGGTCCATAGGAATACATCTCTTCATCACTTATGAGTTCGAAGGGTGAAATACTTAAGATTAAATTTGTTGAATCATCAACAGGACTTAAAAGACACAGATTGCATCCCCGACAAGATGGAGGGGTATCCTGAATATGAAGGTGAGGCTCCAGTTTTGGAGTTCTGGAATGTATGGAGTCATGCTTTCATTACTATTACTGCGAGGTCCACTCTGACCTGGAGTGTTGATACCTAGTTGGGTCCCATCTATAGATCAAATAGACTGTTTGAAAGTCATTTGAATTCGGCAGGAGTACTTGATACCATAAAACTGTGTGTAAATTATGTTTGTTAAGAAAAGGTATTTGAAGCTATAATTGTTTACTATAGTTGGTTGGTTGGTTGTATGGGTTTTATGGCATATCAACCTTTGTGGGTTATTTAACGCCAAATCTATTTTTATGCAAATAGTTCTATTTCAAACAATTCAGTTTAGCATGAGTACATAGTTTAATTGTCAAAAAAATTCTATTTCAAGCTATTCAATTTATTCAAATAGTTCTAATTCAGCTAATTCAGTATAGTATAAATACAGAAGTTCTATATTAAACAATTCAGTTTAGTGTAAGTAGAGTTTCAATGTCAAATACAGTTCCATTTCAAATGATTCAGTTTAGTATAAGCACGCAGTTTAAATGTAAGTACAGTTTAATTGTCAAAAACATTTCTATTTCAAGCTATTCAGTTTAGTCAAACAGTTCAGTTTTGCACAAGTATACAGTTAGTTCTATTTAACCCATAGATAGGGCCCAATCAGGTACGGCCATTCCGAGCCAGAGTGGATCCGAAAGCAATGGCAATGAAGGGGTATCCTGCATTCCCCAAATCTCCAGCATCACTGGGACCTCACCATCAGATTATTCAATGTTATATCCAGGACACTCAATTAGAGGGTTTTACCCCTCTGCAGATGTGCAGTCAGTGTATTCTACAGCCCCAGCCAACCGAGCCATATAATCAGTTACTTCAGACCATATACCTATGTGCAAACAAATGATTATTATGAACGAGAAATGGTATTAAATAAGAATGCTTCAAATCATACAAGTATGTACAAATTATTTTTATTAAACAGAAATTATTGATATCAAATAACTTTTCGCCAAGAAATAATTATAGTCAAATAAAAAAGTGCAGTTTAAAAACACTGAAAATATTGTTATGATTGTTGTCAAACATTGAGAAATAAATCACGTTTCGGCAATCAATAACCCATGAAGAGTTGTTATGCTGTTAAAAAAATAAATCCGACCAAAACAATAAAAAAGTCATTAAAATATAAGTTTTTAATTTTTTTTTTTTTTTTTGCTGTTTATATTAATTGAATTTGAACAGCATTATTGACTAAAAGTTTAAACATCTATATTTTGTTGTAAACCTACAAAAATTATCAAATATAGCTGTATTAGTTGACAATAATTTAAAATGTAGCTTTTCATACGAAAACTTTCCTCTTTCTAATCTAAATGGTTCAATCTTTTTTTTTTTTTTTTTGGTTTGTGAAGTAAAGCCATCCTAAATACAAAAGAAGGAATGAGTACGTTACATAAACATTTTAGAATAATGAATTAAAAACTAATAAGGAATTATTTACTTATTCCAATGATAAATGTTTCAGAAACGTTTCATGTGATCAAATATTTGAAAGGAAAACAAGACCGAGAAATGCAAAGTGTACGATATCAAAAATAATTTCGATAAAATTGTCTGAAGTCAAAGTTAAAATTGCAAATTTAGAAGTTGTAAAATCAAACTTAAAACAGCATATCACTTTTATATCCAAAACAATGATGCTGAAATAAATTTAAGTGAATGTAGATGTCATTTGGTTTGTTTTATTGCATATCAATCATTGTAGGTTAATTAATGCTAAATCCATTTATATATATATAAACAGTTCTTTTTCAAACAATTCAGTCTAAGATAAGTACACAGTTTGAATGTCAAAAACGGTTCTATGTCAATCAATTCAGTTTAGCATAAGCACAATTTTTTGTTTACGCACAATTAAATGTAAAAACAGTTCTATTCCAAACAAATCAGTTGAGTATAAGTGCACTGTTTAGTTCTATTCAACCCATAGATAGGACCCTACTAGGTGCTACCACTCTGGACCAAAGTGTACCTTGGAGCAAGGGCAATAAAGGGGTACACTGCATTCCCCAAAGCACCAGCATTACTGAAGCTTCACCATCAGATTGTTTAGCGTTATATTCAGGGCGCTCGTTGGAAAAGTTTTACCCCTCTGCAGTGATGCAGTCGGTGTATTCTGCAGCCCCTAGCCGACTGGACAATGTACAAGTCGGTAAAAGCTATAAGATTGATTCGAGTTTGATTCAAGACACGAATTGGAGTATTGATCACTAGTTCGTGTGGTAAGGTTCCTTAATTAGTGAATCAAAATTTGCTTTATTTTAACATGTCATCAAATTGATAGACGTAATTTTCTATCTTTCAATTTCTTTTCATTGTTCTTATTCACTAAGTCCGCTTATCGTACCCGCTGTTGCTATTTGTTTATTTTTAATCTATTTATTTACTTTCAAGGGATCTTAAATGAATTTAATGGATAGAATACGGGAATCAAATCGCTTTGTTATCGTAACTTCTGAATTATGTGTTTTACTAAGATTGCCAATATGTTCGCACATACACCAACACGCTCACACCCACATATAAAACATTAACCTAGCAAAAACAGCTCATCATAGCGAGACGTATATTAGAGCAATACACTCAAAATACTTTTTAATTTAACGAATATAATTATGAAATGTTATTTAGAAAAATTTAATCTTTCCACAATAGAAGCCTCACTATCTTCATGGACCACCGTTAAAAAGGGAACCCAGTCGGATCACGGATTGTCTAGTCTATAATATAATTAAAATTCTCATAATATATACGATGATCCGATAAGGTGAAACTTTAGTAGAAGATTTTCGACTCGCGATTTAAGTTAATTTTATATATATATATAAGTTTGTGCTCGCGCATGTGAGTGCTCGTACTTGTAACTCCGAATAAAACGGCTCATCACAGAAAAACTTTTATTACAGCAATATTGTTTAAAATATTCTTTAAAAGTAAAGCAATTTTCAGCCCAATTTGCAAGCGAATGATAAATTCTTTTAGCATTCGAGCAGAACTTCATTTATTAATCATCCAAATTCCCGATGTGATGCCAATGTAAATGAAATGCCAACTAGAACCTTTCTCTCTTCTCTAAACAGAAGCATGAATATCATCGAAGTCCGTTGTTACAACGGAAGCCTAACAAGTTGATGGTTATTTTATAAAGATCCGATTTTTGGATATATCTTACAGTAATGCAACAACAATGTTACATCATAGCGAAATCTTTATTCGTTAAAATGTTCCGACATTGAGAAAAAAAAGCTATTTTCAATCTCATTTGTAATTCAAGGATAACAGTGTTCAGTTCATTGCGAGTATTATCATTTCTCAAGGACATTTGGCTATTATATGCGTCCCTTTAATTATTGATTTATTTGAAACTGATTATTGTATAAATTGGATGAATAGTATGTGACTTGACATAAAGTTTAATGACCGCTACGTTGGTTGGTTGGTTGGTTGGTTGGTTGGTTTTTACGGCATATTAACCACTTGAAGGTCATTAAAGGCCAAATCCTGTTAACACATATATACTTAATATATATGATTTGTAGGTGAATAGTTTGTAGGTAACATTATTGTTAAACATGTCAGAGTAAAATTGCTTGCACCCAGTTAAATGGTTTCAGATATTGCTATCTAACACTAATTGTTCTATTTGCACACAGTTAAAACCATTGCTATCCAATATTAAAAATTCAATTTAATACTAGTCACTTATTTGGTTTCAAGTATTGTAAATGATTAAACAATTTTATTTGACTCATAGATAGGACCCTAAAAGGTACTACCACTCCGAGTCAGAGTGGACCTGGGAGTAATGGCAATAAAGGGGTATTCCACATTCATAAAACTCTATTACTGGAGCCTTACCATCAGATGGTTTAGTGTTATATCGAGGATACTCGTTGGTGGCTGCAGAGATGCAGTTGGCGTATTCTACAACCTTACCCGATTGGGTTATGACTGCTAAGAGTAGTGTTTATGCGAGTATCAGATGAGAAAATTATTTTATGTGAAACTAATACTCAATCATCTAATTACTTCTGTATATACGAAATATACCGGTAGAAATAGAATAAGTGAGGACACACACACACACTATCTCTCTCTCTCTATATATATATATATATATATGTATATAGATCTTTTACTTGCTTCGAGAGATATTCAACCTGAGTACACGTTTCTAAACAAAATATATATTAATACAGAGATTATCATCTCATTAAGTGAAGGTAATATATTCAGAAGAAAAACAACCTTTTTATTTTTTGTTTTTGTTTTCGTTTTTTGGTTTTTATCTTTTGATTTTTGTTTTCTTGTTATTTTTTTGTTTTTGTTTTTGATTTTATTTTTGTTTTTTGTTTGTTTGTTTTTTGTTTTTTTGTTGTTTTTTTTTGTTAAAAAACATCTTGTAACAAAAATCATTTCATAGTGTAGATCGCAATCAAAGTAAAATTTTTGTGTCCAGGAAAACCAAACGTGATGTGGATCTATTCAGCGACCATTTCTGAACGTCCAGCTTTGGAACTAGTTTTTTATCAGTTGGAAGCCTGTGAAAGGCTGTCGCTGATTTTCAATGTAAACATTCCTTGAGAGAAGTTTTGGAATTGTTTAGCTTCCAAAATTGCCAAACATACACGTTTCTTGTCCTGAAACATAAATAAACACTAGCAAATACATTCATATACTAATTTTTGAACGAGAAATGAGATGTGAAAACTAATTTGGTGGAGTGTTGTTTATATATTTATTATGAAGTTTCGTCCACTCTAATTTTCATCGGACATTAATTTGGAAAAAAATTAAATTGTCAGTGAGGTTGGCATGGCAAATTAATTAGGAAAACGGATTGTTGTAGACTTGGATACTCGATATTCCGAAAGCTCAGAACTGGAGGTTCACCATCGAATACAACTTAGTGTCATACTCAAGGCACGATAATTGCTTGTGAACCAACCTTGCCAAAACTATTTGAAAATATACTTAGCATTTCTTTAATGCAAGACGGTTATGTTTCATTTCTCTAATGACTATTATATTTAGATATTCTATTTTTGTATATCTTAGTCTCTATGGATTTTCAGTTGTTGATGCCTATCATTCTTTATATCTATGTTAATCATCTTTAGTCTGATTGGTTTTAACTTCTTAACATTAATTATTAGCTCTATATTTAAGAGCCTCACTACCTCAAATGAAAGAATAAAAGTAATGCTACTATTGTTGATAAATCGTATTATATGTTCCTCATTTACACAATTCAGTAAGTGAAGTTGTAATTACATATGAATGTTCACAAAAGCGTTTGTTTAAAGAGTATAGGGTGTCTCATTGTAAAAGAGATAATTTTTGTAGTAAGAGTCTTTACTCTCTCATCAACTGATGAGGAAACTTGACTGTGTAGACTAGTGGTCGGGGAATTCTGCCTGCAGCTTCATGTAGATATGTGACCAAATCCCGTCTGTTTCTTTGAATGTGTACAGTCGCTTAAATGAAATTCTTCATTTTTCCGTTCAATATTTTTTCTTAAGACCTGAAAATTTTTCTTCAGAGACTCAGCCCCTCACCGTCAAGTGTATGCAGACCATTCAATTTTGATTATTTTATTCGTCATTGTCACGGAGTTTTCTGACGTTTTCGAGGCATGGCATGGACACTATGTGAGTTGTGCACAAACAAAATTACTTGCTTTGTTTTGTTCTCTTTCATTGTTGTTTTATTAGTGAAGAAATGACTTGTGAATGACAAACAGACTTAATAAAACCTTACAAAGTTACTAAATATTATGTGTTAATCCCGATTTATGAACATTATATATTTGTAGATAACTCTGTAAGTAGTTGTGCGAAGCTGGGAGGTATGTCATTGAGTAGCAGTAGCAGCCATGTCATTTCATTTGCTATCATCGTGTAGAATGGTGAATGTCGTGTGTTTGTGATGGAAACTTGTTTTAAAGAATGACGGAATCTCATCAAGCCAGCATACGTTGATTACCAACTTCTTTCATTGCGTTGGATCACAAGAAAACTTTGACGATAGAGTCAAAAATATCATTGAAATTCATAATCTTCTCTGAATAATTTACAAGTCCGACACGCTATCAGGTGACGCATACTAACCAACAAAAACGAATACGCATGTTGAAACAGCACTTCGAGAATTTACTCGGAAACCCTCCGAAAGTTACACATGAACCGGTCATGAGAGTTATAAGTAAGCAATTAGACATCAAACTGGGACCGTTTACACAAGAAGAAATACACTCGGTACTGAGAAAAATTTAAAATAGAAAACCAGCAGGGCTCGATGAAATACCCCCAGAAGTATGGAAGACCAGACTATTCGACAACATACTGCTCCGACACTGTAATGCTGTATATAATCAAAACCCGATAGACGAAGGGAAGCATCCTCCCTTTCCCTAAAAAGGGCGACCTCGGATTAGCCAAGAACTACCGAGGTATAACCCTTACATCTATAGTGGCCAATATATACAACGCTCTACTACGCAAACGCATAGAACTCAAAATTGAGAATACACTTAGAAAGAACCAAAAGAGCTTATGGATGACTAGATCCACAACGTCACAAATTTTGACTATCCGTCGAATTCTAGAAGGTATACGTGCAAAAAGCCAAAAAAATATTACCAAGGCCTTTGACTCCATTCACAGAGGAAAGATGGAGCAAATTCTTCTCGCCTACGGCCTACTAAAAGAAACGGTCGCAGCCATAATGATGCGATATAGAAACACAAAAGTAAAAGTCCGTTCCCCGGACGGAGACACAGACTACTTCGACATTGTAGCAGGTGCACCGCAGACACACTAGCCCCATACCTCTTTATCATCTGTCTAGACTACGAACTTAGAACATCTATCGATAAATTGAAAGAAAACGGTTTCAAGCTAAAAAAGAAAAGAAGCAGAAGGTACTGTACACAAACAATTACCGACGCCGACTACGCCGATGACGTGGCGCTTCTGGAAAATGCACCCGCCCAAGCCGAAACCCAGCTACACAGTCTGGAACGTGCAGCTACAGCCATAGGCCTCCATGTTAATGCACACAAGACGGAATATATGTTCTTTAATCAAACAGGTGACATCTCCGCTCTAAACTGTAGCTCTCTGAAACTAGTAGACAAGTTCACCTACCTAGGAAGAAGTGTCTCATCAACCCAGACAGACATTAACACGCGACTAACAAAGGCATGGACAGCTATTGAGAGGGTATCGGTCATATGGAAGTCAGACCTGACCGATAGAATAAAACACAGCTTCTTCCAAGCAGCAGTCGTGTCGATACTGCTATATGGATGCACTACATGGACGCTAACAAAACGAATGGAGAAAATGCTTGATGGCAACTACACAAGAATGCTGCGAGCAATACTGAACAAATCCTGGAGTCAGCACCCCTCAAAGTAGCAGCTGTGCTGCCACCTACCACCCACCACGAAAACTATCAAAGTTAGACGAACCAAACACGCAGGACACTGCTGGAGAAGTAGGGACGAGCACCTAAGGGATGTACTCCTGCGGACCTCTTCACAGGACGAGTAAAGGCAGGACGTCCAGCTTGAACCTACATACAGCAGCTCTGTGCCGATACGGGATGTAGCCCTGAAAACCTGCCGGAAGCAATGGACGATAGGGAGGAGTGGCGAAGGAGGGTCAGAGATATCCGTGCTGATGGCGAGACGTGATGATGATGATGATGATGATTATTTCTTTAATGACTATTATATTTAGTTGTTCTGTTTTGTATATCCTGATCTACTTGAATTTTTTGTTGTTGATGACTTTCATTCTATATAGATATAATGTTCTAGTCTTTAGTCAGGCTAGTTTCAGCATCTTGAGAACCTTAAAATTAGATCGTTATTCATCACCCAACTAAGAGGTATGTCACTACTTCAACCGAATCGTAAGAAAAAACTTCATTTCCATTAAATGTTTTAATCCCTAAGATGATATCAGTGAATTCCCTTTTGCCTGATAGAAAAGCAAAATCTGTGGTTATAGCCTGATTTAAATCGTAGACTTTAAAGGAGTGGGTAACAATTTTTGAAAAAAAAAAAAAATAGATAAAAAGTTACAATTAAAAAAATAAACGAAGTGCCGATCCTATGTTCAAGCTTTAACTATAACGTCGTTGACCTCAGAAATGAAAGGTAGGTTAGGTCAGGTTATTTGGTTTAATGGCTTATCAACCCTTGATGGTTATCAAATACTAAATCCAGTTTATGCTTTTATATGATTTTTAAGCGAATAGTTTATAGGTAGCATTATTTCTAAACGAGCTAAAGCTTATTTGTTTGCACACATTTAAATGGTTTCAAGTATTGTTGTCTAACACTAATAGTTCTATTTTTACTCAGTTAAATGGTTTCAAGCATTGCTATCAAAAACTAATAATCCAATTTAATATCAATCATTTTTGCTCACAGTTAAAAGGTTTCAAGTATATTCATCATCATCATCATGTCACGCTATCAGCACGGATATTCCTGACCGTCTCTCAACACACATCCCTATCGTCCATTGCTTTCGGCAGATCCTCAGGGCTATATCCCGTATCTGCACAGAGCTGCTGTATGTAGGTTCGAGCTGGACGTCCTGCCTTTGCTCGTCCATGTGTAGGGGTCCACAGGAGTACATCCCTCACGAGCTCGTCCCTACTTCTCCAGCGATGTCCCGCGTCTCTGGTCCGTCGAATTTTGATATTTTTGTGATAGGTGGTAAGTGGCCGTAGAGCTGCTGCTTTGTGGGGTGTTGTCTCCAGGATTTGTTCAATATTGCTCGGAGTATTCTTGTGTAGTTGCTGTCAAGCTTTTTCTCCATACGTTTAGTTAGCGTCCATGTAGTGCATCGATATAGCAGTATCGACACGACTGCTGCCTGGAAGAAACTGCGCTTCATTTTATCGGTCAGGTCTGACTTCCATATGACCGATACCCTATCAATAGCGGTCCATGCCTTTGTTAGTAGCGTGTTAATGTCTGTCTCGATTGATGAGACACTGCTCCCTAGGTAGGTGAACTTGTCAACTAGTTTCAGAGGGCTACCGTTTAGAGTGGAGATGTTGCCTGTTTGATTAAAGCAAATATATTCCGTCTTGTGTGCATTGATATGGGGGCATATGCCTGCAACGGCTCCTTTCTGAATATGTAGCATGGTTTCGGCTTGGGCAGGTGCATTTGCCAGAAGTGCTATGTCATTGGTGTAGTCGGCGTCGGTAATTGTTTGTTTAGGGTACCTTCTGCTTCTTTCCTTTTTCAGCTTGAAACCGTTTTCTTTCAATTTATCGATAGATGTTCTAAGTACGTAGTCTCGACAGATGATAAAGAGGTATGGGGCTAGTGTATCTCTCTGTTGTACTCTTGCAACTATATCGAAGTTGTCTGTGTCTCTATCCGGAGAACGGACTTTTACTTTGGTGTTTCTATAGAGCAACATTATGGCTGCGACCGTTTCTTTTGGTAGGCCGTAGGCGAGAAGAATTTGCTCCATCTTTCCTCTATGAATGGAGACAAAGAATAAATGATTAAATAGTTCTGAATGTTTCAAATAACAAATAATAATCTCTAGAAAAAGATTGAACTGTTCTATTTGACCTATAAATGGGAACCTAAAAGGCATTACGACTCCAGGTCAGAGTGGGCCTAGAATAATGGCAACCGACTGGACTAATACAAGGTTGTGTAATGGTTACTCTTAGTACAATAAGAGAAGTTATTAAACAACTTCAACCTGCTCTTTGCTCCAACCCACAAATAACCTGATAAAAATTTAATGTCGTAACCATGCCGCAACTGTTGATGGAGAAAGGACTGAAGGAGAACTTATGTACACTACTCTACCATAACTTACGTCAAAACGGTAGATGCAATTTGTGCTTAGAAGAGAAAATACATATTTTGACACATAAATTGCCTGATAAGTTATTAAATAAGAAAAGTGAATTAATAGCTAGATGTAGACATAGGACAAAATTTAAACTATAGACTATAAATTTTAAAAACATAGAAATAAATAGTGAAACCAGACAAAAAACGTATCCAATATACACACAAGGAAAAAATAGGTAGCTAAATAAATAGTATCGAAATTAATAATAGCATTAATATTTCCCTTAAAAGTTAATTATCGAACTTAACATGAAAAGAAAATAAATAAAATAAAATAAATAAAAAAGTTAAATTACCGTAATTATAACTGACGGAAGAATTTTGAAAATAAAATAAATAGGTAAATAAAAAAACGGAAATTCAATAAAACGAGGAGGTAACTCTTTAAATCTCTTCCTCCCTTCCTCCCCCCCACGTGTCTATTCTGTATTATTTATCCATTGGATCTGAAGAAGTCCTGTTATATTTTTCTTCGTGTTTTTGGTTCACACCAGAAACGAAAAACAAGATGGAAATAAATTTATAATCCTAAAATAACCAGTCTTTGGTTTTTTCTTTAAAGAAATATTGCTCTGTAAAATCAATTACATTGAGCTCTCTACCAGGAAAATTTAAATGTTCAGCTCCTGAATGATTTTCTTGTCCTGAAGGAAATACTCCCAACTCTGGTTTAACTGGACCGAAAAATACCTATGCCTATATATATATAATCCGAGGAAAATAGTCTCAGGATTAGACTGTTTAGTAATAATCCAAGAGGAATATGAATATGCACTTGAGTGCTCAATGTCAGCAGCAATCGAAAGTATAATTAATTTCAGATTAAAAATACATCTAAACTCACGTGCCGAGCGAAAACATTTTTTATATAAAATTAAAAGAAAATAATTCAATTTTGAAATTCAACTTATAAATGTATTTCAGGTCTTTAAAATGACCTTCTATGGATGGATAAAATACAGTAATGTATTCGAATATAATGTTAACAGGTTTACATTGCTTCCGGTGAGAAGAGAATTAAAAATCTTTTAACTGTGGAAATATCATTTTATATTGATAAATATAATGTTTATGCTTTCTTCTTTTTCAAAAAAATCTTTTAAAAATTGTAGTTGACTTTATTAACTCAAAAAAGATGTGAAACAGAGCTGACAACTTATATAAGATTGATCCATCACAATATAGGAAAATATTACATAATAAGATAACAGAGAAAAAATACAAATTAGATCGTGATGACATTGATTATCAAATCAATAGAGATACATGTAATTTCACAAATAGATTAAATATTAAAAATAAACTAAATAGAAAAAATGCATACATTACGTGTATTTTAAAGGATCATAAACAGAACTTTGAAAATAATAAACAGGCCAGATTGATTAACCCAATAAAAACCGAACTGCCATTAATATCCAAAAGTGTAATACAAAATATGGTTACTAAAATCTTAGATAATTCAAGATATATTCTGTGGAAGAACTCACTAGACACCATAAAATGGTTTTAAACTATCAAACACAAGAAAACTACTACTTTTATACAATTTGATTTGATAGATTTTTACCCATCAAATACTAAGAAAGTATCAATTTGCATAAGAATTATACTGATATAACTCAGGAAGAATTAGACATTATCTTGGCATGTAGGAAACCTGTGCTGATTAACAACGGAACTATTTGGGTAAAAACGGAAACAGATCATTTTGACGTCACTCAGGGATCATTCAAATTGCTAACCTTGTCGGTATATACATTTTAGATACAGTTGGTAGAATCATAGACTTAAGTAACATCGGTATATATAGAGATGAAGATTTAATTTCCATCCATAATAGCAATGGACCACTGATATCTAAAATACAAAAGAAAGTTATAAGAGCTTCTAAATATATAGGGTTAAAAATAGAAATTAGTTCGAACTTAAAAATAGTTAATTTTTAGACGTCACTTTTAATCTAAATGATAATTCTTTTAAACCATTTGATAAGACTAATACCATACCAACATACATTAATGTTAGTTCTAACCACCCAACATCCATAATTAAAGAAATTCCTAATACGATTAATATTAGAATAAATAGATTATCATCTTCAAAAAAGATATTTAATAATCACAATGCATTTTATAATGATGTCATACATAACATCGGGTTATTTTGAAACTAAAAAACATTGCAATAATAAGGATAATAGTTTAGAAAATCATAAATCTTATAAAAACATAAATATGAATAATATAATAAACAAAGATATTAATAAAAATAGGCGTAGAAATATTATCTGGTTTAACCCCCCCCCTTTTTGCAAACTCTGATAGGGAAATAGGGAAATATTTTTTAGGTTTAATAAACAAATAGGGAAATAGGGAAATATTTTTAGGTTTAATAAACAAATAGGGAAATATTTTTAGGTTTAATAAACAAATAGGGAAATAGGGAAATATTTTTTAGGTTTAATAAACAAACATTTTTTTTAAAAAGATAACTCACTTAGCAAAATGATTAATAGGAATAATGAAAAAGTCAGTTATTCTTATAATAACAATATATCTAAAATAATTTACAACCACAACAAAAAAATTAATAGACACTGGAATAACAATGAAAATTTAAAATAATCTTGTAATAGCAAAATAAAAAAATGAATGCCCCCTATGGAATTAATGTAACTTAAATGATATCTATACCAAGCTAATATTTCAACTAAAGACACTAATACTAGTTAAAAAGCATACATAGGTATTACCAGTTTAAACTAGAAATTTAGATATTACAACCACCTTTAATCATTCAAAAATCCAACATTAAAAAATCAAACTGACCTCTCTAAATATTACTGGTATTTGAAAGAACTATTATAAATTGGAAGATAATTAAAAGCTCTTCCTCAACTAACAGTTTACATGGTAGGTGTAATTTATGCTTAGATGAAAAAATATGTATACTGAAATATAAAGCTAGGAATTTACTAAATACTAGGAATGAGTCAATAGTTAAATGTAGGCATAGAAATAAATTCTTAGTATCATTTAATTTCATATATTAATTATATTAGATATGTTTAACATTATCATATAATTAGGTGATTTATAATTTAATTCTAAATATTGAAATATTGATGTATTATTAAAAAAAATAATTGATTAAATGATTTAAATATAGTTTCTTTCAATAAAGAACTCTTTTTTTAAAAAGATAGATTATAAACATACTTCCTTTAAAAAAAAAACGATTATAATTTAATATGATATATAATTGATAAATGTCTGGAGGAACGTTTCTATGTACTACACCGGTTAGTATATGAAAACAAATATTTAACCACTCGATTAAACAAATTTATATTTGAAACTCCTCTTTGATTTAGTAATTTTATTAAAAGTTATAAATTCTTAGATACATTAATCCAGTATCAGTTACAATATTAATCCATTACTTATTACGGTTAATTCTTCCTAATATAAATAGAAGGGAATTTTTGACGATATGTTTCATAATTAGAAATAGAATTTTGATAAAGTTAATATTAATATTGATTTACATATTTTTTTAGATTACATGGATTATATTATTTAATCTTTATAATTAACTATAATTTCAACGAAATTAGGAATTAATTTTTATTTTCATTTATACATTATTTAAGTCTCAAGCCACAATTAATATTTTTCAGTATTCACGTTTTTTTTTTAATCAATTCAGTTATATTTTAAATGATAGGAAATGGGTTTCTTTTTAAAAAAGAAGAATGCATAAACATTATATTTGTTAATAAATAATGATATTTCTACCTTTTTAGGGCTTTTCTAAATTAAAAATTAAAAGATTTTTCTAAATTCTCTTCCCGCCGGAAACAATGTAAACCTGTCAACATTCAAAAATATTACAGAATTTTATCCATCTGTAGCAGGTCATTTTATAGACCTGAAATAAATTTATAATGGAACAACAAAAATTAATTCTTTAACTTATATATATATATATATAATAAACAGAAGCTTTTTACTTTGTAACCATTCATAAAACACTTTTTCTCCTAGTTTCATGTTTATCTGTTATTTTTCCATTCTATTCATTCTTTTTTCACCGAAATTGTTTTTCTGTTTCATTTTTTTTTTTTTTTCCGCTAAAGTTTCTTCTATTTTCTAATTTATTGTATTTACTCATATTTTTCCTACTTTTGAATCATCAGTTCTTCTTCTTCTTCTTCATTTTGAAATATTAGATTATCAACACCGTCTTTTAAACAGTATGCACCAATTAGCATGAATTCCCCGCAAACCAATTACACGCACTTAAGTGCATGCATATTTAACGATATGATTTATTGTCCAATTCTTATATACATATATTCCTTTATTTTATATTTTTACAACTCAATCTGTAAATTTCAAAGAGAAATGAAGACATGGATGGATTATTATCAAGGATATGTAAAACATACTTATGGTGGCCTGCAAAATAATAAGAACTTCGTTATCGTAATCAAAGAAGGGAAATCTGCCAAGTAGTAAAGAAGGCCGTTTTTACAAATCTTTAGGTACAAGCCAAATGAGAACGGGAAAATTTTATTTCAATAGAGGGAAACAACATTTCAAAAACGGGAAAATACTATTTCCAAAACAAGAAGTGGTATTTCGCAATTAATCATATCATTTCAAAAGCAAGAAATTGTAATTTATAGCAAAAGGAAATTGCATTTAAAACAAAACAAAAAAAAACAAAAAAAAAATAGAGCTTCGAAAAGTAAATTGTTTAACGTCTATATTTTTTAAATAATTTAAGGTTAAACATTTTTCATCATCTCAATCAGATAGAATATGAACCATTCCTTTATTTTAGAATAGCGGCGAATTTATATTGTCTACAATTAAAATAATTCTAAAAGCTCCCAGCTAAACAATAGCTATTAAAAAAGAAGTTATTAAACAATAATATTAAAAAAGAATAATAAAACTGTGATTTATCATATATATATATATAATTAGAATTAGATTTAGAATGTCGAACATTCGGTAAAAAATCAAACGGCAGTAAATTCAGCGAGAATTTAAAAAGTGTACATTGTACAAAAAGGATAGAAGAATATAAGAATAGAAAAAAAAACGAGAACTAAAGAAAATATTAATACTACACAACTGAGATTCACGAACCTGATCATCAGGGTAGATTCATCGGCAACGAAATATATTGAATTTATTTCACTAAATCTCACCTGATCATAGGAATTGTATTTATAAGTCTTATATATCTACATATATGGGGCAGAAGTAAAATATAAGTTCTGTAAATGTCTAATGTTTTAAATTTTAGTATTTATTATATTTGATTTTACAATGCATGTATCCCCAATCAAGAATCTCTTCAGGTAGACTGACTAAGCAAGTCCTTGAACATTCATTAAGAAATGGCATTGCTTGATACTTTTAGGAATTGAATTACCATGACCAGAAAACCCTTATGTCGTGCGTAGGTGTTCGCCGGACTTTCTGGTCATGGTAATTCAATTCACAATTGCTAAGTTGTATAAAATCTTACCCTACTCTGGGGCAATATTTTGAAGACAGAAGATCTGCAACATGGGCAACTGCTGATCTTCCGCAAAACCTAGCTTAGATCTGTGCTGCCGAGATCCAAAGGATTCTTGAGAGACTGACCGGCATTATATATGGCTGATCTTATACAAGCTTTCACCACTATAAACAAACCACCGTGGAAGCAGTCTAGCAGTTCACATCTTTAACTGAACTGTTGTGACGGGATAAAAAAATTCTACGCTATATATGAAAAGCTACAGGATTTGTTCTTTGTTATATAGAAGTTGAGTTAGTTAATGTATATTGTACCAGTATTAGAAACACAGTACAGTATATGTAATCGTTTGGCACTTTTATCCTAATTTTCACGAGTACAGATAATTCGCTACTCCAGATCCTGTCTAGTCCCAAGTATGTCGAATTAGTGAGGTTCAATCAGTATTAGTATATCTCTATTTCCTGTGTCACTTTGACCATTGTCCATTTTAATTGGTCTGCAACATACTGTCGATCTACAATATGCTTGGCTGCCTCTCCAATCAGCCCTTTAATCCCACTTCTCTTCTTCTACATAAGACTGCATAAAAATTTCCACCTGGGAGTCCTTTTGAACTGGACATATCAAATATCACTCTTATCACCACCGGCCCCACCAATGAAGGGATGTCATTTAAGGGGTCTGAAAAGAATTTTTTTACACAGAGAGAGAGAGAGAGAGAGAGAGAGAGTCATTATCTTTTAATCTAATTCGCCGACTCCCCGACGAGACGACTCAATGGCGACGCTAAAATTTTACTTCTTTTGCTACGGGTCACTAGCCGATATATTGGGGTCCCGCCTTTTCATTGTCACAAGGGGGGGGGGTCTAACTCAAAAACCCACAAAAAGCTAAACTGATAAAGTTTCATCTGTGTTCTGAGTAAAAGTGATCAAGTAGTATGTAAAAATATAAAAGGCTTAAAAGAAATCCCATTTCCTTTTTTATCGTGGAATTTCTTTGGATTCAGACAATAATAATAATAATGAGGAGGAGGAGGAGGAGGAGACAGTCAAAACGAGTCTGAATAATGTAGCTATAGTACGGATTGACAACAAAAAGGCCTGTGGCCCATAAATTTGGATGTACAAAATATCCAACGAAGTTCTTATCACGAAAGCCATGAAAAACTGGAAAGTGAAATTAATATCAAGAGGACAAACCCTAGCAGAGGAGATAATCCAAAGAAGTAATCCAAACCCTGGCAGAGGAGATAATCCAAAGAAGTAATCCAAACCCCTGCCGGGGAGATAATCGAAACCCTAGCAGAGGAGATAAGAACTCACTCCCGAATTGCTATTTGTTATATCGATAATTCCAGACAATGACATATTTAAGAAGTGCACAGAGTGCCACACATTTACAAAAACCAGAAGAAATGTTTAATCGCCTTATTTACATAGATGATAGCAAGATATTTTCCAAAAATGAAAATCAAGTAGAGACCCTGGTTCGAAGAATGCACAACAAGAATATAGGAATGGAATTTGGCATTGAAAATGTGGTATGCTGATAATAAAAAGTAGGAAAGAGAAGCGGAAGGAATAGTACTGTCAAATGAAGAAAACATCTGAATACTTGCAGAGATAGAAGATTTCAAGTACAAGGGAATATTGGAAGAGGTGAAAGAAAAAATAAGAAAAATGTACGTTGGAAGAACAATATACTTTCTCGAAACCAAATTCTCCGGCAAAAATCTCATCAAAAGAATAAAAAAAATCTGAGCAGTCCACCTTGTAAGATACTGTGAATAATTCAGGAAAAAATGGATCAAAGTGCAAGGAAAATAATGACTACAGAATACTTTGACATTGTAGCAGGAGTACTACAAGGGGACACGCTGGCCCCGTACCTCTTTATCATTTGTCTAGACTACGTACTTAGAACATTGATTGACAAAATCAGAGAGAATGGCTTCGAACTGACGAAGAAAAGAAGCAGAAGATACCCCGCAACAACAATTACCGACGCTGACTACGCCGATGACATAGCGATACTGGCAAATACACCTGACCAAGCCGAAACACTACTGCATAGTTTGGAACGAGCAGCAACAAGCATAGGCCTCTATGTTAATGCACACAAAACGGAATATATGTGCTATAATCAAACGGGGGACATCTCCACTCTAGAAGGAACCCCTCTTAAACTAGTAGACAAATTCACATACCTAGGAAGCAGCGTCGAATCAACCGAAAAGGACATCGAAACCAGGTTAACGAAAGCATGGACAGCTATCAATAGGCTATCGATTATATGGAAATCAGACCTAACCGATAAAGTGAAACGCAGTTTCTTCCAGGCAGCGGTCACATCGATACTGCTATATGGCTGCACTACATGGACGCTAACAAGACGGCTGGAGAAGAAGCTAGACGGCAATTACACAAGAATGCTACGTGCAATCTTAAACAAGTCCTGGCGGCAACACCCCACAAGACACCAACTGTACGGCCACCTGCCCCCTATCACGAAAACTATTCAAGTTAGACGAACCAGACATGCAGGACACTGCTGGAGAAGCAGGGACGAACTCATAAGAGATGTACTCTTATGGACCCCCACACATGGCCGTGCAAAAGCAGGACGACCAGCACGAACATACATTCAGCAGCTATGTGAGGATACGGGATGCTGTCTTGAAGACCTACCTAGGGTGATGAACGATAGGGAGGAGTGGCGAGAGAGGGTCAGGGATATCCGTGCTACCAGCGCGATGTGACGATGATGATGATAAGTTAAGAAAAGGAGGAAGAAGACTCATTAGTATTGAGGATTGAGTAGATACATCAGTACAAGATCTAGACGGCTACATTAAAAATAGCAAAGAAGGACTAATTACAGCGGCCAGTCACAGCAATTGCAACATAAAAAAAAACGGAAAAACAACAAAAGCTTGAAAACAGAAATAGGAAGAAAAACAATTGTATGGATACTTGAAGCGACAAACTGGTGAGGTTGCACATAAGAACATTTGGACATGGCTACAAAAGGGAAACCTCAAGAGAGAAACTGAACTTTTTTAACAATAGCACAAAACACCATAAGGACTAATTGTATTAAAGCAAAAAATTAAAATACGCCACAGAATAGTAAAGGCAGATAATGGGGAGACAGAGATGAACCGGTTAATCACATAATTATCGAATGCAACAAACTTGTACAAAAGGAGTTCAAGACTAGGCATGAATGGGTAGAAAAGGTTATAGACTGGAAATTGTGCAAGAAATCAAAATCTGACCATACTACCAAATGGTATGTGCATAAGTAAGAATCTTTCCAAGAGAATGAAACGCATATGAATCTCGTGGGTTTTTGAGATACAAACGGATCACATAATCGCGACCAAAAGATCAGATTAATCTTGATTATTAACAAAAAAGAATTTGTCACCAACGGAATTTTGCCGGGTGAAAATCAAAGAAAACAAAAATGATACTTGGACCTTACCAGAAAAAAAATTTGGTACACGGGAGTGACGGTGATAACAATTGTATTTCATGCGCTTGAACGGTCCCTAAAAGCTGGGAAAACAAACTGGAAGAATTGAAAATCAGAGGAAGGGTTGAGACCGTCCAAACCACAGCATTACGACGAATGACTAGAATCCTCAGAAGAGGCATAAAGACCTTAAGAGACTTGATGTCATTCAGACTCCAATGAAATACCATCAGAAAACGCTGGAATTAAAATCTCGCAGGGAGTAAGGACTGATGATAATGATTGCAACATTAAGAATTGAATAGAGGCAAAAATTCTGGGACTCAAGAAATATACAAAAAGAACTAAGAAAAACTGTTTACAGCAGCCAGGAACAACAATATCAACATGAACAACATAAGAACAAAGAGGAAACAACAAAATCAATAAAATAAAATCGGTAAGAAAAATAACTTCGATCGACAAACTAAAGAAATTGACTTGGGCCTGACTAAGAAAGTGAAAATCTCAAAACATAAACTGAACTTCTTTCAATAGTAGCACAAAATAATTTGATAAGAACTAATTATTTCCAAGCAAAAATTGATGACACATTGCAGAATAGCAAGGGTAAGTTATGCAGTAACGGAGATAAAACAGTTCATTACATAATAAGCGAATGCAACAAACTGGGGAAAATACACGACTAGGCACGACTTGGTACGAAAAGTAATTCATTGGGAATCGAGCAAAAGACTAAAATATGGCCAAATACCTGGATTCTGCCAGAGAGCTGAAAAAACTGTGGAACACGAATGTGAAGTTGATACCAATTGTAGTTAGTGCTCTTGGAACGGTCTCTAAGAGGCCTGAAAATAGACAAGGCAAACCGGAGATCAGAGAAAGAATCAGGACCTCAGCACTTAAAATCTGCAAAAATACTTAAATAAGTCGAGGAGAACCCAGAAAACCTGCTGTCACTCGGTCTCCAGTAAAAGCCACTCATAGTGTTGAAATTTGAAAATAGTAAAATAATCTTACTTTAATTCAACAAGTGTCTTTTTTTTGCCAGTCTAGACATCTTTACTTTATCATATGTTGTGCACTCGTCTTCACAAGAGATTTTACATTCTAAAAGTTTTTAAATATGTACAAGTTTTGACACTTTTTGATCCCACCTTGTAAATTCACGTCTTCCTTCAAAAACAGGAAATTATGAGTGGAACAATTGTAGCTATAGCAGAAAGAATATAAAAGCATTCTCGGAATATGAGATATGAGAATACATAAGAATCCCAAGAAAAATAATTACTATAATAACAAAATGACTTTTAACAACAAAATATTGAAAAAAGTGCATGAAAATTATAAGATTTAGCAACAAGAGCAGCAAAAAAAATCCAGTATGGATGCGACTGACTCTATAAGAGGTATCTCAATTCGTCAAGTGAGGCGTCAAAAAAGAAATTAGAGAAAAATTGAATGAAATAAAAAAGAAAAGAGACAAATCACAATCGTTTGTGAGATGATTTGCCTTTTTTACTTTTGCTAAATGATTCTTTTTGTTTAAGAAACTTCAAAATCATCTACTGCTTGAATTAACAAGGTATTTTATATGCCATTCTTTTCAAATTAACTGTCTTTATATCGTTTTCTTTCTTTCTTTCTTTCTTTCTTTCTTTGTTTCTTTCTTTCTTTCTTTGTTTCTTTCTTTCTTTCTTTCTTTGTTTCTTTCTTTCTTTCTTTCTACTCTCTTCTTTCATTCATTTTAATTTTAACTTTTCTTTTCCTTTCTTCTTTCTTTCTTATTTTCTTTTCTTACTTTATAAATTCTTTCTTTCATACTTTCCATTTTCTTCTCTCTTTCTTTTTTACTCTTTTTTTATTTGCATTTTTTCTCCTTTTTTTATATTATCACAGAGATGTTCATTTTTTTCTTTTGTCTATTTTATTTCGATATTTTCCTTTTATCGCTGAGGATTTATTTTTTTGATGTTTTTTTTTTCATTTTTCATTAATTACAATGTCCTTCTTTCTGTCTTTTTCTTTCTTTCCTCCCCATCTCCTCTCTTTCTATCTCTCTCCATATATATATATATATATATATATTAGATTTTATATATTCAATACCATGGTATTAAATATATAGAATATAATACATATTTATTTATTATTATTATTATTACTTACTCAGTAGAGTTTTTCACATCAGCGTTAGCTGATAGTCTTTCATTGGAGTGTGAGTGACAGCAAGTCTCCTCAAGTCTCCAGGACTCTTCTCAGTATTCTGGCCGTTCTCAATAATTTAGTAGTTTGGACGGTCTCCACTCGTCCGCCAACTTCCAAGTCCTCCAGTCCCTTTAGTAATCCTTTAGTTACTGTTCCAAACGCACGAATTACTATTGGTATAATTGTCACCTGCAAGTTCCATAGTTTTTTCAATTCCCTAGCAAGGTCGAGGTACTTATCCTTCATTTATTATTATTATTATTATTATTATTATTATTATGATTATTATTATTATTATTATTATTCTAGCTCTATCACAGATATTGAGCACTCTCCAATTTATATCGCATTTGGTTCGCCACAAACCCACAAAGTGAATTAGTGACAGCCAACATTGTTACAATATATATATATATATATATATATATATATATATATATATATATAGTGCTGAATAAGAAAAAAACAATAACAGCAGTGCGGCCAATAAACCTTAATCACATGATGCCTCTGAGATGGTCAAGCATCATATCAGTGGCAAAGTATCATCCCCACAAACCAAGAGCACAACAGCCGTATAATACAGTACCATCAGAGTTGTCGAGTTTACGTTACATCAGGACTGTCAAATCAAGATGCAGCTTCTTCGTTTAATCCTTCACAACTTTCTAACAACAAAGCATTAATACAGCAAAATAAAATCTTAATTCACTAGCTAGATGACGCATCAATAGACCCAACAAAAATAGAATTCACGTACAAAGTCAGTGTATGAAATCTCAGTAAGGAAGCATTGATTCAACAATGTTAATTTGAATCATATTATGAGATGATCACATCAAATACAAGATTACCTTCTAAATGAAATATCTTAACTAATAAGCAGATGTAGACTTCTAACTTTCATGCTTATAAGCAGCACATTGAAAAAATATTCGTTTGTTTCGGATATTATACTTAATATAGTTGTGACTTAGGTCGCCAACTTTATAGTCACTACTATATGTATAATCATTGATATATATGTATTATATTTTATTCTGTTCTAGGGAACTCTTGATGTTATATATATATATATATATATATATATATCTGGCGAAGGAATTTACAGCTGCCACTCGCATAATATATATATATATATATATATAGTGTTAAGAGTTTCCTGCAGTACACATAACTTTTGATATCAATAAAACTTATTAGTTTTTTTTTTAAAATAAGTCATTTGAATTGCACAGAACATTATCTCAGTTTTCCAAAGAGTTTATTATCTCGTCAGACAATTCAAATTAACACAGAATTAACGCTCATTATGGAGATCTTGTACAATGATTTCACACGTGAATTTTATGGAAATTCTCTTCTTATTCATGTTCGGTGTGATCTAGTCAGTTATTGTAAATCTTAAATCCTTGAATAAACGTTTCGTTACAGGAAAGTTGTGAATGCAACAAAGGATTATACGAAGTGACTCCATCTTAATCTGCTATTCCGTCAGTGTAACGGAAAACAGTGTGGCGATATTGCAAAATATTACGTCCATGGTCTAGTTGTAATTATGCATTAGCAGCAAAAGTATGTTTGACCCCAGTCATCATCTCATGAAGACTTTATTGTTTGCGGCAGTATATGCATACAGGATTTTTTAATATTATTATCAAATTCAATGAAGAACGCCCACAGCTCGATAAAAACTAAAACGACAGTAATATCTCTTAGAAATGCAAATGCGCAAAATAGAAAGTGGAAAGTTTAGAAAATGGTCAATATTAGAGAGAGAGCCTTAAGGTTTCAAGCTGACAAAGGAAAGAAGCAGAAGATACCCTGCACAAACAATTACGGACGCGGACTACGCTGATACAGGATGTAGCTTTGAAGACCTACCGGAAGCGATGGACGATAGAGAAGGGTGGCGGGAGAGGGTCAGGAAGACCCGTGCTGATGGCGGGATAGGAGGATGATGAATGTTTGTAATGAGGGCCGAAACAAAATAAATTATGACAGGAAGAAAATCTAATATATTCTGTTACCCTGGTCTTTATAATTGGTGTTGATGTCAACATGTCATCATGAAGCACCAGATTAAATCATGTGACTTTTGTCATGAGTCGTAGGTTTTGTGTCCTTCATCTTAGGAGGGTACTATAAATTTAGTTGCCTTTAGATTTATGTATTTTTTTCAATCCATCTGTCTCGGGCAGGATGCGACACATGGTCAATCTTTAAGTAGAGTATAACTGGTTTGAATTTGGAGTTTCCCTTCCCCTCGACCGGTTTTCCATTTAAGACTAAAGAGTCCAGTTTGTCCGAGTATTTATCCTGAGCTAGGAGGAGGACAGAGCATAAGCAAGAAGTGAAAGGTGAACAGCCTACAGATGAGTTTCGATATGTCTTATATAGTTATCAGAGACGTGAAACTCAAAGTTGTGTTTTGTTAATATTCTTTTTATTTCATAACTTTTTAATTAATTACTATGTATGATTCTTTCTCTCTTTTCAGTATTTCCTTCTCTGTATTATGTCTTCCTTTTTTCCATTTTTCCTTTTTTCCGTCTTTCTTTCCTTCTTTTCTTCCTTTCTTTCATAATTTCTTTCTTCTTTTCTTCTTTTTCAACTTCCTTCCTTTATTCTTTTCTTCCTTCATTTCATCTTTCCTTCATTCTCTTCGTTCATTCTTCCCTTACTTATTCCTCCCGTCTTTATTTTGCTTTCCTTTTTTCTGTCATTGTTCCTTCATTCAATATTTCCTTCTTTTATCCTTTTTCTTTCTTTCTTTCTTTGTCACTTTCTACAAATCCACAAGACTTCATGTGGGTCAGACACATAAGAGAATCCCTTATATATTATTGCCATGTAGCAACTTTCTTTATCAATCACTCAGTTTTCCTACCTTTAAAGTCACATAGCACAAACAATTAAATTAAATACTAAGGAAAAGTAATTGAACATTCAAGAAAATAAGTCGGCACGATATAAGATTGAATGCACAAAGCCACTTCAAAAAATATTTTGATAAAAACGATTCCAAACTGATTTTAAAAGAAAATACAAAATAAATATTGCAACTGATTTGACATCGATATTGAGTTTCCGAAAGGTGCAAAATTTTCACAGTTGAATTGTAAGTTTATAAAAGACGAATTCACTAAAATAGGCAAAGAAATCAAATTCCATCAAGGTTTTTCTGGTCAAAAGATATTTGTAGGAAAAATATACAAACACATACCCACCCACACACACATCCACAATAACAATCGGTGTGACTCCATCATACTGAAGCTCTTCAAACTAACAAAATGTCTCGAATCATTGAGCAATGTGGCTCAGAATGCAGCGGCGCTGGCTAAGTAACATTGTTAGAATTGTAGAACACTTCCTCTGAATGATTGCACTTTTTGGTGAGCTGTCAAACGGCCACTGTGTAAGAAATCGTAAAAAAAGAGATACAAAAGCATTCACCAACTGTGATAACGCCGAAAATGTACAGCGTTTACAGCCATAAAAACAATGGAGGCAAATAACCAACAAAGTCTTCCAAAACAGCCGTAGATTTTAAGCGTAGCAAAAGAGATTGCACCGCAAAAATCACTCTACTGCAACGGAATCAATAACTTCTCAAACATTCTCCTGCAGTCGCTGTGGCAGAACATGCCTATCTCACATAGTGTATCTGCTCCAATCGAAAAATGTCTTCATGAATCTTCGCTCGTAAAGCCAAATTTATATATATATATATATAGAGAGAGAGAGAGAGAGATGGGGGGGGTTAAAATGCATGTATATGTATGTGGTTTATACATATGTGTGTGTTTGTCTGTGAGGTTTGCAAACATATATATATATATATATATATATATATATATATATATATATATAGTATTATTCGGTCCAGTTAAAAGCGGAGTTGTGAGTAATTCCATCAGGACAAAAAAAACATTCAACAGTGAACATTTAAATTTTCCTGGTAAAGAGCTCAATTTAACTGACATTACAGAGCAATAATTTCTTTAAGAAAAAAACAAAACCGGTCACATTAGGATTATAAATTTATTTCCATCCTGTAATGTGTTTTTGATATAAATCAAAAACACGAAAAAATAAAAAATTAACAGGTCTTCTTCAGATCTTATGGACACTTGTGTCTATTCTGAATTATTTTATCCATAAGATCTGAAGGAGTCCTGTTAATTTTTTTTCGTGTTTTTGATTTATATCAAAAACACATAACAGGATGGAAATAGATTTATAATCCTAATGTGACTGGTTTTGTTTTTTTGCTTATATATATATATGTGTGTGTGTGTGTGTGTGTGTGTGTGTGCCTGAAATTTTAAGAGTGTTCTTTAGAAGCTAAATATTTTCATAAATTGTGATGAACTGTCAGTAAAATAATGAAATACGTATATTTAATACCACAATGAACCTTCGTTGTTCTTTCTGTCTGGGTACATACTGATTTAGCTATTACACTTTGTAAGTATACCAATATATATATATATATATATATATATATATATATATATATATATATATATATATATAAATTTTTAAAAATTTATACAAGAACTGCCGAAAAAATACCAGTTTTCCTTCCAGTAAAGTCTTTATCAGATGATGACCCTGGGTTCAGGTATGGTTTCGAGGCCGAAGCATCATTACCACTAACCCAGGACGCCTCATCAGTATCTCACAGTACTGCCAGACTTTATTGAATGGTGTTTGATCTGTACGAATGCCATATCCGCTCAGATGCAATTACATTGTGGTTTTGGAACTTTTTTATATATTCCCACTTCTCTTCTGGTGAAAGTCCGAGTCTGGTTAAAAATGTAGAGGTTGAGTTCGAAATAAAACCTCGACATCCAATCTCAAGGGGAAATGTGTCTGTTGAGCGGCCATTCTTAACACACTGCTCCCGTAGGTCTTCGTACTTTTCCAATTTACGCTGATGCGCCCAGTCGACTTTGACCTCAAAGGGGATCGTTAATTCAGCAATGATAACTTTCTTTGAATTAACTGACCAAATGACGAGATCTGGACGCTAGCGAGTTGATATTATTTCCGTATGAAAAAGGAGTTGCCGGTCTACGTCAGCAATAACGCACCAGTCCATGCAACCATCAAGCAATGTTGGTTTGTGCCAATTTCTATGTGGAGTTTTCGAAACGTTTCCTTCTTTGATAAACTGTATACTTGTTTTTATACATGAAATTTTATTGGCAGTTTCACAACATATTTTTGCAATCTCAGGAATAATTCCTAAGGTTTCATTATGTCTCCACGTCTACCTACTTAGGGAATACTGACATCCAGTTAGAACGTGTTTGAGATTAACAATCTTCCCACATGCTTTGCAAAGGTTGGATGTACTTAACCCCCAGAGTTTTAAAATTAATGGTGTAGGTAATATGTCATAAACTGCCTTAATGGGGAAGCCTAATTGTTTAGGCTCCATTTGCTTGATGTCGCTCCATGAGATGGTTCTGTCCTTGGTGTTTTTCCCACCTTGTCCATGTACCTTGTTTGGGTTGCGCCACAGCTATGGCGAGACACTTGCTTTTTCTCAAAATGATGAATCTCTTCCGAAACTATTCTTCGTTTATTCTTTATCGTCTCTTTTGACCACCACTTTTGTGGGTGAAGACCAAATCCGGCTCTCCCAGTTGTCGCAGAGCCGATTACTTCTTTCATTTTGAGGGAAGATTCTGCCGTCTCCACTGCATATTTAGCGTCCCATTTCCCACCTGTTATTATGTCAGGTTGTGCACTTTTCACCAGTGGGTCCACAGAGTCGCGCAGCATTTGGAAAAGTCGTGCTTTACCTAATTTAAATTCCTCAACAAGTGACTTCGTGGGCAGCGTCAGTTTTGTTGATGAACTGTATAATGCCACAGTTGTTAAGGATTTAGGAACTCTTAACCATTTCTTTAGGAACTTTCTGATTAAGTTCTCCATTTTTTCAATTCTCGAAAGCGATACTTCATATATTTGCATAGGCCATGCTAATCTTGGAATTAAACCAAAATAAACATACCACAGTTTATTTTTTGCAATGGGGTCACATTTATAAATGTAGAGTAATCCATCTTTTAATTGTTTTAAAAGATCTTTCCACCGATGATGATCAGTAAGTGAAAGGGAATAGCAGCGACCGAGTCTTTTACGCTTTTTTCGCGTATTGTGAGGATTACGATAGCAAATTTAATTTCTTGGCATCTTACTTTGATTATGGATAAACTGCGGCTTTTAGAAGGTTTTATCTTCATTACTGCCCACTTGAAAAGCTCCTGTAGGCGTTTCAGCAGTTTTTCCATGTGTGATTTCGACTCTGAAATCACAGTCACGTCATCCATAAAAGCCTTCATGGATAGGACAGTTTTCTTATTAGTGGTCCTGCGTAGTAACATCTCCATTACCAAAACGAAAATTAATGGAGAGATAGTACATCCCATCAGTATACCAATGTTTAATTTCAGTCAATTCGTAGAATATTTAGCATTGAAAAATCTCATATATGTTCATTTATAGTATCCTGATATAATCTTTCTCATGTCTTCTGGGATCAAAAAAAATCCATTGCTTTCTCGATAAGCGGGTGCCTTAATGAACCATATGCATTCTCAAGGTCTAACCAAATGACATGAAGTTCGGCTGATTTATTATCTCGGGCCGCTTTTATTCGGTCCCACAGCAGGGAGGCATGTTCGATGCAACCTGGAAAACTAGGAATTCTAGCTTTCTGAATTGAGATATTAATAAATTTATTGTTCAATACGAACCTCATCATTCTCTTAGCCATGACCCCGAAAAAGATTTTCCCCTCTACATTGAGCAACGAAATTGGTCGAAATTGTTCCTGATATTTAGAGTTCTTTTCTTTTGGCATATATATTCCGTCTGCAAATCCTCTGTGATGAATTTCTTAATATTTGTTATATATATATATATGTATATATATATATATATATATATATATATATATATATATATATATATATATATATATATTCACGTGGGTAATTCAATAAATAAGGTGAATTTTACCAATGAAATTAGTAATAAGAATCACTGTTTACAGCTGAAATGTTTTTAAGAAAATCGATAGTGATGGGTCCTTTCATACCTCAGAATACAGTCAGCATAATCTTCTTTATTGACCGCTGTGCCTGAAACTTCTTCTTTACTGGAAATTCAGTGTGTTTGCACTGCATGTATTGTTTTTCGACTCAGGTTCGAAGTTGCAAGCCCATGTTCAACTCATTTGTAAAGATTTTTTTAAAATTTAAAACATGGTTCTCTGTACACATTAGATATTCTTCAGTAAATTTTAAAGAGTTTGCACTCCTCCCACCAAAAATTTTAAGACAGAACTCTGTTCAAGCGAGGAGTACTCTGTTTGATTTTCCACGATTATGAAAAAAAATTCTGAAAATTAATTTATTTTGCTTATATTAAAATTTCCCCTTATTTATTGCATGACCCTCATATATATATATATATACATATAGGAATCGGTGAAGCAAACCAATATCTTAAGTGTCTTTTCGCGAGAGCACAAACACACAAGTGCGCGCACACATACACACACACACACACACACACACACACACACACACACACACACACACATATATATATATATATATGCGGTAAAATCAAATATCATAATTACAGGATCTTAACGGTAGTCTTTCAAGCATTAAACATAGCACGGCACCACTGTTTCAGTTGTTCAAATATGACGTCAGCAGCAGCACGTGATAAACAAACAACACCGCGACACTTACGTTAGTGTTAATGACCAACGATGGTCGACAATACTTGGACTGCTCCTTCTTTTTCATTCTGATCTTATTCTTCTGCACTTCTTCCTTTGTCTCAAATTTTTCTACATTCCTTTTTTATATTTTTTTTTTGTCTTCATCCTTTTCTTTTTTTTTCTTTTTTTTTTTTTCAGTGTCTTCTTTTTCTTCGTCTTTTTATTTTCATCTTTCTTGTTTCTGCGCTTCTCTCTCACCTTTTTTTTCCTGTTCTCCTTCTTTTTGATTTTTACACTTTGTTTTTTCCCGGCTATTGTTTTCTGTATTCACACCGCAATCATTCAGTCTTTTCTCATTTTTCTCTTTTATTTCTTCATTGTATTCTTTTGCAGAAAACTGTTTACAGTATATATTTTAAACTATATTACTCCTTTTCCCCTCGACTTCTAACCACTTTCAATTCAAAGAACTGGAAAGTCTGATGGGAAAAACGTTAGGAACCCAGAAAAGGATTTATTTGGTTAAGCGAATTCATCCGTCCAAACGTGCTTTTCACAGATCTTGGCAAACAAACATTGAACCAGCTCTTGGAAAGACTGAAGACAGAAAAACAAAAGACGAAAATGAAGGTAAGACGAGCTGAAAAAGGGGGAAATTAAAAGAGAGGTCAAATATTTGAATGATGAGCAAACTAGTTTCACATAGCATTACTAATCCAATGAATTTGATCCTCATTAGGTGCCCTAAACTTGTGAGCCATGTGCTAGCAATGAAATATAATATAAGACAACGTAAAATGAAGTATAAGTGAAACTATGGAACATTAAAGTGACGGTGATACCAGTTGTAATTAGCTCGCTCAGTACGTTCACAAAGGAATTGGTACAGGGACTGGAGGATTTGGAAATAAGAGGACACGTGGAGACCATCCAAACTACAGCATTTTTAAGATCAGTCAGAATACAAAGAAGGAGTTCTGGAGACTTAAGGAGACTTGCTGTCACTCAGACTCCAGTGGAAAACCGTCAGCAAAGGCTGGCGTGAAAAACTCTCAAAAGAGTAAAATAATATTTTAGATTCTTTATTTAGATCAGAATTCAAGAAGAAAATGAATAGGTAAAACTTTTTCTAATTTAGACGACTGATTTCATTATCGATCTCAGTTGAAGGGTGCGGTTCTTATTTTTTTAAAAACCCACTTACCTATATGGTTTTAAATAGGTTGGGTTTGTTGGGTTTTATGGCATATCAACCTTGTAGGTTATTTATTTTAAACTAGCCTGGGCCCATTTTTTTTATACAGTTAAATGATTTCAAGTATTACTATGTAACAGTAACAGTTTATCGTCAGTCATTTGTCTGCATACATTTAAACGGATATATATATATATATATATATATATATATATATATATATATATATATATATATATATATATATATAATTTGTAAATGAATAGATTATTAGTAATTTCATTTTTAAATGAGTTTGACGTAAGTCATTTGTTTGCACACAGTTTACATGTCAGACAGTTCTATTTGACCCATCGATAGGACCCTATCAGGTGCTACCAGTCAGAGTGGATCTGGGAGTAATGGTGATGAATAGGTGCTCCATATTCCCCAAAGCTCCAGGCCTTGCCATCAGATAAGTTAATGTCATATCCAGGAAACTCGTTGGGGGCGTCTTACCCCTCTGCTGAGATGCAGTTGGTGTTTTCTACAGCCCCAACCGACTGTGCTGGGTTTTACAAATTATTAAAATAATATTGTAAAATAATACCTGACAAAATTTGAGACAGGAAGAGATGAAGTAAAACCTAACATGTCTGACCAGAAAATAATAGAAACTTGATAAACAGCATCTAAAATATGACATGCTTTAATTTTTTGTGTGTGGGGGTGGAGAGAGGGAAGCTGGTGATACGCTGGAACTCTTCCCGTTTGGATAAATACAGTATTGCCTCTGTATTAGAAACAATCCCCGGATTTAGTATTTCATGGGCATTAACATCACTCTCCTTTACAATTTGATTTTCTATATAATTTTACCTCAAGAGGCCCGAAAAACAAATGTTATAACGAACACAACAAACAAATTCTACTCTTCAATTTTAAAAGTAATCCCATGTCAACGAATGGATTTTACTGTTCTAGATTATAGAAGAAAGTAAAGTAAAGCAAAATCTGAATGAATACCTGGATCTTCCAAGAAAACTGAAGAAATGTTTGAAGTATATATATATATATATATATATATATATATATAACAAAAAATAACTTTTCATCTGATGGATGTTGTCGTTCTAGGTGACAATAGAGTAAAAACGAAAGAAAGCAGAAAGATAGGTAAACACTTGTAATTTGCCCGAAAGCTGAAAAAGCTGGAACGCATGAAGGTGAGCGTGATAGGAATTGTGGTTGATACCCTTGGAGCATTCCCCAAATACCTGGAAAAGGGACTGAAAATGGAAATCGAAACTATCAAGACCATTCAGACCACATCATTGTTGAAATTGGTTTGGATACGTAGATAAAAAAAAACCTGAGGTGACTTCTGTGAAAAATCACCAGTTAAATCTTAAATAAAAAATTCATATAGAATGAAAATGAAATTATAAAATATTCAAATACTTTAAATTCTTTCATTGAAACCACATGCAAGAAATGATAGCATGATTTGAGCGTTTGTCGACAGTCGTGAAATAGCTCCAAAAGAAACTGAGAGAACTAGAGATTAAAGGAAGAAATGAAATAATCCAAACTACACCCCTACTGAAATTGGTTAGAGTACTTAAAAAGTCCTGCAGAGCTGAGGAATTTTGCAGTCAATCAGTACAAAACAACAGTTATTACAGGTTGAAAAACTAGTCAGTAAAAATAGTACTTTTCATTCAAATGTATTTTTTATTATTTTAATTTCATATTTTGGAAACAATTGCAATGAGCAGCCGACAACTTGTTTTGTGTCGGAGACATGACACACATCGTTTTAAGGGAATAAAAGACGTATGAGTGAAATTTTTTGTTGTTGCTTTTTTTGCGTTGTGTTTCAAATGTGTGCCATTTATATTAAATACTTTATTGTCTTTCTATCTCTTCCGGTTAAATTATTTCGTAGTCCCAATGTCTCTAAGTCTTACAATGGTTTATTAATTTTAATTTCAATCTCACATCATCTTTGCAGTTTCTCTCAATTCCAACTTTTTTTTTATTTCATTGCTAAATTTTTTTTAGCATTTCAAACAAGTGAATGTTTATGTTCTTGTTCGAAGTAATTATTAAATTTTCTAACTTCAGAAATTTATTTAAATTTCGTTACTCTTTATTGTTCTATTAAAATGTTTGAAGTATTTTTTTAATATATTCTGGTATTTTTTGCTGGGCTAATATATTATCCTACATTAATGGTTAGGATTTCAATTCGGAGGAAAAAGAAATCGAAGCAATATAATTGTACAAAAATATTTTTTAAAAATACAAAAGGTGGGGTGCAATCTTAATGGCATTGCGACCAGACTTATCTGCTAAAGACCATCTTGGCACTGGAGTGATTTTAAATTAACGTCTGGATGGTCTTGCTGTCAGCACAAGACCAGATAATTATTCATATATATATATATATATATATATATATATATATATATATATGTGTGTGTGTGTGTGTGTGTGTGTGTGTGTGTGTGTGTGTGTGTTCTTTTTTAATATATATAACATTTTTAGTTATTTTTCATTATAACATTTGACATTTTTAGGTATTTTTCAACCAGGGTAGAGCATAGTTCTAACAACACATTAAATATCGAAAAATAAGAAAAATGAAAACATGCACCGTAAGAAACCTCAAAAGGAATGAATATATTCTTCGCTTGTCGCGGAAATAACAAAAGGAAGCAAATCAAGTCCCTACTGCAAAGTGACAAAGCTACAAACTCGGATCTGCATTCACCCTGGCAGGTAGGTAAACCACACCAGAATCATATTACGTCTTTATTTCCGCATTGACAGCTTTCAGATTGCCATATTGCATCTGGATGTCTTTCCTGTCCCAACCCAGCCCCATTTTGCCCGCGTGGCACTGAAAAAAAGAAAGAAAGAAACTCGGTGGCTGCTGTCCGCCCCTATCTCCTAACGTGAAGTGTTTGCGAAAATTGTATTTGAAACTCGTTGGTAGATCTGAGGTCAATGAATTCGGGCCACGTCATTTCATGGCTCCATTGATGTGAGAAGTCCTGTGTGCCCTTGGGGCCATATGTCTATGTCAGGACAGTGGGGTCAGTGAGGTTTAAATAGGGCATCGTTATTCTCTTTCTAAAAGTTGTTGTAGAAGGACTCTACTTTTGCCAGTCAGACAAACTTGGGAGGAAGGAAAGAAGGAAATGGATTGAAACAGAAGAGGATGAAAGAAAGAACTCGATAGATAGATAAATAGATAGATAGACAGATATCTGTTAGCCGGCTGATTTGTCGTTACAATACTTAACCTATTTTAACGATGATCCTAAAACTTATCTGAAGTAAATCAACTAGAGCTACATTCTCGTGGATACGATTAATCTTGTGCATAACTAAAAAAGGCTCGAAAATTTTTGCAAAATTCGGTTTGAGTCAACCGGATTTCGATCCCGGCTACGGGATGCTAGTATGTCTAGCCACATTGATGAGTTCTGATAGAACGAAACAGATCTGTCTGTGGATGACTATATATATATATATATATATATATATGACATTTAATTAAGATGCCTAGTATTGAAATAGAAATAATGTATTTATAAAGTTATAGGATTTATTTCCTCAAGACAAATTTGTTTTACATCCTTTGTGATAATCAGGATTATACGAATAGACAGCATCTTAATTTGACATTATCGCAATGTGACGGTAAAACAACATCTGGTGGTATTGAAAGTTACTGTTCGCGCATTTTGGTTTTAAGTTAATGATGGTTTGGCTACGAAATCATGTATGATTTCAGAGTCATCATCTAATGACATCTTTGTTGTTTTTTGCATCAGTATATATATTTCTCAAACACTCATGCACAGAAAATAAAGAAATTTTTTAAAAATTTAAACATATCACTGTAATGTCGTATATAATCAAAACACAATAGACTGATGGACAAAGGGATGCATCCTCCCCTTTCCTAAGAAAGGCAACTTCGGATTAGCCAAGAACTACCGAGGTATAACCCTTACATCCACAGCGGCCAAGATCTACGATGCTTTACTACGCAACCGCATAGAAGCCAAAATTGAGAAAATACTTAGCAAAAACCAAAATGGCTTTCGGAAAAATCGATCAACGATATCATAAATTTTGACTATCCATCGAATTCTAGAAGGTGTACGTGCAAAAAACCTAGAGGCAACGTTATTATATGTAGACTTCTCGAAGGCCTTTGACTCCATACAAAGAGAGAAGATGTATCAAATGCTCCTCGCCTTCAGCCTACCCAAAAAAAACCGTCGCAGCCATAATGATGCTATATAAAAACACGAAAGTAAAAGTCCACTCCCCGGATGGAGACACGGACTACTTTGACATCGTTGCATGTGTGCTGTAAGGAGACACATTAGCCCCATACCTCTTTATTATCAGTCGAGACTACGTGCTTAGAACGTCTATTGATAAAATGAAAACGGTTTCAAGCTGACAAAGGAAAGAAGCTGCAGATACTCCGCTCAACCCATTACGGACGTGGACTACGCCGATGACATAGCTCTTCCGGCAAATACACCCGCCCAAGCCTAAACCCTGCTACATAGTCTGGAACGAGCAGCTGCTGGCATAGGCCTCTATGTCAACGCAGACAAGACGGAATACATGTGCTTTAATCAAAGAGGTAAAATCTCCACACTAAATGGTAGTTCTTTGAAACTAGTGGACAAGTTCACCTACCTAAGAAACAGTGTCTCATCAACAGAGACAGATATCAACGTGCGACTAGCAAAGGCATGGACAGCTATTGATTGCTATCGGTCATATGGAAGTCAGACCTGGCCGATAAAATAAAACGCAGTTTTTTCCAAGCAGCGGTCGTGTCGATACTGCTATATGGATCCACTACATGGACGCTAACTAAACGTATGGAGAAAAAGCTTGACGGCAATTACACAAGAATGCTACGAGCAATATTGAACAAGTCCTGGCAGCAGCACCCCACAAAACTGCAGCTATACGGCCAACTACCACCCATCACAAAAACTATCCAAGTTAGACGAACCAGACATGCGGGACACTGCTCGAGAAGGAACGAACTCATATGCGACATACTCAGGTGGACGCCTTCACATGGACGAGCAAAGCTAGAACGACCAGTTAGAACCTATATACAATAGCTCTGTGCCGATACAAGATGTATCATGGAAGACCTCCTTGCAGCGATGGACGATAGAGACGGGTGGCAGGAGAGGTTCAAGGAGATCCATGCTGGTGGCGCGACATGATGATGATAATGATATATCACTAAAATTCACGTATCTCTTCTCAGTTATTAGTTGTGTGTACGCACCCAAACTCTCTCTCTCTCTCTCTCTCTCTCACACACACACACATACACACAAAGCTCACGCATATGTAATACACCTTTCAACTTTTGTAAGCGCTCATTTGCAGACTTTGACTTTGGGATCAAAATATGAAACTTTATACTCGACAAATTAGTCACTGGTGAAACTTGAACCTACCAGCAGGATTCATCATCCAAGATCTTAATTTTCATAACTTGACTGTAAATTGACATTTATTCACCATTGATAATAATTTTCAAAATGGCCACTGGCAGATGGTGGACAAACTCTTTATCTATGCTATTTTTCAAATACATCTTCACATTTTATCTTTCCCAGAATAAAAAAATAAAAAACAAACGTCAAATAAGCGCCTTGATATCCATTACTAGATCCTTGTTGTGACATGTTAACTTTAATATTAATCGTTCACTAAAATTCCTTGGATACATTGCAACGTTTAATGCTTATTTTTCCTGGCATTGAATTTGATTCTCACTGGATGCCCCTTACTTCTAGTTTTGTGTCAAACTAGTCCCAGCTAAGTAAACAACATAGGAACCATAAATAGCACCTGGTGTAGTCTAATGTTTATCGAAAATTGTTGGTGAGTTTGTGTCTCCCTGAGTGCCCTATACTTTCCTTGTGCTAAACTAGGCTAAGCTTAGTACAAGGTGCCTTCAATAAGTTTCCAGACTTTTTTGTACAGGCATTTAAAATTGTCGAAGTCTCTTGAGAGTTAAGTATGATATTGCTATACATCTTATGAGATGACTGACCAATTTTTATGATTTCAGGTTCAAATGAACAGCTTCAGCAGCAATTTGAATACACCCTACTAAAAACTGATTATCACAGCTGGTGAATTTCAAAAATGTAATCTGGACGTGAGGACACTTTAGAAGAACGATATGCAATAAAATTCTGTTTTAAACTTGGAAAAAATGCCACAGAAACGTACGGAATGCTTCAGACTGCTTTTCGACCATCTTGCATGAATTGAACAATAATCTTTGAGTGGCATAAGAGATTCAAGGAAGGCAGGGAGTCTGTGAGGGATAATGAGAGGTGCGGGAGGAGTAAGGAAGTCAATACACCAGAGTTGATTGGCCAAACGGTGAGGGTTAGGATTACTATGTTGAGGTTTTAAGGGAGTTCAGGAAGAGATTCCTTGGGAAGAGGCCAGCACTCTTCAAATCGGGTCAGTGGCATTTCCAGCAGGACAATGCACCAGTCAACAACTCCATCCTTGTCACTGACTATTTGACCAAGATCGGCATCAAGACACTTCCTCAGCCTCCCTATTATCCAGACCTTGCTCCATGTGACTTTTGGTTATTCCCTAAGCTCAGAGGCTGTCGTTATGAGAGAATTGAGGAGATGAAAGAGGCTGTGACGAAGGTCATTGACACGCTCACATAAGAGGACTTCCATGGGGTCTTGCAGAAGTTGTTGGAACGGTACAACAAGTGCATTGCAGCCGGAGGAGATTTCTTCGAAGGGGAGTAGAGTTTCATGTGAGTACTATCAATAAAACAGTTCTATACTAAACAATTCAGTTTAGCGTAAATACAGTTTCAGTGTCAAGAACATTTCTATTTCAAACAGTTCAGTTTAGCATAAGTATCAGTTTAATTGTCAAAAACATTTCTATTTCAGGCTTTTCACTTTAGTCAAACATTTCTATTTCAAACAATTCAGCTTAGCATAAATACGCCGATTAGTTCTATTTGATCCATAGATAGGACCTTATCAGGTGCTACCACTCCGGGTCAGAGTGGACCTGGGAGCGATGGTAATGAAGGAGTACACCGCATTCTCCAAAGCTCCAGCATCACTGGAACCTCGCTATCAGTACAAACCTCCTTACCCCTAGCTAGGTGTGAAATAGCATCATTGCTGTTCTTCTCTGATGATGGCTTTTGAATTAGATAACCCACAAAGATTGATATGTCATTAATCAAAGACACCGAAACCGAATTTTATACCACTTGTTCGAGTGGATTCAGTTTACCTCTGAACATGCAGTCAGACAGGAATTCTCAGATCTTGGGTCCAATGAAAAAGTTTGTCTACAGTTTTTAATCACTTTTCTATGCGCAAAATTTTATCTTTAGTTGTAAGAATCTACAACGATCGGTAGGTTTGATTTGCTGGTAAACAGTTGGTCTCAGGGGAACGTCCTTAATTGCTCGGCGTCTGAGGTACCCTATTAAGAGAATGGTGACGGTGCCAAGAATTTTTGTTTCTGCCTCGCATAGGTCTTGACCGGAGCGTGGTCTACACTTTAAAATGGCCTTGTGCCACATTTCGGCGTGGTGAAACATCGGATAAATACAAGTAAAGAACATCACGTGGTGCATATAGTGTCACCATTCTTATTCTTAAGTGAACAACATGATGGGGAATACAAAGGAGCTTAGCGTTGACTTGAGATAGAGAATTATTAACTTTCACAGGTCGGGAAATAGTTACAGCATAATTTATCCCTAGATCTACTGTACAGTCCGTTAAAAAGAATCCTAAACAGTTTGGCACGACGTAGAATTTGCCTGAGCGAGGAAGAAAATCCAAGCTGTCACCGAGAACTTAACGAAAACTGTGTCGCAGGGTTAATATAAAGCCGAGAGTTGTTTTTAAAGGCATCACCCAAACTTTGAATACCATAGATATTAGCGTAAGCACTAACGCAATACTTTGTTGTTTGAATAAAAACAGGTTGTATGGAAACCGACCCTGACGAACCTCTCTTTACAAATCCCCTTACATTGTATCTCAGTTTAATTTTGTCAAAACGTTCTTAGACAAAGAAATTTGTGCTTGATAACAAGTACTATGGAGTGAAACAACAATTCGGATTTTGGGCCATAATGATGTACAGCAAATTTGGCGCCAGAAAGACGAGGCTGTCCTCCTTAACAACACTATGCCAACTTAAAACATGGTGGTCACTCGATGATGTTTTCCGGTTGTTTTAGTTCAAAGGGGACGGGACAATTAATTGCAATAAGAGGAATAAAGACTGAAGACTATATCAAAATTCGTGATGAAAATCTGCAACTATCCGCTAAAATCTTGATCAAGGTCGACGATGTACTTTCCAGCAAGATAAATGATCCCATACATATGTCTAAATCAGTGACTGCGTGGCTTCAGAAAAAGAAGATTACAGTGTTCCGCCATGGCCTTCAATGAGTTCTGACTTAAAAATCTATGGCAAGAATGGAAAGTTCGAATAAATCGTCGAATAAATCGTCGAATAAAACCTTCAGGAATTAAAAAGTGTAACCATTGAAGAATGGAAGAAAATACCAGAAAAGATTTGTTCAAATCTAATCAAAATCTTCAAAAAATGATTGCAGTAAATTATAAAGATGAGAGGCTGTTTTTTTAACTTTTAATATAGTGAAAATTGTTCTTTTTTATTTTTCATACAATACGAATAATTTTGCCTTTTCTCCTTTTGTTTATTTTTCTTCTCATATTTAATAATTTTAAACCACCATTCTTCCCAAAATTGAATTTTATATTCCTTTTTAGTGCTTAATAACATATAAAAAGTCTAGCATCATACGAGTATTAAATATTAAGAAATGAATCAAAATATTCTATAATCATGAGTATATGAATAATTTCGTCGTTTACTGTACCTCTGTATGTCACCGTAATACAGTAGTATGGTTACTGCCACAGCTAGGAAGAAATTCCGTTTTATTTTATCGGAGAGATCAGACATTCGTACGATCGATAACCTGCGAATAGCATTCCACACCTTCACTAGGTGTATGCTAACTTCACTTTCAGTAAACGAGATGTTGCTGCCGAGATATATGAAATGATCCACTAATTATTTAGACTTGCTTCTTAAAGTGGAGATGAGTCTCACATTAGTCTCACATTAAGACTAATGCTTCCAGCTGCCTGCTCTAGGCTATATGTACCATAGCCATATACATGAATATGCTAAATGTAAATGGGATGTTCATTACATACATACATAGAACATAGGAATCTCGAAACACGAAAAACACGAAAAAAAAAAACACGAAACACGAAAAAAAAGTTTCGTATCTGAACAAAGAAGTCGTAAGACTTCTTTGTTCAGATACGAAACTTTTTTTTTATCACCTTTGAGTTTAAAGGTTCTTCGACATGAGGAGAGAGAGGTACAATCTTTCTATACTGGCTTTTTCATCTGCCCCCCGCCTCCCTCAACACGTGTGGAACCCGCCACAAAGGTCTCCGCAAACAAGCGAAAGCCAACCGTCTTCCCCCGAGGCAGGTCTCATCTCAACTCACTGACTTTTTCAAAATCTCCCCAAAATCCTCCGCGCGCTTCCGGTGCGTGACGTCATTCGCACTCGCTTGCCTCTGTTTCCCATCTCGGGCTACTGTGACATCTCTGAGTGACACGCCCGCTCTGCACGCGCGTGTGTGAACACCAGTGTTAATGATGCACCTAACTAACCCATGTGCTGAGCCGAAAGGTTCTCAGCCTAACTAAACCCAAAGGCATAAACCGAAATCCCTCGGCCATTATATAACATATGCAGCTGGGTTTCTACTTAGGCTGGTGGATTTGTGAGAAGTGCAAGATCGTCTGAATAGTCTGCTTCTGTCATATTTTCTGCTGAATATCGTCTGCTTCTTGCTTTTTTTTAATGTGAAACCATTTTCTTTTATTAGATCTATTGACGTTCGAAGTTCGTAGTGTACTTCAAACGTCAATAGATCGAAGTAGAATATAAACAAATATGCTGCTTGTGTATCTCCTTGCAAGACTCTGGCGTCTATGTTAAAGAAGTCTGTGTCTCCATTTGGTGAGCGAACCATTGCTTTAGTATTTTTATGAAGCATCATTATAGCCTAAACAGTTTCTTTCAAGTGACCATATGTGAATAGTATTTGCGCTATCTTTCCTCAGTGTATGGAATAGAATGCTTTGGAGAAATCTAAGAGCAGTAGGGTTGCCCGTACTCCTTCCATGGTTCGACGTATGGTCAAAAACTTTGTGATTGACGAGCGATTTCTTCGAAAGCTGTCCTGATTTTTTCTTAGAAATTTCTCAATCTCAGGTCAGATACGATTGAGAAACTAGGCATTGTAAACCTAAGCAGTTACAACAGTTAAAGTTATGCCTCAGAAGTTCTTTGAGATTCTGAGGTCAACTTTCTTGAGGAAGGGAAGGATGCAGATCCTCATCCAGTTCTCTAGTGGGCTTTGTTTATCGACTATGTTGCATTGTCGGAGAAGTATGTTGTCAAATCTTTCGTGTATCCCATACTGCAGCTTTTCTGTTTTTAATTTTTTCATTTGTACTTCAAGTTCATCCAACGTAAACTGTCTTAGTTTGACATCTAGTTCGCTATTAATGATTTTTGAGTAGGTTTGTCAGTAATTTTAGGAGGGTTTCCATGCAAATTCTTGAAATGTTCTTTCCACTTTAGATGCCCTTCTTCTTGGCAAGCACCTTTTAGTTTTGGCCTCGACATGTTCTTTCTTCCATTCACTCGATTTACTGTTTGCCATGCTATTTGTGATGGTCGATTTTCCTCTGAATTCCTAATTTTATCGATTTTACCTTGAATGTATTCAAACTGATGTATGCTGGTTAGTTCTTTCTGAGCTTTCTTAAGTTCCAGCGCGTTGGCATTTATGGAGGAAAGATGTATTTTTTAAGTTATTTCGTTTTTTCCTACAATTGTTTTCCCATGGAATTCTACATTTGGTTCTTGGTTTGATTTGTATGCACTCTGCTGCTGCTTCCAAGTGGGAAATGACGAAGTTTTCATATTCGTCATTCGGAGTATGTGTTTCGGGTATCTCCACAAAAATATTAGATTTTCTTCTAACAGTTACCGTATATCTATTTTCTTCTAACAGTTACCGTATATCTATTGTTTATATCTCTATTGGTAAAGTGAGGACAAGTCGTAACATGTAGTTTTGACTGTTTGTTTCTCATTTCAGCATAGACTCTGGCGTATCTTTGCCTTGATGATTCTGTGATCGTTAGATACTATTTCAAAAGAGGATTGGTTTATTGGTTTTTCTCAATTCTATTTTGTGATTTTAAGGCATGAGAACAAAGAAGCATTCCTACACCTCCTTCGGTAGCATTGAGTGAGTTTCTCCATGCTGATACCGAGACAAAATGTCCACTCATTACCAGTATCATGGTATTTCAAGTCTAGTTCTCTGTCGTAATATCAATGTTCTTGAACGCATATGATGTCTACATTGTGCTCGGCTACAGATGATTTTGCATCTAAATAAGTTGGGATTGGGTTCTGTAGTTGATTTTTTTTAACACTGGGGTCGGAGGTTCAACCTCGATTTCATAAAATTTTCCTTAAACAAACTAGATTAAATAGCTTGAATTAAATATATGATTTTTTTTCGAGCAGAGAAAGAATTTATGGAACAATCTAGTATTGAGGAATAAATTACGTAATGATCTTCTAATTTGCATCCCTAAAACAAATATTAGGAGGACGTTAAAGATGTAAATCTGCAGTTAAAAGACTGTTGTTACGGTTGGGTATGATTAATTGAAAGGAAACGTGATTCTAACAAAAGACCTGTTAATTGAAATAATAGAAAGAATTGTAAATTTCATTCAAGAAGGCAGTTCACAGTGCAGTGTGGCAAAAAAAGGAAAGCATAAAAGAAAACAAAGAGGAAAAAATATCAAAGAATCAAAAAACTAAAAACAACCTTGAAAATAGAAATTATACAGCAAAACAAAGGAAAAACAATTGGATCACAAGACGAGTCAATCTTTGTCACATAACTGTAAGAAAGAGGGTTTATAAAAAAAAATCAAACGAAAACCTTCACTAACGCACAAGCAGAAGAAAATAAGTTTAAAATGGGCTAAAGACAAATAATGATGGCATGTGGACAATTGGATGTAAGTGATATTCAGAGATGAATTAAGAATCTGCATTGGCCAAAGTGATGATGCCGGGGCTTTTGTCTTGTGCTATTCAAATAAAACATATAAAGATAGTTGACAGAATTAATAAATAAATTTTCTAAATCATTCTTGATTACCATCTTCCGTGGTCTATTAAATGACATGCAACTCGACGTCATATAAAGGATCCCAGAAGATGGTAATCATAACATCAACAGACTATTCACATGTGTAAATTGAAATCCTAAATAAATTGCTCATTCCATCGAAAGGAAATTGGTTTCGTAATGATGAAGTAATTTTTCTGCACGATAATGTATCTTGTCACAAAGCCCTTCTTATTAAAGCCCTTCTGAAGGAAAAGCATATAAAATCAATGACATGACTAGCGAACAGTTCGGATCTAAATCCAATTGAAAATTTATTGTGGTAATTTAAGAAATAGTCTATAAAAAGACTTGATCTACCAAAATGATCTATTAACTACTATTCAGGAGAGTTGGAACTACTTGAAATTAATGTAATTCATGCCCGAAAGATTTAAGTCAGTCATAAAAGTTCGGTGTGTTAATTCTATCTTTTTATCAATAAATACCAAAAGTTTTTAACGCAAATTTGGTTCATTCCATAATACTTCCCTCTGCTATTAATTTGAATAATTTAATCTATTTTGTTTTTGGAATATTTTATAAAACCAGATATTTAGCTCTTAAATAATTGATACTAAATTTTGAGAGTAAAGCTATTTATAATCCAATTTTCTAATGAATGATAATCTTGACAACGTCAGTTTGTAATTATTTAAATTCTTGACAAAACAAAAATAACGAAGAAATTCTAGAATCTTCCACTCTTTCCTAAATAGAAGCATCGATATCAATATGGGCCACTGTTACAACGAGAACTAAATTGGTTCATGGATCATCTATAACCACCATTTGCACTTTTCGTATGAGTGATAAACGTTTC